>VZSC01011571.1:423909-462154 GCA_013398225.1 Steatornis caripensis | reverse complement strand
GTGTGAGAATGCGCAGAGGACAAAATAGGCAAATTATACCGAGATTACCTATATATGAAAAAAGTGTGTGTCTGAGGCCCAGTAGGGTGCATGCGGTTGTCAGGAAATTGTTCTGTTTCTTTGAGATATTGCAAATGGCACATGCATAATGAGCCATTTTCTGAAATGCCCAATTTTCATTCTGTGTGAGAGCCCATAGTTTACCCATGCTCCGGGCAGTATCTAGCCCTGCAAATTCTCCTCGGTTCTTTGTCCAGTATTTGGACAACTTAAAAGCTAAACAAAGCAGAAAAACACAACCTACAAACTAGGCTTGCAACTGAGAATGGGTTAGAAATCCTTCTTACAGGTAGCTTAGGAGCTTATTTACAGAAGGCTGGGGTGGAGGACAGTGACTTTACCGTTATTTCTGCCTGTAACAAAAGTGCCTGAGGCCCAAGACTGAATAAAGGTGCTTGTAGTCCCTCAACCTCAGTAGTTAGGCCAATTACCTGCACTTGTCACCAAGTCAAGTCTTGAAGTTATTGTGTAGATTGTAAAAGGCATGATGTCAGGAGGACTTCTGAGTGTGTTTCTCATTTTTTTTAATTGCCTTAGTGAATGTTCTTAAAAGGTTAAGGGATTATAAAAAAAATAGCATAACTAGAGATCCATATGGAAACCCAGCTTTAGGACTCAAGCAGCTCTTGGTAGCTCGCATTACTTGTGAAAAGCAATTGCTCTTGACATCCTGGGTTAAGTGCTTCTGGTGGGAAGCCTTCAGCAATGGAGTACTGACGGCTGGAGGTCACACATGAAAGCGGTTTGCTCCCAGGAGTCTGTAAGCACTGCTATAAGCAGTAAAAGTAATGTGTCGTCTTTTTCTTCTTGGCTTGCAGGACCCCTTTACACTGTGCAGCATCTTGCAATAATGTGCAAGTGTGCAAGTTCCTGGTGGAGTCAGGTGCGGCTGTATTTGCGATGACCTACAGTGACATGCAGACGGCTGCAGACAAGTGTGAGGAAATGGAGGAAGGCTACACACAGTGCTCCCAGTTCTTATACGGTAGGTGATGACAACCGAGTTCTGGAGGGTGGCTAGGGACTCACCTGGCACTTTTCAGTGTGGTTTTGGATGAGGAGTGGTAAGTTGCACGCTTAGGTTGTGTGCGCATGCCTTGAGTTCCTCTTGGAAAGGGAGAGGTTTTAGCCAGCTTCTTGTCACAGAAAGAGGTCCATCAAGACTAATTTCATAATACGAAACATATAGACAGGATCTGAATAACAAAAGGTTTCCCTACATTAAAAACCTTGAAATGAGTTAAGCGCGTGCATTGACAAATACATTAGTGTGAGGTGAAGATTAGGTGAATCTTACCACATAAATACTTCTTTTACATAAAAACAAAAGTGGTACGGATATCTTAGTAGGCAGTTCATATCTGGTATGTTTTTAAATGAAGTCTTTAAATGAAGAGTATTTCCTGATGTGCACTTTAGAACCAAGAAAGGTATTGCAAAGTTTCTGCATTAATGGAGGTTAATAAGCACTGAATTTGACTTTATCTTTCTGGCCTTTTTCTTCTCTTTCATTTGAAAAGAAATCTCATATTAAATTTAGATTTTATTCAAATAGTAAGACTACAGGGAAACTGTCTTTTAACGGAGAGGATGAATTCCCCTTAGGGTGTGATGAGTATTAGTCAATGAGATTTTAAATTACTTTACTGTATGCTTTGTATGTAATGAGGTTTTAAATTATTTTTCTGTATGTTTTGTATGTCGTTCTTGTCCCCATGGCACCTACCAGCTGGAGTGTCATCTATCTGTAAGAGGTTAGAGTAATACCAGTGTAATACAGTGTAAAAAACTGTAATACAGCCTTTCTGATTTTGTGGAACGTCTGAGATCTGAGCTCCTATAAGCTGCTCAGCCAGCATATTTCAAAACGATCTGTCCAGCTGTCCTCACTAAGCTTGAAAACCATATCTCTTGGTGCCAGATACATAGTTTTCCCTAGGAAGGGAGGACACCTATTTAACTAGTGTTGAAATCTGTGGGCTAAGCAAAATTCCATTCAGTTTTTTATCCAGACTCCAGTGGTGGTAATCAACAGCCAATGCCCAAGGAAGACTGTAGGACTTGATTAAAAATAATACTACTTGTCTAGTATTTCTTATTGGTTTTAACTCTCACACGGATTACTAATTCTTAAATTCAGGTAAACAGCCCACAAGATCCTGTGGGAAGGAGATCCATGGCTTTATTATACACAGCATGAAGAAACACACAGTTTTTGTTCATGGGGTTTTTTTTGGACCCACCATCTGGTGATCTTACTTTATACTCTGGCTTTTGTTAGGTTTGGGATTTTCTTTTGTGTTATGAGGTACTTTTCAATGGGTCCTCAAAGAACTGTAAGGCTTTGCCTTATTGCCAGCTTTCCCAAATTGAAACCACTGAAATTGAGGTATCCCTTGATACGCTGGCTGTTCAACTATCAAATTTCCATATTGTTCCATTAGGAATGAATTCTATTGCTAAGACTGTTTCTGATTGCCTATAGTTACACTAAGAAATTCGTTCACTTGCTAAGTTTGTTTCTTGCTGTAAAAGAAGTTTGGGGATGTGTATCTTGTCAGTTTCCAGAACAGATACTGCATTAAAACCTGGCCCTCTAAACTAATCTGTGAGGTGAGAAGCCTTGATGCAGTTCATTGATTCACCTAATCCCTTTTTGTTGTATGTGCACAATACTCAGTATCAACAAGTACAGGCAGGTTTAAATAAAACCACTAGATTAAATGACAAGCCTGATGCTGCTTAATTATGTCATTTTTCACTTTCTAAGATTTAATGCCTGTGCTGCCTCTAAGAGCATGTTTGCGCTGCTACCCTGGTGTGACTGGTAACACTTTTTTGGAAGACCAGATCTGTTGTGTGAATCTTCTCTTTGTCTGCTTTGATGTTCAGTGCTCAGTCTTACCTTCCACATGGGTGCAGAGCACAGCTTTTTCCAAACCTTTAATTATACCAAATGCAAATCCAGAGTTTCTCAGAGCAGAACTAAGCATACAGTGGAAGTAATTTAATTTTACATAATGGGCTGGTATGCAGAAACAAAGAACTTGATTTGAGCACATGCTTCCTTTAGCAGATGTAGATAAGAATCTTATACAATAGGTTGTAATAGGTAAGAGATGGAAATGACAAGTTTTGCGATATGATGTGCAACATACTCTTTGCTCCTGGCAGTATCAAAACCAAACAAAAACCAGGTAGAATTCAGTATTTTAAAATGGAATAATTACCTAAGAGAAAGTCTGTGTAACAGTTGATTAAGACGCCTTTTCTGATTTGCTGCTTAGAAGCTGAGGAATGTCTACAGAAAGAATAGTGTTTCATCTTTTGGCTACCGCTGTAAAATGAGCAAGTTCTAAATAACATCTGCGAGCCATATGCATATACCCAAAACCACCTTGATCCAGAAGTAATTTAACAGAATTGTGTTTCTGAAGTCAGTGTTTAAAAAATAATGAAAATAGTGGCGGAAATTAAGAACTGCTGAGATAAAAGTGTTAGAGTTAACTGAAAGCAGCTGGCAGGTAGCAGACCAATCTTTCAGGTATAGGTCCGAGATACAACTCGTTTTAAAATTCTGAATTAAAGTGACATGGGTTGCGAATGACACCTCAACCATCAAAATGATAATGGTGGTGAACATAGGCAGGTGTTACTGTCTGCCTTTGACAGAGATTACTGATGAACCAAGAGTACAAACGTTTCCTGCTCATCACTTAGGTGTAGGACGTGTGAACATGAAAATATAACCTTTTATCCATCAGTGCTCCTCTCCCCATTTGCCTCGTGTCTTTTGAACCTGTGTAAGGAAGGAATCTGTTTTGCTGTGTGCAAGGGCTAACTTGATGATGCCACCTGTTCCAGGACTGACTTTCAGTAGGCTGATGACAACAAGGTGCTCAGTGTGATATGACCAAGGCTGTTTTTCCCCCCAGGATTGCTTTCCAGTAAGAGTAGAGCAGTCTTTCTAAAGTGTTTTTTTTTTTTAAAAAACTTCTTTTATTGAGCTGCTCTGTGTTTTTAACATTGCAGGAGTCCAGGAGAAAATGGGGATAATGAACAAAGGAGTGATTTATGGACTCTGGGATTATGAGGCTCAGAATGACGATGAGCTCTCGATGAAAGAGGGAGACTGCATGACAGTCCTGCGCCGGGAAGATGAAGATGAAATTGAGTGGTGGTGGGCACGGCTGAATGACAAGGAAGGCTATGTTCCCCGGAACCTGCTAGGGGTGAGTCCTTGATATTTCCAGAGTCAAAAACCCCCACCCCACTATGTGGAGTATACACAGCATTATTATTGCGCATCTAGGTTAGATGCAGTTTCGGAAGTCAAGAGGAAGGAGTTGATGTTCTCCACTTACTCGTGTGGGGAGTTGAATACCTTGGGAGAGTGGGTTAACACCCTCTGTTTAGGTACCCTAACACAGATTATATTAATGGGTGCATAAAAGAACATGTATCACCTCCCTGCTGTACATAGCAGGTTCTAAAAGTAACCTTGTCTCACCATCTTGGAGAAAAAAACGCCTTTTATCTGAACATAAAGGGTGCATAAGGTTTTGTTGAGCATGTGAACAGAACAGGGTTTCCCCTCTTTTAGAAAGTTATGTACTGGCACAAAGGGCCTTAAGAACTGAAACTTGTATGAAGAACGAGTCAGGAGTCTTTCCCTGTCTGCGTGTACGGAGTACGCCTTGTGATCCAAGATGGTTTCACAGAGAGTTTTAAGACAAATACAGCAAAATTCTGTGGTAATATTTAACCATATGTCTAAGGCCTTAAATGAATGGCCTCTCCTGTTCCTCATCACCTTCTGTACTACGTCTTTTATTAAAAACAACTGTGTACAAGTAGTAGATAACTTCAATTATGTCCCCATATTTCTCCTCTTGGCTGAGTTCCTAGAAAACTGTAGCAGATGGACACATGTATAAAAACTTCATTAAGTGTTTTTCTACATATCCAGTTGTCCTGCTGCTTGAGATAGGAGGTTCCACCAATGCTACAGATTAACAGCTGTGAATTTTAGCTGATTGATGTATGATGCTTCAAAGAGGCTGAACCTCCTTCCTCATGCAGATAATCCTTGCTCTTAAACTGGTCAGGTTTTGCAGAGCAACTATATCTAATGTTAATCAGTTTTCATTTCTGTATCACTTTCAGGTCAGGCCACAGTGTACTGTAAAATTCTCCCTAATGTAGTACTTCTGCTCTTTTTTTTTTTTTTTTTTTACTCTGCAAATGTAAACATTTCTAAATTGAGAGCAGCCATCAGCCCTGCACAAAAAGGTCAGAAACAGCAGCTGGTTTTTTTTTTCCTGCCCCAGGGTGAACTGTGCATGTGCTGCTGCTTCATAAGCTTGCACACTAAGCCTGAGCACAGGTGTGCTGAGAACACAAGGAGCATCTGTGCTTCTGTAATAAAAAGCAGAAGGCAACAACACAGCTTAGACTGGGGATCACAACTCGTCCTTCTAAGCACAACACAATCCAAACAGAACCTTTGGGGAAAACTACCCGAGCCCAGTATTCACTGTTACGTTCTTGTGTCTGTTCCGTGGTGCTCGTACTGCTACCAAAGTATGCTGTGGTTATTCTCAAAAGCAATTACTGGACTCTTAATATAGCAGCCAAAATCTAGGCTGAGATGTTCTGCACAGAGGAAAATGTTTGGTAGTTTAATGCATTCTTATATTAAGTTGTATTTTTATCACAGCTGTGTTATCCTTCTGCGGTTAGGTGCACTGAATAAAAACAAGGATGAAGTTATCTGCATCAGTGACTTCTTAGTGACTCACTAGCTCCCTAGGCTGTGAGAGAGCTCTAAAACTGAATGCAAATAAGATAATACTGTCAAAATACTGACTTATTAATACCAAACAAAATCTTTTGAGCACTTAACAGGTATTACACTACTGTGACTGACTGACTTAATCACTGCTGGGGTGAAATCATAGCAGGCTGAGACATACCTTGTGGGTGAAGTTATTGGAGTGCTCTTAATCATTAGCTGACTATGAAAAAGAAGAAAGCCAGAGTCTGGCTGAAGAGAGAAGAGGGCATCTTTAAGGAGAACTTTAGCTGAAAAAACACAGGCTGTAACATAGACATGCATTGCTGCTTAGAGAGCATGGAAGATTTATCTTTCCTAATGGTACAAAGTGTATCCTCCCATTTTTATATGCCAGTAGCTATGCTTTGCACAACAGCAGTTGTTCCCAAAGCCCTTTGCAAGTGGGAGCCAAGAGCTTCCCAAGCATCTCAGCGCTGCTGCGTGTTGTGTCCCATCAATTGTCACCCTGTGGCTGAGGCAGCCTCTGTCCCTCTGTGTGTGTTGCCAGAATGTGCAAACAGCACATAGCTCGAGGACCACTGAGTGGCAGCTACTGATTTACTGCCAGGCAGTTAAATGAGTTTAACTGGCCACCCGCTAGCCACTAACTAAAGCATGGCTCCTACAGTGCCATGGTCCTTATGCAGCCAGGTGTTTTCAGCTTGCCCAAAGCTATAGCTATGTAAAGGCTGATAGGCACTGAGAGAGAGAAAGCAATATGGACTTTAATATGTTTCTGTTTCCATTTATAAAACATGGAAAAATCCTATAGTTCACTGAACACAAAAGTCTCTTGACTTACAAAGCCACATGCTTATCCTAGCCCACCCATGAGGGTACAGCTGAAGGTACTGAATTATGTGCTGTTTGATGCCTTCCTTTTCTATGAACATGGTTAGTATTTTTTATGCTTGTGTAAGAATGCTAAGTTTGTATTTGTTAGTGCTCTGGGTGCTTTTTATAACCATGCTTTTGCTATTAGAGATGACATTTGAATTGTAGCACCGAAGAGGTTTTTCTTTCTTTTTCTTTAAAAAAAAAGTAACCTGTTAAAGCACAACATTTTAAATCTTTTTTCTGTTTTACCCTCAGTTGTATCCAAGGATTAAACCTAGACAAAGAAGCTTGGCATGAAGTAGTACAGAAGCCAGATTCTTGAAGTACTAATCATGGATGACTTACAAAAAGAAAATTTTGTGTTGGTTCCAATATCATGAGACTTATTTCAATGACAATGTAATTTGAAAGCTATGAAGAATGTGCTTTGAAAACAAATGAAGGATTGATGCATTAGCAAATGGATGAGGGCATTCTACAAGATGAAATAATGCTTACAAGCAAATGAGATTCTGCTGCCTTTGGTCTAAGCAAGCCATTATGTTCAAGTACCCACTCTGATTTCTTCAGACATGGCAGAAGAGAATTTAACATTTTTCTACATTAAATACAAGGCCCTTTTCAATTTACCATCGAAGGAATAGTTGTGAAACAGACAACTTGACTTTGTCCAAATTTATCCCGAGGCTTTTTCCAGATGGGAGAAATTAAAGTACATGCACAGCCCCCAAATGCTTATTGCTGGAAGCAGAACGTTTGTTAAAGAAGCTAAACCGAAGTGCATCTGAACAGTGACAGCCACGTGACCAATCCATTAAGCAATAACTTTTAAAAATGCTGTAGCATGGTAGGAATTCTATGTATTCAGAATACTATGTGCTGTAACAGACAATGTAGTTTTAGATTCCTCTTTTTACAAAGAGCCTCATGTATTTATTGTATTTTGTACTTTGAAAACTAAGTGTAGAAACTTTCTGTAGTCCCTGACAACTTACTTGACTGTGATACCATTAAACTTTTGTTTCCTCTTAAGCTTTAACTCCGGGTAGTTCAGTGTCAAGTTTTTATTAGACCATCTGAAAATGCTACCAGTAAGACACACTGCTGTTCTACATTACATTAACATTCACCTACTTTCTGTATTGAATTGAACCCCTCCCCAGTTTGTTCAAGACAGTCTTTCTGCATTTAAAACTAAGCTGAATCTGTTAGTTGCATATAGCCTTTGTTAATCTTAAAAGCTAAGGGACATACTTAAGAAAAAAAACTTGGTACAAGTATTTTCCAAATAAAGCCTTTTCCATGGAACTATTTGGAAATAATTATTTGATAATGAACACTATTTAATAGAGAGGATCAAATCTTTCCATAAGGGTATTGATGAAGTGCCTCACTGCCTCACCTGTTTTCCTAGTAGGTGAGTCCTTACTGCTTTCTGAAAAAGGTGCCCATAAATACAAGAAATTGTTCATAGGAAGGAGGAGACCCTCCTTACCCTCAAGTGGGCAAACTTAAGTTAGCTTTAGTGCGAACTCTTGGAAGCAGCAATCTGCTCATGTTCCCAGCCTCAAGATTTTAATGGGCTGGGTATAGGGAAATATAGCATCAATTACCTTTCTTGGAAACCTTTTGTTTTTCAAGCATTAATCTTAAAGTATCAGGCTAGCTAACATTTCATTAAGTAAGTAAGTGACACACAGCCACAGTGGCTGTCAGGGCCTAGTCAGCTCCAGAATGTTGTTTTCCCCTTTAAAAGGCAACATAACTCTGCTTCTGACAACAAAAGCTCTGCAGATGCTCTGCGATGAGCATTCTCTCTCTCTCTCTCTCTCTCAAAAAAAATGTGCTTATTTGCAGAAGGCATAACAGTCGGTTATTTCTACTGTTTTTATTTAAATACTTTCTTGTATTTCAAAGGAAGATAAATAAGATAGATAGATACAGGAAATCAAGATTCCACCTGAGAGCAAGGCCTTTCTCTTGGAACTCTGGTTGCCAGACAGCCTCCTGCTACAGGCTCATCAATGGTCAGGAGGGAAAGACTTGTTATCAGTTTGGTCAAATAATTACTTGCTACTCAAATTCTTCAAGGACTATTTAACCAGAGTAATGCTGGGGCTTGACAGAAAGCATGTAAGGGACCTATCTCTTTCTTTGCCTAAACACCTGTATTTGGAGATGGGCAATACCATCCCTTTTCTAATTTCAAATATGCAGGATGGCATGGAGCTGTTACTCAAAAAGCACGCACTTACTTACTAAACCAGACTGTCAGGCTATAATGACATTTCTTCCAGGAGCCATGTAAAACATCTTAAATACAAAGACATTAGCAAAGCAGTATTTTCAAAAGCACTGAAGATTTATACTAAAGCTTTTATACAGAGGATACAGTAGTAGATAAATATTGTCAGACCCATAAAAATGAGGTTGCAGATTCTTCTGTTGAAGTAGAATGCTTTCCTTCTTATAACTGTGCAGAATTTGCCATGCAGAAGTTAAGGCATGTTCACGTTCGTTAGGATATTACTTTTATGTTTGCTTGATTATCTTCACATGATCTTGCTCTTTTTGAGGTCTCTTGAGCTGATGTCAGTGGCTCAAATGACAGTGAAGCACAGCCACTATAACAGAGAGAGAGAGAAAGAGGAAAATGGCCCAAGGTTAAGTTAAGTTTAGTAAAAATACCTGTAGCAAGTATGCATGTTCCCATTTCTAGCATGAGGAAGACAGCCTGTCGTTACCAAAGTAATTGTAGGATCTTTCCTGAATTATTTAAATTTATGTATCATTTAAAATTCAGAAGAGTTTTGCACATTCCTCATTTAGGTCCAGAAATAAGTTATGTTCAGGTAATAAGCAAACTGAACACGTGTAGGAGGGTAGTTTTCCTCTCAACTTAGTCCTGTCTACAGGGCACACGTGGTGCAGCAAGAAGCAGACATGGTGAATACCATGAGTCATTACCGCACCCACATTCTATCCTGTTGCTCACAGAAGAGGCAGGGAAGAACCTGCATATCTGTTGGCCAAAATTACTGCCACTAAGGGGTAAGTGGCTTCTGGTTCAAGTAACCTTGTCTGTCTGTTAGAGAATACATTGTGATGTAGATAACGTTTTTAGAAAGGGTAACAATTCTTAAGGCTGCTTATAAATACACAAGCTATATAAATCCAGCATATATATGAAAATTTGCAGGACAGTCTCTACTGTTAACCGCTTTCCAACCCCTCCCCCCCCCAAAAAGGATGACAACAAACGTTTTGGTGCTAAATGAACTTACATTAACGAGGTTCAACTCTATTGTTCCAGTTTGTTCAGTATCCAGTTTTCTAAACATTTCTGTGGTAGGAGAGAGAGGACAGACAAGGATGAGTATAGCAACTAACTGGAAAGCCTTCCCCTGCCTTGTGCTTCAGGATCAAAAAGGAATTTAGTCCCACAGTCTAGAATTTATCACAATGGTCTACACCCCAAACCAGAAAGTGTCACTCTAAAGTCATTGCCTGCTCATGTGCAAGAACAGGACTGAACATTTTTAATGGTTCGGTCTGTAATAGTAACACTATTTGTCAATCTGTAAGTGTTTAGAATTTTATTTTATTTTTTTTAAATGAACATTTAGTTGTTTGTGTGGAAGGCTGCCCAGCTCCAGTTCAGCAGTCTGACTTAAAAGGCTGGTTCCTAGATCTAGGAGGAGCAGGGCAGACTGGGTTGTCTAATTTATAGCTCAGCTTTGAAGTCACTTTGGTTCCAGTACAAAGTTTTCTGAATAACTTATCCTGGATGTGAAAACACAAAGCAATAGAGTCTGTCTAGTTATTAAGCGCACACTCACTGAACAAGGTTTCCAGCCGAATCAAACACCGGACAAAGTTATCAAAGTCAATGATGAGGTCTTCATCGGCAAAACGAGCCACAATGATTTGATGTAACTGGCAGTTCAGTTTGAACCCTAAAAATACAGTGTCGAGGATTTAAAAAAAGAGGAAGGAAAAGTGCAAAAAGCTCCAGCCAACAAAACCCCCTGACCTTGTACACTGCCAGAAATTCAGTTAGCTACTTTTGGTTAAATTCTCAAATTTTAAAAGTATTTACTCCATTTTGGAAACTCCCAACAACCCCTTCTGTACTTGGAGTGATTTAGAGCTGTGACTAGGTCACATGCACTCTTCCTGCTGCGTGCGCTCCCACAGCTGTGCTCCTGTTTCCCAGGGGATATGGCCAATTTCTCCAGCTCATGGTCCTTCCCTGGCTGACAAAGTGGCTGCCAGGCACGGCCCACTGAGATCCGAGATGAGGCAGTGGTTTTCTGTGGGGAAAATAGGTCTCTACTTCCAAAAACTTCGGGACAACAAGAAATGCTGCCTCATTTTACACGCGGTGACAGGAGGGGAAAGCTCCAGAGAGCCCAAAGGCTGATGTTACGACGGCCCCAGAAGCTCAGGAAGTTAATTTGGGATCCTATGGCTCCGTGATACCCACCTCGCTCACTGTTGTAACTTGTATTTACTTTATAGTGGTTGCAGTAGCAAACTGACTCTTGTTTTAATGCCCCTGTGATCATCACCCCTTGGTCAAGCCACTTCCATTCCCTAGGTCACAGTATCCTGGTTTTACCAGCTTATGCCAAACGCACATATACCCAGAGAGGCTCACTGAAAGACAACAGTATGCTGTTACAAGACCGGATTGTTGCAGTTATTTATGCTTCTCCAAAAGCCAGTCACTGAAGAAAATAACTGCAAACCTGTCGTTCCTTTGAGATGCTTTTAGCGTGCCTGCGTGGCAAGACACTGCTATGCAAAGATGAGAGCCCAGGCTGAGCATCTAGATTAAACGGAGGCCTTTCATCAGGTCTAGGAACACAGGGTTTTTCAGCTTGTAAGCGAGCATCTCTCAACCCAGTTTTAAACTGATACAATCCTAAAAAGAGACAGAACAATACAAATACCTGCTGTTTCCAGCGCTCTCCTCATCTCATATGAATTCATGGTACCGGATCGGTCCACATCAATTTCCCTGTAAATTTTCTGCAGAACACAAAACCCCAGGTCAAAACTTGTCAATAGTTTAGAGCATGTTTTGGCTTTCATCAGAAGTCAAACATTTTGAAATGCAGCCTACTTAAGAGCATTTGCAACATTGGTCTGAAGGACTAGGTACTCCTCTCCGAGTTCATCTAAAAGCGGCTTTAGAAAGGAAGTCGTTTTAATGCAGCAGCCAGAGCAGATGAAGACTCTGGAGAATTCCTTGAATGCCCATGCAAACTGGCACTATCGCTACCAAAGCGGCAACACTGACACCAAACTCACACTGTTAAGTGGGAAGGCTAAGCATATTTGGACATGCATTAAAACAAAACAGAAACCCCTGCCAGAGTAAGTCAGGAAGAGAGGCAGCTTCTCCTTCAGCCCCTCACCCGAGCGCCTGAGGGACGAGCAGGCACACCCCTGCACTCCAAGGGACAAAACCTGGGGGACTGAGGACAAAAATGCATTGTGAGCTGAAGCAAGAGTCCCTGCTTCGGGCAGTGTGACGGTACACATTGTACGAGGCAGATCAGTCTACAGCCACCTCCACATCAGATCGCATGTTCTCCCCAGAAGGTTGCGTCTTACCTGGTATTTCTGAATCTTTGTCCAAAGGGTGTGGAACTCCTTCAGTCCCAGTTTACCACTCCCGTCATTCTTCTTTGAGTTAAGGTAAGCTCTTTGGAAGGAAGGAAAAGGGTTTCCCCTCCCTGTGCTGGGTCTACTTACACCGGCAGTTGTGACTTAATACTTGAAAAAACCTTGCAATTAAGAAAAGGATGCAAGTCCTCTCTGAAGGACTCGTCCTGTTGAATACACAACTGTTGTCCAAGAGTTCTTGTCTTTCTAAATCAATAAAGTGATTGATTCATTTAAACCGTGATCATTTCACAAGCTCTTTCTGCTCCTCCTATGCTTTCAACAGCTGTATAAAACAGCCGAGATGATGCCACTTTGTCCTGCACTGTTTTGGTTCAGCACCTGCAGTTACAGGAGCATGAGTCCCAAGTCTGGATTATAAACAGGAAAAGCCACAGCCAAACCTGCTATTTAGAGAACTTAAGTTCTTGCACAAATGGCTAACAAAAGAACCTAGCCATTGCATTGTTCCACAAAACCACTAAGGAGTCCCTATGGACTGCCATATTTTTACACCAAATTATAGCAGAGCATTATTCTGCTTTGGTAATTCTCCCTTTTTCTGACTATGCAATTCAACTCCTACCGCACAGAGAAGCTGAACACAACTATTCTTAGACTTGAATCCTTCATCCTACACCTCTCCCCTTATTCTTAGGAGGAGAAGCTCCTGAAAGCCATCGTTCTCTCTGCTTCCTGTATTTGTTTGCATAATTTTCTATGTGGTAAATCCTCATGGCTTTACAACGCCCTTACCAACTCCAGCCAGGTAACAAAGCAGTGAAACGCAATGTTCAAACCCTACAGCCAAGGGCTATCCGCACCATGCTGAGAGCCAGGTGCCTTTTCCCAGCACAAACATCACTTTGCCCCCAGCTAAACCAGAACATTCAACAGCTGGGAAGACTTCAAAGCAGATCGTCTTGTCTGAAAATGGATTTTCCCCACTGCCTGGGAGAATGCATGTGCCACAGTCAGCAGTGATGGCAAGGGCTACCATTTTTATTCAGGGGAACCAAGGTAAAACCAGCTTTTCCACTTCAGGAGCCACTAGTACGTCAGCACGGACCCACTGCTGCAAAGGCAGCAGCTCACCTACTCCAGCATAGGCAGAAGAATACCATCTAGGATCAGTGTTAAAGGATACATCTAACAGGTCAACCATTATTTTGCATGTCTCAATACTAAAGCCATCAGATTTAATATCTTGGCCTGTAAAGGAAGAGCAAAAGACAGGATTATCGTTGCTTGCTGCACCACGGCACCTTCCTAAGCGGCTCGGTTGCTCGGTAACCAGTGCATACACCTCAGCCCTTACTTGCTCCTGTGTCATCGGTGGCTTCCTTTGCAACTGGCAAGATGACTTTTTCATTCTGGTGTGTTTTTTGCTCCTGCGTAACGTGTGCTTAGTGCTTACATCGTTTGTGATCTACACCTCCTAGTTACTTGATGGCAATCTGCTGCCTATTTCAAATCCTTGCCTGGGAAGAGGTGTCCAGCTGTATCGCTGCCACAGTCTGGGCCAAGTGAGTGCAGTCAGCAGCAGGGGTTGCCTGCCTCCTGCTCTGGGAATTATTATAATCTGAAGCCTTTGGGATCCGGCAACTACCTAATGCAATGCAGACTGTGGAGGATGTGGTGCCTGTAGAGCTGGATACTCGCATACAGATAATCCTACCATTCCCTGAAATGCTGGATGGGAAATGGTTGCCTGACGTTGCTTAGGTACCTCCTCCAAGGTAAGCTATGACTTCTAACAATTCCTTTGCATCCCACAGAGCGGGAAGCAACGCTCACTTAGACGTGTGGTCAGTGAGGTCAGGACTTGTCAGTGAGGAAGGGCTTCAGGTGGGAGGACACATGAGCAAGAATTACAAAGTTCTTGGCAAATGATGCAGCCAAATAGAGGCTAATAAGGAGCCCTCAGATTTCCTGATGAAGAGACTTAGGGTGAAAGTTAGCTGTGATGTTTCCCCAAGGAAACAGCCCAGTTAGTCTGGTTTGTAGGTGTGCTACACAAGCAAGAGACAGAGATAAAGCTTTCCTGCCCTTGCTGTCTGCCTGCAAAGATAAGGGTGGACTTCTGTGGACACGTAGAGTTCCAACCTCTGGAGATCAGGGGTAGGTAGCTTGGTGCAAGGGAAGAACATCAAATCAAGCTTGGTAACCAGCAATAAATCATTGCTAACTGGCTGGTGCACACAGACATACAACACAGTCCTGGCTACCGGGCTAAAATTTCACTTTGGAAATTAGAAAGACATGTATTTCTCAAAGCAGTTATTTCTTGAGCAGTGTTTAACGGAAAGGAAAATAATGCAGAGCCAAGCTCTGAATCACTGCACAGAAAAAGAAGCCCAGATTTTCAAAGTTTCTCCTCCTCAGGGACATCCCAGGGCATTGGTTGGGCTACTCTTTGAATACTGAGTGGTTCAATACTACAGTAGCAACAATACCTTCTCTTGATTATTATCAAGCATTAATCAAACCCATCCATCTTCCTGGCAACCAATTCCTGGTAGCAGATGCTGGGATAAAAGGCACCCACATGCACCCTGCCAAAGCACATGTCCTGTGAAACTCAACCTTCAGCGCAGGAAGAGCCCAAGCGTTTCCACAGCCCCCTGAAGGAGCAGAGATAGGCATATGGCCGTGGCCATATGTGGAGCCCAGCCGCAGGTCTGGGGCAGAGCCCAGGGCTTGGACTCTGCCCAGGTCAGTGGTGTGCTCTGTGCTCTCACGGCCATGTTGGAAAACTGCTGGCGGCCAACTGAGGCCACAGCTGGAGGAAGGTACTTACGTTTAGCCAGGACTTTATTCAAGATGTTGCGCAGTTCGAAGGCAGAGATCTCTGCGTCCTGTGGAAAAGAGGAAAACAAGTTCTTCACTGTGAGCTGCAGACACCACCTCATAAGCAGCCTCTGACTCCTTTGGGTGAGTTGGCAAAGTTCAAACATCCCTGGGAGTTCAAGTTTCCCTTGGACAGAAATCTAGGTGGTAAGCTCTGCCCATCGCTAGTTCCCAGGAGCACCAGTTCCCAGGCATCAGCACACCGGGCTGTGGAGTCCGCTGGAGCCCCCGGGCAGGCGAGAGCAGCCTGGGGAGAAGGCACAGCCCAGCCCTCATCTCCCAGAGGGACCCATGCACCAAACGCTCTGCCCGAAGGACAGAATAGGGACCTGCAGAGATAAAAGTCGAGCCTGCAGTTCAAAGACAGGAGAGATTTTTTTTTTTTTGCCAGGAGTGCTCACAAATCCATTGTGTAAGCAGGCAGGTAACTACAGACTTTTGCATACAAAATTACGACATGCTCGACGTCTTACTCAGCACAGGAATTAAACTCCAGGCCGGGGGGAGGCATCTCTCTTACCCACTCACCCATTTTTAAGTAGACCCTTAAAAAAAAAAAAAAAACCAAACAAACTCACACTTCCTGCCAGCTGTCCAAAAAGCTTTTTAAAGCTGGGTTCAATGTCATCTTCACTGATCTCGGTCTGGAATAGAGAAATAGAGAACATGGAAAGGAGGAACTCTTCTGCCTGAGAAGGACTCAATGCATTTCCTTGCCCCTAGTAAAACACAATTTAAATGCAAAGTTGAAGGTACTTTGATTTTAATCAGTTTTGTTTTCAGGGGCTCTTCAAATGCTGCTGTTGCAAACACTGCAGGAATTAAGAACTTTTGCATGGATTTTACTAAAAAAAATAATCATCTTCATTTAAAGACAAGAAAACAAAACATAAATTCTCATTTTGAAAAAAAAAAGTCACACAGAGTGGCAGATGCATTAGTAGGTGAAATATGTCCAGCAAAACTAAACATATGGCGAGCCACTACTTACGCATGGAATCAACATTGCATGGAAAACCACCCCTCTGGCTAAAGGGCTGCACTGCCTGATTCCCAGAGAGCAAAAGGGAATTTCCTGTGGCTCCAGTTACCTCTGCAGAGAGTACCTGATCTACTCTACTTGGGAAGCCCAAGCTCACCGCTCTGGATAAGGGACAACACGAGTTTCCATTATTGCTTATGATGTTTCCATTTTCTGGACATTCAACTACGGATATTGAAAGGTCTGTTTCCAAAGCCGGACTACAGTTCTTGATAATGCCTTTAGAAAAACACCGCCCTGCACAGGGAATAGGCGCCCCAACCCCACTTATTTATGACAAAATTATCTCCATTTAAAACATCTAAGTTAAGACATACCTCTTCAAAATTGGCCTCAATTTCATCATCTATAACCCTAGAAAGAAATCAATATTAAAATCAAAACAAGTCACTTGTCTGATGCCCTTCCCTCAAGTTTCAGTTAAAGAGAGACTCTTCATGGGAATAACGATGAGCGTTCAAAAGTTACTGGATTAATCAACCACAGACACTGTGTACCACCAGTGTGAATCAAAGAAATAAAGCAGTATTTTGCCAGCTACGGCAACAAGCGTTTCAAAACATTACAAACTGTGCAACATCCTGCAGAGCTACAGACAGGTTTTTGGGTCAGGCGTAACCCTTTGGGTCACTTAGTGCCGCTGCCGACAGACCTCAGCCCAGGACCAGGCTCTCAGGTGCAAATCAAACTTCTATCTAGTAATTTTTCTTTTTTATTTTTTTCCTTTAAAAAAGCAGAAGTCTCTTAAGAGAGACTTAAAGTCATTCGAATGTGACAGAGTGGGAGAAGTGTTTCACACTGTCCCCCAACTGCTGCAGGAGCATCACACCTACGGACGGTGCATAAGCACTGCCAAGGGCCCATCAAAAGCGGGATGTGCCTTCACACAACTGACACCCCAGTTTTCTCACTGCTACAGAAACATGCAACAGAAGATTACAGAACAGTAGAAAGTTTTTTGCTTGCTCTGAATTAGGGAACTCAATACCAAAGATCCCGCACCCCTTCCCAAGGGCTTAGCCCAGCTGCTCTTTAAGATGTGACACGTCTAAATTTTTTCACAGCTTCAGAGCTAATGGTGTGGTTTCAGCCAGTTCCATCAAAACCCTTTTTATCAAAGGTATCATTCAGTTGAACAAGTATTTTGACTTTTTTTCCAGCCCGATCTCAAAGGTGTGCCATCATATGTTGAGATCGGCGCATTCCCCGACAGCACAAAGCACATGCATTTCTGTCTCCCAGGCGGGGAGACCAGCCCGCCGCTCTGTGGCTTTCTTCTCCCCACAAACCAGCCTGTGCTATGGCACCCAGCTGCCTACAGCCCAACAACTAAAAATGTCTGCCCAGCTACGACTGGCAATAATAGTAGTAATAATAATAAAAATTTTATTATTATTCCACCATTCCTTCCTGCCAAGTTTACTCAGCTTTCTTCAGTTGCACATGGGGAAACTAGGGACAAACAGGGACTGCCGTGACCTCATCCATGCGGGGCGGTTGCGCATCCCCCCTTCCCACTGCCTGCAGGTAGCTGATGTCCCCCAGCCCTGTGCCTGTTCTTCCAGGCCCGTGAGAGGGACCAGGGATCACCCACATGCCCATACCACTCTTACACAGCTACAAAAAACCCTACGTACGTGGAGTCTGCGTTTTTTTCAGAGAAGACTCGCAGACAGAAATCCCCATTCTTGTTGGGTTCGAAGGTTGAGGGCACGATGATATATTCTCCTGCAGGGAGCTTGAACCGGTTCAGCACTTCTCGGAGGTTGATAAAGGTGTTTGACCTTTCTCGTGCTTTGTTGGTCAGGAAAAAGTTTTTGCTCAGATGAATATTCGTCTGGCCAGAAAACTTATGAAAAGCAAAGAAACAGAAAAAAAAACCCCACAGTTTGCACGTATTTGCATTTACAAATTGAAAATACAATAGATACGACAACTAGCTATGTATGGGGGAAAAAAACCACGTCCGTTCAACAGAACCAGGAGAGAGAAGAGAAAGGTGGTGGCTGCACCCCACCACCGTACTCCTGAGCTGTGGGTGCAAACGTATTTTGGAGATCAGCTCAATAAATCATTCAGGTCATGCTTATGTTTTGCAGATGATGAAAGGATGTGAAGACACCTGGCAAACTCTTCCACCAACCATTTTTCTTTAAAGTGAGATGGATTACGACCCACATCCCTCTGGTCTCCAGAGCTGGTGCCACCAGGGAACTGCAGCTCTGCTCTGCCTCTGAGGTCAGGCTGCCTTAACGCAGAGGGCCCGCTCATGGAGAGCGCCAAGAATAAAATAAACATTACGTGTTATAAAAACATGTAACATCTTCCAGAACAAACTCTTCTGCACAGGGTCTTACAGGTGGGCTATCTCAGATCTAGAGGCAAACATCAGGAACGTGCACGGTTCAGAAACTTCCTCCTTCCTGTCCCCCCAGATTTTTAAGAATGCAAAACCTGTCAGACCCGCTGCCATGGTGGGAGACAAAATTCTACCTTTGATGGGAGAAATGTCACAGGACTCTAGCTAGAATCTTTTTATGGAAATCAGGTTTTGGGACCACTAGGGTGAGAGCTGAGCAGCTGACAGAGTACTGTCAGGTACGTAAGAAATCTAATTAAATGGCAGCACCATTTCCTTCCTGATGAAACCACGTTTAACATAGCAGCAGCTGCTTTGTGCACAGCCTTCGGAACTGCAAGGTGCCCCAGCTGTTTTGCATGCACCCTCACAGGTA
Source organism: Steatornis caripensis (assembly GCA_013398225.1). Classification (NCBI taxonomy): domain Eukaryota; kingdom Metazoa; phylum Chordata; class Aves; order Caprimulgiformes; family Steatornithidae; genus Steatornis; species Steatornis caripensis. Next base: position 443,121 of record VZSC01011571.1, on the reverse strand, counting down.
CAGGAGGCCATGTAATGAGGTTACCCGGGCATTTTCCGAGGAGCAACAGCTCAGAGGCATCTGCAGCCCTCCCTTCTATTGCATAAGCACCACCGTGTTGCACAGCCCTCTCTGATCCCCAGGGCATGCTGAGCTACCTGCACGGAGAAACAGAGCGAAATCGATAAAAATACTGCTTAGGGAAATGAAAATAAACACCTCCTTGGAATATTAGCCGTGTCAGACATGAACTCTATGCAAACCTGAGGAAAGCAACTGTGCTCTGGGGGAACAGGTATGGGTCTAGGCTCGGAGAAGACCCGCGGAAGAGAAGCTTTGGTGAGTTTCTGCAGTACAGAGAGCTCTTATCCCAACCAAAGACACTCTGAAAATGCAACATGGGCTCAAGAATGCCCTTCCAGAATAAATGGCCTCTAACTTCAGACTCTGCATAGTCAATGTTGTCCTGCAAGGAAGGAGGATCCTCTGACCTGTTTCTTCCCACAAGCCATTCAGCCCCAACTCTGCACCTTGACCACGAATGCATGCTACGTACCTCTGGAGGCACCTGCAAGAAGAAAAGGAGAGTTATTTGCTTATTGGATGGCAGCTCTAGGGATACTTCTTTTCACTGCTGGTTAGTGGGTACATCCACACTCTTGGTGGGGGGGTGAGTGGGGGGAAAACTCAGCTCAAGAGGGAAGGTGCGCGCTGAGCCCCGGTCACCCAACGCTGACTGCTGGCTCTGCTCCCAGCCCCACCCTGCAGGCAGGGTAGGCTCACCCCAGGCAGCACAGGCACAGCCGCAGCCAGGCTGGTCATGGTTTCCTGCTGACCCTCTAACCCTGTGGCCTGCCATGATAATTTTTGTAGACTCCAGTTTCTCTATTTCTTCCCAACTTCTCTTTCACCCCCTGACCTCTCTATCATCAGGAATGGAGGCAGGGGCTGAGCAAGACAATAATGCAGTTTTCTGTGTCCTTATGGGTTCAGGGGACCTAGATTTGCTTTAAACCTTATTTGCCTAAGAGGACCAGATTCTTTGATGAGCTTTCACAAAGCTGGGATATCAAGAAAGCAAGCAGTTGCACATATTGCCTCCAGTTACAGGCAGGCAGTTACCCGCAGGCAAGACCACCAGTCCTATTTTTGCTGCCAGTTAAACACCGTTGCTTTGCGGCTCTGAACAAAATGTCTTGCTTCAGGAGTTACCGTAGACACATCTCTGACCCTTTATTCAGCAGAAGGAATTTTACAGGTGTTTTGCTTAGTTCTGCTGCTGGGTTCACCCTCCCCAAGCTAGCGCAGGTGTCCCAGCTAGCGTCACATCCCTACATCATAAGCTGCTCCTATTCCACGACTTTTCACCACAGCCTGACAAGTGAAGGTCAGACTGCATTTCTGCATTTTTAATCTTTAAGTACTTTTTCTGATCCTTCATTTAGGAGCACAGAATATTACAGGTGTGAAGGGGCCTCTGTGGTTCATCTGATCCAACCTCCTACTCAAAGCAAGGCCAATATCAAAGTTAGACAAGGTTGCTCAGGACCCGGTCTAGCCTAGGTCTGAGTATCTCCAGGAATACAGATTCCATAATCTCTCCGGGTATCTGTCCCTGTGCTTAGCCACTTTTGTGGTGGAGAATAATTTTCTGAACACCTAAGTGGACTTTTCCTTGCTGCAGCTGGTGACAAGTCAACCCAGCTGAGTTTTGGTAGAAAGCCCGGTCTCACACTTGCTCTACCTCATTTACAGGGCGAGTTTTCGTTTTCCTCCCATGCACCTGTACTGCCTTACCTCATAAATCGCAAAGCCGATAGTGTGCATGTCCTCTCCCATCTTCCTCTGCTTCCGCCGGTGCTTCTGAATCAGGCCGATGAGGAAAGTGCAGCCCCTCTCAGGATCATCAGGATCCTCATCTTCTTCTTCCAGCTTGATTAAGTACTGTGGATTTGTCCAGAAAGTGTCTGGAAAGTGGATTTATGCAAACTGCTCAGAGGCTTCCTTGAAAGCAACCGTGCTGATACACACATCAGCTAGGACAGATGTGGCTCTGACTTTCAAAATCAGCTGTGAGAAGGAAAAACTAACGCTCCTTCTCCCTAGCCTTTAGAACCACAACTAGACCCTCATGAGGGAGCCACATTTCCCAAACCCTCACACTTTTTGGACCTCAGTCCTGGATATCACAGGTACATCCTCCTCCTCCTCCACAGGCCACGCCAAACCAGCCGCCAGAAGAAGCTCCTAGAGAAAGTACAAGTAGACGAGTATAAAGGGTTTCTCCACCTGAGTGGTGACTGCATGTTCTTACTTGGGTAATTCCTGCAGCCCCCTGCAGTGGCTCCTCGCCTCCAGTTCCCATCCAGCTTCAGCAGGCTCCACTTCTTGTACTTGTCACTTGCCAGGGTGTCTGGAGTCAGGTTGCAGATTTCCAGGCGGGAGTAATGTCTCAAGAAGTCGTTGAACGCCATCCTGTGGGAGGCAATGCCACAGGCAACATCCCCTTAAGATGGACAAACACCTTGTCTATCCTCCCTCTCTCCCACTGCGATTTAGCACTAGGATTTGGGGTGAATTTGCTCACTCATCTTGGAGAATCTATTGGCAGAGGTTACTTTGAGTGAAAAAAGCGAAGAAGACATCCCCTTCTGTCTCAATGGAAACCCAGTGGCTCTTACCAAAATTCCCCATCTTCATGCCTCCTGGTCAGCCGCTCCCGTACCTCAGGGTCAACGCCACTCCAGTTTGGGCAGCTGAAAGACAACCCTACATCAGCTATAGGGTACGGTAAAGGTTAAATCCTAATGTAGCTGGTCTGGCACAATTTCATTTTCTTACAGCTCCCCATGACCGAAATACTACACAGCATCCAGCAGCTCCAAGACTCTCAAAGCACAGTAGAATTAAAATAGAAGAACGTGCAATACGCAATACTTCTTAAATATCCACAGTAAGGGTCAGAAACAGTTTTATTTGCAGAAAGTGACAAAGCCTTGACTGAGGCTGAAAAAGGAAGACTCAGAACAAATACTGCCCAGCCACAGAAGTAAGCAAACTCCAACTTTCATTGCTAACAACAGAAATTAATTTTTAAAGCTGTTTTATAAGGAAAGTTTTTGGCAGCTCACCACTGAACCTGGGCTGTTAAAGAAGCAGAAACTACAGAGAGGCTTGTAGGAACAACCAACCAAATCACTGCATCTTACACGAACATCGGTGTTTGTATGAAGGGCACCGCATGCTGTGATGCCTACGTGGGAGATGACAATGGTAGGATGCTTCTTTTAAACAGCTCAGGGTGAACATCACACTCAGGTGTGACTTAGAGAGGAATTTGAGGTAGGGAGAAGACAGGTGACAGCAGAAACATGATCATACCCCTGTAGTAAAAGCCTACGGGCAACACGCAAGCCATTGACTCACTTGTCGTTCCATTTTCCGGTCCATTCCACTTCCCCCCAGGGATTTCGGATTCTGATTAGCTTCTGCACCGTTCCTCGGAAGTTCACCTGATGGGATCAGAAGCGCATGGAGAGTTAACCAGGGACTCAGTGCTGTGCTCCCTCCCACCTTTTCTATGGGAATTAAAGGACGTGACAGAGTAAGTATCTCAGTGCCACACAAACACTAAAAAGTGTAAATATACAAACATGCTGGTCCAAAAGACATGAAGTCAAACTCATTTTGAATGGGTTCCACACATCCAAGCTCGTCCAGAGAAAGTTTTTGTGCAATCAAAGCTCATGATAACCAAAATGCCTTTTTTGTGCCACTAAAAAAGTTGCTTCTGATAGGATTTCAAGCAAAGGGAATGCAAAGCTGCTACAGGACTGCAAAAAAAAACAGGTCCAAGGGGATATTTCTCTAGAGCTGCCATCTATATATAAACTGCCCTTTCACATCAAAATGCCTTTCCCTCCCTCTCCCTATATATCATCTGAACTGCACCTATTACAAGAGATGGTATATTCAGCCTGGCCACAACCCCTTCGACCACACGAATGCCCCACAGCGCAGCGGCATCAGCCCTGCCACGACATCTCCTCCTTGCACTGCGCCAAGGCCCTGGCTTGTTACCTGCTGATCTCTGTGTGCACAGAGTCCAGGCCAAGCAAAGCTATAAGAGTTTCAGTTGGACCACCCAGTATTGATGAGGAACACAAGGCACTAATTAGAGGAAGGAGCTAGCACACCTCTACAACCCAAAGCCAAGAAAACTGCACAGAGCATCAGCAGCACAAAGTCCAGAAATGATGCTCCAGTGCTCAAGATGAATTATCCTTACAAAGCCTGCACATATCTCCAAAGAAAAGCCTTGCTAAATCATGCCTGTTTGTGAATTAAGGTCAAACTCCCTCTTTGCTGCTTTTGCGGTGGAAGCAGGACCAAATGCATGCACACGAGCCTGCCCGTTAGCAGCGTCCACCTCAGCGCAGCACATCAACAGCTCTCTACACCTCACTCTGAAGTTTCAGAAATTATTTCAGAAACAATTATCAGTGAAGGAACCGAAAGTCCATTACACACATGGAGGAACACCACGAACTGCTTCCTTTGTTTTAACTTGTCTTACCTTTGCCAGTCACCTACTCTTGGACAGGCACCTTGTGTTCGAACACCGTGCCCTGCCAAAAGGTGCTGTTTGGCAGGCATTTAAGGGACAGTAACTTTTTTTTTTTGGCTTAGCACACGTCTCTTGCACATCCTGCTGTGTGTTTATGCGCAGTGCTGCCTGCTATACAGAAACGTGCCCAGGGGCTCCATCGCCAGCAGAGGATATCAAGCTCTCCCCACAGGGCTTCCTGCCACCACTCCGCTCCCTGGGAAACAGCAATGCTTACAGAAAAAGAAAGGCTTTTTTGGTCAAACCCCAAGAAGCCAAGTTTGTGTTTACCCAAAACACAGCAACTAATTCAGTATTTCTTCAGAAAGGACAGACTCAAAACCTGATTCAGCAAAACGGGTGAGACTGAAGAATTTGCAACGTTGAAGATGAATTTGCCGTGGCCATGCATAAAGCTGGTTCCATTTTGCCCCTCTGGGGCAGCACACCTACCTCCTCTGCCCCAGTGACGGAGTACGCGTGTCCCTTCACCAGCTTCTGGGAGGTGACTGCCTCTGTCTCCGCTGCACTGGTGATCTGGAGGAGCAAAGAAAGTCAGTGAGTGTGGCTTCCCGCGTGGCAGGGGATCCAGCGGAGCAAAACTTCTCCTTCTGATGGAGCTTTAGTCTCACTGGGAGGCTGCAGGGGTAGTTTAGCTGCTGCGCGGTGGCAGAGGGATCTGTGACAGATGAACGTGACAGAGCAGAGAGGGGGCGGCATCACATGTGGTGGTGCTGGAACCCCAGGGCCCATGTTCGTGGCATGGGGTGCACGCCAGAAGCCCTGCACAGCAACAAAGCTCCCTCCTGGCTCCAAAACACTTGGTGTGGTGCACCCCATCTTGTGCCTCTCCAAATGCTGTACAAAAGGGGTACACACGATGAGCTTCATGTTCTCAAGGGACCAGGAAGAACACATGGGATGACCGACCTGAGGCTGCCCAGATGTCACCAAGGATCACACCCAAGTCCAGCAAGCCCCAGTACTTTGCTTCGAGGTCAAGACACCCCCTTCAGCTCCACCGCAGGGTGGGAGGTTTCCCTTCCTTTTCCCAGCACCACCACCCTAGGACCTGCCATGCAGGAGAGCAAGGGAAAAGGCTGCACCTTGGATGCCATTCATACCTGAAGCCGTATCACCCTCTCACTTTTTTGAGGCCATTACAATACTCGGGCAGTCTGGCCTAGAAACACCGCAGAGAAAAGTCACTTCTTGCTGGGAAGTGGTTGCTCAACATCTTGCTCTCAAGACGCTTAAATCTATGAAACATATGTTTGCCATTGTCTTCCCACCATTTCAGAAAGTGTATGATCTTTAAATGAGCACATCTGAAGCTGAAAAAGAGGGTGGGATCACGCAGGCAGGATTCCTGCTGTCCATGCCGTTACTGCCCCACAGCACGCTCTCCACGTAATGCTTAACTTCTGTGTTCCTATTTCTCTGACAGAAGAGGAAAGATTTACAGGATTTTTGAAAGGCTAAACTCACTAGTAATTAGTTTATAATACAGAAAGCGTCAGTACTTACTAACAAAGGAATATATTTAGTTCCCCTCACCCCTGACAAGAGATTTGTATCATTCTGGGGCAAAAATCCAGATGTTGGATTCTTATCTAAATGCAAACTAGTAAAACAGGCCTTGAAAGTGCTGCAAAGTCGCACACTGACATTAACCAATTACTTTTCCTGCTGTGAAGCTTTCCTCTCCTGTGACTCTGATTTAACTTAAAAAATGGGAGGAAACACTTGAGTTTATGTTATGAACAAAGTTCTTGTAAACAGTTTACCTTCCCTTTAGACATAACTAAGATGTAATCTCCTTTGGGAGCAGAGTGATTATCACAATAACCATACTTAGACTCATTTCGGTGGGGCTAAAAGCAATGCCAAATACTTGCAGGCAGGGCCAAAGCTCCTCTCTTCCTTCTGGTGCAGGTTCAGCTTTTGGCAACGTGTTTTCCGATAAAGCTTTTTAAAGTTGGCAACAGTCCGAGGCCTCCCTGCTTCAAGAACAGAGCCCAGATTTTTTGGGAACACTTTGGTACAATCTGTGTGACAAACAGGCTATGGGAAGGATGGAGGTTGCCACCTCTGAGCACCTGACTGCAGAAGCCATTAGCAGCAGCATTCTATCCAAACCCACTCAGCCTGTACCAACCTGCTGCCAAGCTACGGGCTTTCATAAGAACAAAGATGTACCTCAGGACCCCTAATGAGCCCCCTGTACGATTCGCTACCACAAAACCCATGAAACACTAAAAGCTCTAGGTCTTGAGGAGGAAAAACAAGAGAGGCAACAAGCTTTTACATATGAACTAATGACATGTCAACCTAACTGCCAGAGGAGCATGTGCCTGTGCCATGCTCTTGGGTCAAAGGCAGAGAACCGTAGGTAGAGGGGAGCAACATCCTTTGCATGCCTCCTGTGGACGGAGCACAGGTCCATTCCCTAGCTGCCCGCACGCACAGCAAGAGCCGAGTGTCCAGCAATAAGCCCGCTAACTCACATCAATGGAGCAGCCAAGGAGAGAGCCTTTCTGAAGGGCCTTCTGGATGATTTTGAAGAGGTTGGGTGGTGCCTTCTGCAGCTCATACCATTCTGCAATTCCACCGGTGAAGTCCTCAAAGCCTTCAGTGGTGGTGCCTCCAGAGAGAGACTCGTACGAGCCGTTCAGCCTGCACGAGAGGACATACACAACCATAGGGTTCCCTATTCTCCTCTTCTGTTGGAGACAGGCACTCAGTTGTGTCAACTGCCACGGCATTCCTGCTTTCAACAGCACCACAGCAGCTACGAATGCACTCCCCCTTCAGCTTTGCTTCCTACATCACCGTACCTGGAAAGCTCAGCATAAGATCCAATACAACCATTTATACAAATTGCAGATTCAGTCATAGAATTGACAAAAACCTTGGACACAATTTGAAAAATAAATACATTAAAAAAATCAAGACCAAACAATTTGCCTCTCTTGTTCCACAAGCTCTTTCAATTCCTTTAACAATTATGGGTCCGATTTTCAGCTGATGTAAATGAACTCAGTTTCTTGTCAATTGAAAATAGTAATGTTAGATGGTAAAATTCCTCCCTGGCCATCCCCAAACTGGAAATTCAGATTTGAGCATCTTCACCTTCAATAGACACCTGGACACGTGGACTGGCATGCTTTGCATGCTGAAGCACTACAGCTGCAAGCCCTCATGGGTGTGTAGAGCACATGAAACTGAGCTTCCCGGACCCGGGTGACAGGAGGAGAGAACACTCTGGGAACAGTCTTGCCATGAGATGCAAGAATTATTTTTCCTGGTTAGCTGCAAAGCCAGTACTTTTAGCTACTTGTCTTAAGCATGTGTCGGCAAAGCTTTATTCAAGCAGCCACTGTGGGATACCCTAGAAGTTTTAAAGGGTAACAATTAGGTTCACATTTAAATGTGTAGTATCCACAGTAGTTGAGCATGCTACGGGGAAGGAGAGGCAACAAGCTGATCTGAGTGGGGTAAAAGCAGTCTTCCTTTCCCTGGGAGGGCCACCCTGGCTTCAACTCACTTGGCGTAGGCCTTCTCCAGCAGCGCGCTCCAGAACTCGCTGCCCTCCGCTGAGTGCACGAAGAGCAGCTCCCCATTCTTGGTGGGCAGCCTGTCATCCACCACGACATCCACCCAATCTCCGTACTGCCAGAACTGGAAAGAGAGTACAAATGCCTCATCACCACTCTGTGTTGTGCTCTTAGGCTGCAGGGACGTTTATCTGTTAACACTGATTTCCTAGAGGAAAAGCAATCCCCCTCGCAGTCAGCGTCTCCCACCCTGTACAGAGACGCACATCCTCAGGTGGACCTGCTGATGGAGGAAGGACCATAAAGACAGACTCTGCTCCCAGCTCTTTGGTTAGTGGTCTTCTTCCTTTCACCACCATCGTCCTTCTTGGATGTCTCTGTTTTCTGCCTGGCAACTTGCTGTCCCTCAAAGTGTTCCAGGAAACACCACACATGTCGACATGGCCAGCCACATCAGCTCCTGGCCAACAGCACTGGGGGGAAGGCAAGAGCCTGTTTTCCACCTACCTGGAAGTGGAAAATTCCTGCATATTTATCCTGGAAGCTCTGGTCTTTGGGAACGACACGAGCCAGAATTTCTTCATTCAGGGTGAGAGAGGCAATAGCAGCCAAGAGCCAACAGTCCCCTGTAAAAAAAAAAAGAAAGAAAGAATAAAAGGGCACTGTTCATTAACCAAACTTTATTCTTTAGGTTTATTACTGCATAGGGATTGCGCATAACTAATAACCGCTTCAGCTGCGATGAGATGATCCCTCCCATTGCTTTACCCCTAAGGCAGATCAAATGCTTGTGCACAAATACATGCCATTTCCAGGCAAGTATTGCCTTTCCTCAAGACCAGAGTAATATAAAAGAAAAAAAAACAGTAAAAGCAGGCTTTTTATCATCTACCAGCACAATTATCACCCATGCTAGGACTACCTGAAAGTAACCTTAATATTCAATTGAGTGTCTACAGGGTATGAAGCAGCATGGGGAAAAGGCAAAGAGCCAGGCCTGTGGGCAGACGCAGGTACTCAGGGGTGCAGTTTCTCCTCAAAAGGCCAGTGTTTTCTCAAGCACAGGCTGTTTTCCTTTCCCTCCTCCATGTTTTATAAATGCCTGTTGACTTCCCATCCAGAGATCTCTCGTAGGGATGAGCTCCCTTTAAGGTCTCTTGCCAGACTCCTACCAAACAGGAGCACCTTTCACCTCATACATCTCCGGAGATTTCTGCTAGAGGCGTCTCTGTTCAGACCCACATCCAGTCACCGGCGAGACAGGAAAGGTCTGAAGGCAGGCACTGTTCCCCAGCCCCACACAACTCTTCACCCTTTCTGGGACAGAGCCAACATACACCGAGCCTGCATGCCAGAGCCCCAGTGTCTGGGCTGTCTCAATAGTATTTTTCTACACCAACTCCCACCAAGCAGAAGGAGGAGGAGACCACAACTATATAAACATTACCTCTATTTTTTTAAATTATTTTCAGAAACCAGTGTTACTTTAACAGAGTGGATCCACCTTGCTGCTCAGCCATGGGCCTCCGGCAGCTAATTAGCAAGGTGATTACAGATCTGAGCTGATCCCCTGATGCCTACAACCCAACACAAAACTCCTTGTTACCATTACCAGATCTGCTGTTGCCTCGTTTTGTGAACGCAGGAAAGTCAGTATTACACATTAGATGCCACAGAGTCATCCTGCAGTGTGCGTAGCATTGTAGGTTCAAGAAGCATGAACCAGCCGCAGCTGCTAGCAAGTCAGAGGCCAGCAAAGCAGCCAGCTCGCTCCTACAGGAAAAGGGTCAAAAGCTCTCAAGTGAGAAGCCAGGTTCAAGTGGGCATCTGGGAGAGTGTCACAAGGAGAAGCGGCTCTTGGTCACCCTCGGGCTCAAACCCAACACCACTCAGACAGCACAAGGAGGAACGCAGGCAACCTGCAACATCCTCCGGGCTCCCCATCGCTTTTTGCAGCTGATTCCCAGCAGCAGCTCTAGGAATGACATTTGCTCCATGGCCCTTTTCACATCTCAAGTAAGGTGGGAGACGTGGAACTTCAGAATAATTTCTAAACCTGATATGCTTTTACCACTTCATAACCTAAAGGGGAAGAACCAAACATAAAGCTTTCCCTTCAGCCCTGCCTCCAGTTGCTTGTGCTGCAATGGTGAAATCGTTGTGTCAGAGAAGTTTTTCAAACAGGAAAGTCACCTTGCCATTCTCCTGTGACAGATTATGAAGCAACAAGGATGCTCCCTCCGCTGCTCTGCTACAGCACATCCACCTCACCTGCAAAATACTGAGTCTTCTGATTTTGTAGCGTCGAGACCCCCTTCTTTGGGAGCTCTGCACCCTCTGGTGCTGGGGTGCATTCAGAGGCACCACCAAGCACAGCAATTGTGCTTGCTGGGAAAGAAACTGGGGTCAGAAGATACTAAGAGACATTTTTAGATGGGCTAATCTACAATTAACGGAATGATCCTCTGTTCCCCAGCCACGTGAGGGCTTTAGCAGTTACCCTTTGCTGCAATCCACCTGACAGAGGAGGATGTTAAAGGGCTCTGCAAACAAACCCTTTGGTCAAAAGGCAGCAATAGGACTTCAGCTTCAGTTCCGCTTAGATCTGTGCTCTCCCATACACAACCTGCCCACAGAAAGTTATTTTTGTGGTTTTTTTCCTTTGGTTTTTTTTTTTTTTTGACCACAGGAGTCTTCAAACAACGCTGACAATACGGTAAGCACCTGGAAGACTGCCCAGAGATCTCTTCTGTACTGAGGACCCCTGTTTTTATTAAGTCTCCAAAACAGGTAGTTTCTGAACAAGAGCTGGGGTTCTTCAAGTCCAAGGGACAACTCCCTGCTAGAGAACAGCCATGGCACTTTGACTGGGGCTTCTGTCGCGTCAGGCTGAATTAATACCATACTACCTCTGAATTAATATCATATTGAGACATTTATTCTTAGACTAAAGATCTTGCATATCTGACTTACTTTTCTAAACTCCTGAGAGTAAAACCAAATTCACTTTATGATTTTGCAGATACACACACAAGTTCTAGTTTCTTGTACTTGTTATCTATACAAATTACTAGATCAAGCTTAAATGTTATAGAAATCCTTACTGATAAAAGTATTTCTACTTCCAGACACATCTCTCAAAACCAAGCTCAGTACTAAGGGCAACATACAGGACAAATCTTTATTTCAATATGCAGAAACAAGCACACCATTTTCAGCAGTTACTTTATATACTTAGACAAGTTGTTATTATCTCACAAGCCACATGCATAGAATTTCACTACCTTCTAGCTTTCCTAGACACCCTCTTTAACACAGCATTCTTTTTTGGTGGGATTTTTGGTCGCTGTTTTAAAAAGAAAAGAATCATAGAATCATAGAATGGTAGGGGTTGGAAGGGACCTCTAGAGATCATCTAGTCCAACCCCCCTGCTAAAGCAGGTTAGCCTAGAGCAGGTTGCACAGGAATGCATCCAGGCGGGTTTTGAATATCTCCAGAGAAGGAGACTCCACAACCTCTCTGGGCAGCCTGTTCCAGGGCTCTGTTACCCTCACAGTAAAGAAGTTCCTCCTCATGTTCAGGTGGAACTTCCTGTGTTCCAGTTTGTGCCCATTGCCCCTTGTCCTGTCGCTGGGCACCACTGAGAAGAGTCTGACTCCATCCTCTTGACATCCACCCTTTAGATATTTATAAGCATTAATCAGATCTCCTCTCAGCCTTCTCTTTTCCAGGCTGAACAGACCCAGCTCTCTCAGCCTTTCCTCATAAGACAGATGCTCCACTCCCCTAATCAACTTTGTGGCCCTCCGCTGGACTCTCTCCAGTAGTTCCCTGTCTCTTTTGAACTGGGGAGCCCAGAACTGGACACAGCACTCCAGATGCGGCCTCACCAGGGCAGAGTAGAGGGGGAGGATCACCTCCCTCGACCTGCTGGCCACACTCTTCTTAATGCACCCCAGGATGCCATTGGCCTTCCTGGCTGCAAGGGCACACTGCTGGCTCATGGTGAGCCTGGTGTCCACCAGCACTCCCAGGTCCTTCTCCGCAGAAAGACTCTCTACTGTGTTGTAATCAAGTGTCATTTAATAGAACTCACTCTGAGTTCTGTCTGAGGCAGACCTGAGCTGGACAGCAATACTGGGTATACTTTACAAAGCCTGAGGTAAGGGCTGCAGTGCTGATCCAACTAATTCATGCCTGACTGGCCATGGCCTCCATCCTCAGAAGCTTTCGTTAAAAATGGGGTTTAAAGGACCCTAACTAGAAGATGCCTGTTTTATTGTCAACAACAGAGCTCAAGCTCCAGAAAAATAACACCTAGTGACTTTTCACGTAGCAAGCAACTCTTCTCTTCTCCACTCCCTCCTCTTTTTTTTTTTTCTGCCACTGGCACTTACCAGACAGCAAGACAATTCATTAACCCAGATAAAAGTCTCTCTGTCACCTTACCAAGTTAAAGAAGGTCAAAGCTTGTGACAGGACTCTTCTGGTTCAAGAGAGCAGTGGATTGTTATGTATTTGGCAGTAGAAATACTGTATGTCAGAGACGCTGTGGGAGAAGGGGATGGATGTAAATACACACGTGCACTGGACCAGCACACATTGCAGGAGAGCTGAGCGCTCTCCATTAACACCCCAGCCCTGCGCACAGGTGCATAACCCTTGGCCTCCCCTCCAGCTAATTCCTCTTCTAGGACCCAGGAGCCACGGGCTCCTTGGTGTATTTAAGGCCAACAAAATCCCAAAAGAAGGAAAACGGTGGGGATCTTCATTCTCCCTGCTGTGCCACTGTCCCTCCAGCAGAACAATCATTTACACCTGGGAAAAGTTAGCAAGCCGTAGCAAGACTTTCAACTTCTAACAAACAGCAATCTCAAAGCATCCTGAATTGGCCAAATAACTAACAGAGGCCAAATAACTGATAACTCACAGAGAGGTGCCTGTCTGAGCAGCGAAACAACCCCATCACACATCCCAGGCTCTGCAAGGCTTTTACAGGCAGACACAACTCTGAAGCAAAATGAGTATCTGGCATCCCAGACCTACACTAACTAGGCTAAAGCCAGCACAGGTATGTTTACCTAGACTTCTAGGATGTCTTCAGGTTGTTAGGTAGATCCACACTCTCATTCAGACTAAACTAGATAAACCCAGAATGAGAGCAACTCAGCCTGCTCAGCACAGCTGTGCCAGTCCTACGGCACAGCTGGGCAAAACCATGCAGCTCCTGGCCTCTACAACAAAGCTGCAGGCATGGCTGAAGGCACTCCGCACATGCTCTGTTGGATGGGTGGAAACAGCTCCAGTAATGTCCTATGCCCCTTGTTTGCAGTCAGCTGTGGACATGTTTTTCCTCTCAGTTGCTCAACCTGCAGCATAAGCCAGAATTCACATCGCACAGCCTTACTTGACCAGGCAAACTCGACCACTCCAAGACACCCCCCCAGAGTATTTGACATTGGTGTTACCACCCTCAGAAAAACTATGCTGATTTAAATTATAGCAAGCCTGGCTCAGAGAGCAGCTGTCCTACCACTCCTTCAAGGACATATTAGCATTTCTATTCCATAAACAAGGCAAGGGCTGGGCAGGCAGAGAGCAGCACAGGAAGAATAAGCGAACAACCCAACAAGACCACAGTAGCTCAGGAAGCCTTGGTCGCAAAGCTGGTCAGACATCCAGATTAAGAGCATGCAGCCTTTAAGGGCATACACCCTTTAATGCTACAACACATCTTTGAGTCAGGTTTCCCTGTAGATGCGAAGCAATGAAGTTTAAGGAGGAAAAACTCCCCTCTAGGGACCCCAAGCCCATAAGCAGAGTTTATAAAGAATTTCCTTTACTTTCTAGCTGCCCCACCAAGGCAGACATGAAGAGAAAGAAACAGCAGACTTTGTTGTAAAACCTGTCTGTTGAACTTTATACTGGTTTCTAAGGAGAATTTGGAGTCAGACAAACATAGATCTTAACTCAGACAACTCTGAGCAAGGTCTTGGGGTTAAAAGGCAGACAGGAGACACACCACCCTTCGGTTTCCACGTTTAAAAGTGCTCAACAGTCAGGCTATAATCTCTCCCTTTCTGAACAGTCATTGCTAAAAGTAGACCTGTTAATACAAAGCCTGGATGAGAACAGATCTTGTGATAATAGCTGGAGTTTTAGCCTGCAGTAAGTAAGCCTAAGCAGGGTCTTTACCAAATAGTCTTAACTGCAGGAACTGGTACTTTTGTAAAGCTCTTGACACTGGCTTTCCTTTGATAGAGAAGGAAAGTCCAAGAGGAGGCTAAGAGAGAGGTTACTTGTATGAAGAACTTGAAAGGAGTGTTAGCAAGGCTTCGTTAATCACAGAGAACTTTTGTAAATTACAATACAACAGGCAGAACAAAGTTATCAGAAAAAGGAACATTATCAAGCTGTGAGTTTACTTCTACGAACAAGAAGTACTATTTTTTCATGTCATGCTTCCTTTTTCTGCTATCAGTGTTCTACTTATTTCTATACATCCATCTCTGCATTTATCTAATCTCCAGCTATAAACAAGAACGCTACAAAAAATGTTATTGAAAGGCAAGCATAAATAGCCGTAAGGGCTTAAAATTGGCCATTCTGGACATAAAGACAAGCAAAGCATCCCCAGGAAGCATCTGGAGGGCTGTAAGTGAAAGGCAGCTCCTGTGGTCACTTCCCAGCCCATGTAAGAGTCCTGCGTCAAAGCAAAAATGCATATTCAGCCAATCACAGTCACATCATTATTTTTAAACACTATAGCTATAGATCAACAACAACATCAATGGCTTAATGTATTTATATTCATACCATGGGACTCCAGGAAATTTTCTGGTTAGAAACACGAGGCTGTGGCCACCCACTTACAGCACAGCGGTTGCCAGTGTGGAAAAACCATGTGTTCAATTTTCTAAATTCATCCTACTCAATACATTATTTTTCCACACGTTTTTATTTAAGGAGAAGACATCTGTGTCTAAACGGCAGATGAGAGATACTGTGCTGTGTACGCCCCAGTGTTGTGATACTATGGTGACATCCCCTCCAAAGAAGGTGGTTAAGGGTGAATAAGCTTCCTCTCCGCAGTGGTTTTGGTTCCTCCCCTTCACTGTAATGAGTCACCACATCCCATGTGCTGCTATTCTGAGCCAAATACCATCACGGACTTCAGATCTGATACTGCAAAACTAACTCCAAATGCTCACCTTTAAAAGTTTCTTCTAAAAAAGCAACAAAAAAAGAATAAAGGAGAATCCAAAGCCCAAGGGGCAGAACTTTGATATCTGGAAATCCTAATGAACGGCTGCCTGGGTGAGGGGACAATCTCTTCTGTGCTGATGATCAGCTCTGCCTTTTATGCATTGCAGTATCATACAGTGCAGGTCAAAAACAATGAAACAAATTTATAGGCTGCATCTGGCCCACAGACCAAAGCGTCTTGGGCTAAAAGGAACATCTGTACCACTGCTCATTACCTGAGCTGTTGGGTTACACATCCCCTGCCAAGAAGCCTGTTGCAGCAGTGATGGGAGCGTGTGCCTTAGACTCCTCATCTGTCCCTGTGGTACCCTAACATATTCTGAATGGCTTAGCAATAGCGATGAAACTCCACGTGGACACAGGTCTGTTGCTTTGTGATTAAGCCTTTTGGGCGATAAAGAGACTATAAAAGCTTCCTATGGAAAAAAGCAAGCAATAAAAAGTACAGGCTTCCAAGAGCACCTGACATCTTCCAGCTCAATCTTTGTGATGTCCTAAAATGCAATGGGGCATCAGTGTCTGCACAGAAGCTAAAAGTAAAGAGAAGTTTAAGCAAATGTATCAATACAAACGCTGGTGTCAGATGAGGCAGTTGCAAAAAAAAAAAAAAAACCACAACCAAAACCAAAACACCAAACCCCCCAAACCAGTATTTGTACAGCACATCTGCTAGCCTCATTGTGTGAAAAAGCAGAGACTCAATGCAGGCTCTTAGTAACTCAACGGCTATGCAGAGAAAAGATCAATAGCATCTAATTTTTAATCAACCATTAAACTGTCACACAATACCAAAATCCTGCCCAGATTCATAAGAAGATAGTGGGACGAGTCATAGCAGGTACGTAGTCATGGTGAAAACAGTAATACAAACAAGACACTAACAACCTCTGATTCAAATACGGTTTCAGGAGATAAAATAATACAAGCTGTGAGTCAGTTTGTATCCTTGGTGGTACCGTACAACCTCATGAGAACATCTGACTGGTCCAAAGACCATTAAGACAACAAATGCTTTCATCAATTTAAAACAAGGTTTGGCATTAGCAACAGCAACTCCACAACTTGAAAACTTAAGTTACAAATCTTTTATTATGGTGCTCTTGCTGCCACAACACCCGGATAGAAAAGCTGGAAGCCTGCAGAAGGCAGAAAGCAACTAAGTGCCTTCAGAAATGAGCATCTGTGCGAAATACTAGCTGCCGAAATACCATTTCAATAAACTCTAATTTCACATCGAACAACTCCTTAGCTGCTAAGTTAATAAAAATAATAACAATAAAAAAGAGGACAGATGTCTGGCATGCGTGTTAAGCACTGGGACACACTTTATGCTAAAGTAGTCATGGTGAGAGACGTGGTATAGGGTAGAGAGAGAACACATGAAGGAAGCTGACCGACAGCAAGCTCAGAGCTCGCTCTTCTAACAGCAAGGCTGGTGACACATTCAGGACTTGTATTAAAGTACCAACCTAAATAATAAGCAAAAAACCACGTGAAATAAGTTTCCCTATCCGCTGTATTTCTGGACATGAGAACGCAAAGAGCAGCAGCAGGACCAGACACTAAGAAGCTGCAACACAGCTAATATTATGCTGATGAAAAGCAAACAGAACTTCGCTCCTTTGCCAACCCTGCTGCAAAAGCACAACACGCGGCACATATTAGTCACGTTTCCCTGCACCGAGGGTTTTCCCTCAACTGCGCTATCAGTCTAATCTAAACCCCTCTTCCTACAGTTATGGAATAAACAGGAGCCTCACTGCTTCCACTTCAGCTTACTTCCTCTCGCATCCCCGCAGCTGTCCTCCTTGCCAGCCTCCACGCTGCTTTCTAGGAGAAGAGGCATGGAGGCACTCACCTAAAACCTCTTGTGGTGGACAAGGTAGAAGAGAGGCTTCGAGACCGTGATAGCTGTGCACACACAGCCAGGTGAAGCCATGCACTTCTCACTGTTCCCTGGAGCTTCCCTGCAGCTCCCAGGGCTCCTGCAGATCAGCTGACCGAGGGTCTGCCATTGCACAAATCGAGTGGCAGCCACGGCAAAAGCAGAGGGCTCACAGGCTGGCCTATCCCTCCCAAAATACCCCAGTTTTGTTTACCTCGAGAGCTGGTGAGCAGGTGGGAATCCCTCCATATAACTTGTTTTCTCCATACTGCACCTTCCCAGATTTCCAGGGGTCCCTCCTGCTCAGCAGCACTCTCTCCCACAGGGGAAAACACGCCCCACTATGCATGCAACTGCTCTTCTAAGCAGACCGTTAAAGGCAGAAATTAGTCAGGCTGCTCTCAGGATGCAGACGCAACAGGACCTGGTAGTGATCAGAAAAGCCATCAGAAAACCAGTCTGCATCACCCCTGCTCAGCGCACACAGCAAGGCTGTGCTCAGTGACCAAACACACACGGTCTCTACCTGCAGCTGTCGTGGACAGGCAAGAAGGATCTGATTTGATACGAAGAGAGGTGGTAGGATGCAAGAAAATGTACGTACAGAGTTTGGTACAGCCTAGAATAAACCCAGATGGCACACCGGACACAGCACATGCATGGAAAACTGGACTTTCTGCCTCCACCTTACCTAAGGCCCCTTGGCAGATGTCTGTGCGAGTAGCTCCACCGGCTATGAACTGGGGGCTGGAACACAGCTCCTGGGAACAACACAAGCCTTGCGTTACATACATCTGCAGGCAAGGGAGGGAACAAGGCAAATTTAAACAAGCAACTGACCACAGCAGGACAACGCCACAGAGATGGAACAGGGCAGGAATGAGTGCAGGCACCAGACACGCTAAGGGTGGTGAGGAAGGGGACTGGTGACCATAGCTTGTGGGCAGCCATCTCACTTCACAGGATGTGCCAGGAGGTCCACTGCGTTTTTACACACGTGCACACACCGCTCCGCTATTACCTCCCCACCACTGACTACGTCAGGGTCTTTCAGAGATGCCCAGACACCCCGGAGTCCCTCTGACCCGATGGCTCTCGTGGCTAGACAGGGCTGCTTCGGTAGCCAGAGGCTCAGGGTGAGCGAGAGCTCGTAAAGGAAACCTCCGCATCGTGGTCAGCTCATCTCTCTGCTAAGGGAAAGAATTATCCAAAGTGACAGCCCCGAGCGCTACCCAAAGCCAACAGCTTGTCCACACGGAGAGTTCAGGATGGAGAAGCAAACGGCTTTTTTGCTGCTCGGTTTTCAGATGGGGCAGTCACCCTGCCAGCCCGGTCCCCGGGTGAAGGGACATCCCCGGTGCTCTGCGAGGCCACAGCCTCCCAAAACCGGAGCACCGGGATTTTGCAGCCGCCTGGGTGCTGCCCGGGGGAGCCTGCGGGAGCGGGTCCCAGCCCGCGGCCGCGCTCGGTACCCGCGCCCCGACCCGCCGCCGGTGCCGCGAGGAGAAACGCGCCTCGGGTGGGCCGAGAAGGGGAAGGCGAGCGCACAGAGCACACGCAGAACCCCTGCTGGACTAAATAAAATCCAGTTTAAGGCGCAGCGGGCGGGCGCGGAGCAAAGTCGGATGAAAAGGCACGGTGGTGCCGCGGAAGGATGCGACCGGGACCGGGACCCCCCCACACACACCCCGCCGCCGCCCTACCGTGGGTCTCCGCCAGACGACACCCTGCGTCTTGTACGAGCTGGGCCCCAGCTCTCGGTAGCCGAGGGCGGTGGGGCCGGCGGGGAAGGAGGGGTCCTGGAAGAGCCGCCCCTCCTGCAGGCACTGCTGCCGCAGCGCCCCGAAGTCCTGGCCCAGGTAGGGGACGGCGCGGCCGTGCCGCCCCGCGCCCGCCGCCGCCGCTCGCTCCTTCGCCA
>VZSC01011571.1:379540-423667 GCA_013398225.1 Steatornis caripensis | reverse complement strand
GAGTCCCGGCGCACCGGCGGTCACCCGCACCGCGTCGTCCCCCCCTCCCCGACCCCAGTCTCCAGCTCTGTTCCCCGTGGATCCGAAGGGAAGCACATCTCCTAAGCAGCCGGGCGCCTCGCAGGCTTCGCACCTGTGCCAGCCCTGGCTCCTGAATCATCACGCGTATTTGTCAATTTAAAAAAAAAAATAAAAAAATCCATGTTTCCTGCGTAAAAACCGGAGGTATCCATGTCCAAACCTAGAAGCTTAGAAAAAAGTCAAGGGAAGGGAAAAAACATGGCTCAAAAGCTAGTATGGTACCCGTGTACCCTGTGTTGTCATCCTGTCACAATTCTGAACATTGCTTGGAGCAGAAATCATTTGCAGCTTGGTTCGCTGGTGGTACCCAAAGCATGCGTTGCTGTCCCCACGGGCATTAATCCATCCACACCCCTGTGCAAGCCCAAATTGCCCGCAGCAAGTTTCCCCCCTAAAGCGCACCCCCTCTGAGCGGCGCAGGGGAAAAGGAGTGTCTCCGTTTCGGTGCTGTGCTGCTGCCAAGGACGGCTGAAATGCTGCTGCTGGCTCCCGCACAGTACGGCATCCCTCCAAGGGAGAATTCAAACCATTTGTTTCATATTTCAGGTCTGACTCAGGGCACACTGGGCGCCAGGCAGCATTCCCCGGGTGGGGGTGCGGAGGCTGATAGCCCTTCGCGCTGCACCCACTGCCTGCGCTGGCTCTGTGGCTGCCTCGGAAGGAGAGGCACCTCCTTTTGTGCGTCCTATCCCAAGCTCTGGATGCACTAAACACTTGTTTGGAGCCATCCTGCCCGAATAAAATGAACATTATTGTTTGAAAAATGTCTAAAGAATCATGTAATACCCAGCTGTACCATTTGCTGAGATGTATTGGGAAGTCTTCCTTGAAAATTATACATCAGAATTTTTTCTTCATTGCTGACATACAGTGCCTTGATGTGCCAGGAGACACTGACCATTTGCTTGGCGACTTTGGACTTCAATCACATATGATATCTCTGCTTATACTCAGCACAGGTCCTGTTACACAGTTACATGGGGAAGCATTGCTATTAAATAGCAAAACAAGGTAAGCATTGCCCCTTCAACTCACAGTGTAGCAGAGGAGCCCCCCAAAATCTTTTTGAAGTTTGATATGAGAGCGGTATGAGCCACACCAGCCAGCAATATCCGCATAGATCGTGGCCATGCAAGGGCGCAGTCCTGGTGCTGCCTGTGAGGTTGTCCAAACCTGGCAGGTGCAGACCAACTTTGCTCTGCTTTGAAGGTGTCCGTTCTTCCTTGCAGGTCAGAGGGGGCTCTCTTAATGAACAGAATAATGCTGGTTTTAGCTGAATATTGAGGCACGTGGGAAATGAGTCCCACGTGGAGAACAGAAAGTGGATTGAGTAATTTACGTGTTGTAAGTGCTCTCCGAACAGAGCCAGCGCATGCTGCGTGCACTCAATTACTGGCACGCCATTAGCCAAGGTCTCCAGTGTGGCTGTGCTGAAGCGCTTGCGGAACACAGTACGACACTGGAGACTGGGTTTGCTCAACTCTCTCGATTCATTAAGCACTGCTGAATTATCTCGCAGGCAAGTCGGCCATCTACTGAACCAGGAGACTAAGAGACAACAGCACCTCACCACTTGGGAGTTCAGCTCACAAGGAGCCCAGCCTGTGACAGATCTGGTAGATGCAGAGCTGCTCAAAAGGCGTTTATTTGGCTCCACGCTGTGGTTCAAACCTGTACAGTTGCCACAGATCACACTTCCCTGATTTTTCAAGTCACGGTAAAAGGAAATCAGTCAGTTTAAAGCAGCGGTTTTCACTGGCCCATAAAACTGGTTTTGGTTTGTGAACTCCTCTAGCCACTTTCCAGTAGCCGCAGAAGTTCAAGCTCAGTTAAAGTTTGTCCTATAATCGCTTTGCTTTTCTCAGTCATCATCTTCCCTACATCCTGTAGATGATATTCACAGACCACTCTAGGGTCTGCTGGCACCGTGCCGAGAGCCTGGGCAACGATCAAGAAAACTGAGTGTGTACAAGCATGTTATATGGCCTCTCTGTGCAGTCAGAGGTACCAGAATTTTCTTAGAATCTCTGCGGTGGGACGAGGATTGAGACAGAGCCAAAGAGAAAAGCAGAAGAACAGAAGCGAGCAAAGCCAGAAGGAAAGCAGGCCAGCAAGGATTCAAGCAGGTGGTGGGAGAGGTACCTGGGACAATGCAGAGAAGACATATATTTGCCACCATATAGGGTCTGTAGTGTCCCAGGTGGTTTGATGAGAGACGAGGTGTATGTTGGTGTAATACGGGACTTCACTTATTATACGGGAAGTTGGCCATACCGGCAGCCATCTGAACAGCCTACCCACAAAGTCCTCTGCAGCCAGGTAAGTCGACAAGCCAGCCACTTCCAGCCCAGCAGCAGATGTGGATGTGAAGTCACAGTTAGAGGGAAGGAAGTTCTTTTGAGCACTACACGAGCCAGTCCCTTGGTCTTCTACACACACAATATGGCCAATTTCTTCAAAGAAAGAGGTAATTTCCACTTGACTGTGAGACCAGTGCATTGCTCCTAGGTAAAATAACAGCCCCAAGAATAGCTACCCACTAGTGTCCACCTAAATCTAGGCAACTATAGAAACAAAATGAAGTTTTTACCTTTTTCTTAAGCTCTCTGCACACCTGCAACTCTTCAAAAAACTCACTAAGCTCTCACATTTTGCAAGTAAAGTGGTTTCAGCTGTTGCTGCAGCAGCTCATGCTGGTGCTGATGAGGAGCGTCCAGCTGCCTCTTGCAGCCTGGAGTCCCACATAGCAGGGGCTTCTCCTTCGCTATGCCCACACTCAGCAGTTGTGAACAACTCAGTGCTGCTCTGCCTCGCAGCTTTTGCTCATCTGCCCTCTGCTATACACATATATTGGGGAGAAGAAGGGGAGAAACTGGGCAACTACCGAGGAAGTGGGAAGTGGAGCCACATGCCCTGTGGGCTCCTGCTCTCCTTCCCAGGAGCTGCCCTGTCCCCACCAGGACGAGCGTGGCTTCCCAGAGGAGGCTGCTTGCAGCAGCAGCTGTGATGTTTCACAACAAAGGGAACTGCTTTCCTCTCTGGAGCTGGGATCTGGAGTGGGACTGAGGTTTCCTCATGAGCGCAAGACTGGCTGCAGCCCTGGCTGTTGTAGTGAGAGGTGGCAGCAAGACCTGGGTCATCTTGTGAAACGCAGCTGCCCTCCGCAGCTCCTTACTGTGCTCTAACATCACCCCTGGATCAGCGCAGTCGTGTTGCAGATCTCCACACCTGGTGTGCAGGTGTTACCGCTTCAGCACATCATCTTCCTCCTTCTGCTTGGCACCGACAATTTTTTTGCTGTATTAAAAAAAAAAAATAAAAATGAACAAGGTCACTGCTAATTTCAGATGTGTTTCCTGATAGGGAGCCTACTAGGCTGCAGCTTGTAGCAACTCCTCCCTCCACAAACATTTAGGTGAAATATTGCAACCTCTAAAAAAACAGCATTACAGACAAACATTGTGGTCCTTTCATAGCTCATGCTAGCCTGCCTATTAATAGTTACTCTATTTTCACAGCAATCAGGTGGGTAGGAGCCCATACATGTAGAACAGAAGGCAAGCTCTCTAAATCAAGCTAATCCCTTTTCACTCTGTAGGATCTACAATACAGCTAAGCAGCTTTAATTCTCATTAGCAAAGTGCTGCAGTACAGGAGAGCCATTTCATTTCCCTCTAATGCGCTACAGCAAAAACATGTATTTAGAACTGCTAGATAATTGACAGTTATTTTCTTCTAAACATTTCCACAGATATGAAACAGTTTTGACTTCATAGAATTTGCAGATTCTTTTTTGAAACCAAGGTGATGCACTTCCCTGATTTATTTGGTTCTTCCCAATTTCTCTCACCCTCCTGCTACCATCAAGAAAGGGAGAGAGGGGAGGGAAAGCAGGAAGAGCCAGGCAAAAAATTGCAAATCCCAGAAGGAAAAGACATCAGAATAATTTTCATATTTTTTTCCTCGTTCCCATCAACCCTAGGGGTTGATGCCACTTCAGCAGCACTTTTTGAGAGTCACGGGGAACCTGAAAAGTTTTCCCCCCATAATATGTCAGTTGTTGCTGTAGTCAACTATACAATAATCATCTTTTCCTTTCCTTTATATCCTCTAGATGGTGCTTGTGTATCACTTTCTACGTAAAATAAATCATGCTGCAGCTAACCAAGCTTGGAAATGGATTTGAAGTACTGCACTACAGATCACTAGGAGCTGAGGGTTGTGGTGGACACACTGGGTGGTTACCTGATCCAAGCCTCCGTCAGAGAAAATCATTGTCCTCCGCCTCTTCCCGGATGAGAGATACAGGACAGAAAAAAATCCTATTGCACATTTTACTGGAATTTATGAAGATTAAAATACGACTGTATTTCCTCTGTACCACACCTTAACATGCTGGTTCACACTTTCTGTGCTTACTTGTGTCCGGTGGCAAATGGAGTTACAGAGCACACAGCATATCAAGTGTATGTCTAAAACAGTACATGGGAAGATTCCTGATCAAAATGGCATTTCCCAAATGTTGGAGCACCGTGCTTGTCCGTGAACAATGTTGCCAAAGCTTGCAGCTTACAGCAATCACAGCGAGATGGGAGCGTGCCTCTGGGCCACAGCGACAGAGGAAATTTCAGCGTAAGAGGCTGGTGGAGGGAGGGAAAGGAACAAGTATTCTGCCTCACGAGCAGATAAAGTGGGTACCTCTGAATGGGTCTGTTTGTCAGGGGGAAAAAAAACCATCAACCTTGGAAAGAAAACAACACCCCCCTCAATCCTTTATTTCTTCACTCTGATTCAGTGCACAGACACACCTAGGCGTACCGAAATGTAACAGAGATAAGATTCCGTCCATCCTCCTCCTTTACTCAATTTCAACAGTACTAATTCAATTTTTTGGATAACCAATATAATACTTCCCTCAGCCCAGCCTTCTCTGCCTGTGCCCACCTGGAACCGAGCAAGTCATTTTGTTTGCTCTCTTGCATTCATTCTCTTCAAATATTTGCAGACAAGCAACCTGGCTAGCCTCTGTTTGGACTCCTTATCTCAACAGGTTTCAGTCCTTAAAAATTCTCTCATGCCTTCCCCACACCTTCTATTTAAACTTACCAAGGGGTAGTCATCAAACATGCTCTCTGGCAAAGAAAGTTACTGTTTACCCAGCTCTCAGCTAGACACGCACTGGGCTTTGCTGGGGAAACCTGGCCGTTAAAGAGGAAGACAGCAGGGAGCAGCTGTGCTCCGTCAAAAATTGCTTCTGCTTCAGTTCTTGAACCTGCAGACACTTGCAGCCACCTTGCCAGGGAGGTGTGCACCTCTGTGTCAGTACCAAATGGGTAGAAACTTGGAGTTTTTCTAATACAAGAACAGGAACCACTGTTTTTAAGGTCTAAAAAGCCTTCTGCACCCAAGGCTTTATTTTTTTGGTGGTAAACACTTTATGTGCAGGAAGCACCACCAAAAGACTGTAAATACGATGGCTAACTTTTCACCAGCTGAGATAAGTCCCTGTTTTTATAGTCGGAGAAGGTACGGTGACCTTTGCCCAAGGTCACACTGGAGATGGGGAGCAGGGGCTACCAGCTTGCTGTCCAGTCTGGTGATACAATTTTCCTCTTTTGGCCTGGGTCATGTTCCTGGATTGTATCCTTGCCGTCCGCAGGTCAGCTGGCCAAGCAGTCATCTCTAGCTCCGTCAAGTTCACACCTTTTATTGCTAATAAATTAACTCATAAAATCATACTGCTTTGGCAGTACCAAAGATATTTAAAAAAACCCAAACAGATCCCTTAAAACAGCAGTAGCTTCATCTTTTCCATTTTTTCCGAGCTTCGAAACTCACTGACATCTCTGTAGCCATGTAGGCTGTAGCAGTAGATATCCAGCTCCAGGCTTTGTGGTTGCCCAACCCTCCAACAGGATAGAGTCCAGTCTCAGAAGGGAGAAGAGGGGTTTTAAACCATCTTCATCTGGATTTGTACAGCACTGGTCCTCAGCCTGACTTTCAGCACGCTGAACGCACACAGTCACTTCCCATGTGTAAACAGGTGTGTCTGCAAAACCACTGTTTTCCCTTGCTCCTTGTTAAAAGTGTGTTTTAAAAAGGGGCAGGGAATTCACATGCTTTTAAGCAAATAACGGGGGAGTAGCACAAAGCAGCGCCCACAGTCCCAGCCGCCCCGGCTGCGGCCGCTGCCAGCTCCCTGCCCCGCGTCGCTCGCGTACGTCTCGGGTACATATTTGCACTTCTGGTGCCTCCTCCCTCCAGGGCTGTTGGAGCGTGTAGGGCAGCCCCTGGCTCCACCCGAGCCTGCTACCTGCCTATATTCACCTCCTCTTGCCCAGGAGGCAAGGACAGAGCCGTGCCGTGCCCTGGGTGGACAGGTTGGTGGGCAGGCATGTCCAGGGTGGCGGCGAGGCTGTGCCAAGAAAGAGCGGCCGCGGAAGGGCTCGGCTCAAACAGGAATGCCATCAAGTATTTGAAGCAGGACTATGAAGCCCTGAAGCGGCAGTGCCTGCAGGCTGGCACCCTGTTTAAGGATGAGGAGTTCCCAGCCTGTCCTTCTGCGCTGGGCTACCGAGACCTGGGACCGTACTCCTTCAAAACCCAGGGGATTTTGTGGAAGCGTCCCAAGGTAAGAGTGCTTTATAACTGCCTGTTTTACCGGGTTCAGATCTAACCAAAGCCCACCCGAACATCCATGCTAAATCAGTGGTGAGCCTGAATAGCCACTATTCCTGTACATTTTATTTTTCTCTTCTATCTTGCTTTACCTCCTTGGTTAGCAGAAGCAAGGGTGAAAAGGGTGTGGGAGGAAAAAAATCACTATCTTCTAAGCCCTTCATAAAGCAAGAAGCCTCTAAGTGCTTCATAGGAAGCTGCTTCCTACCTGTCCATCCCAGCTCCACAGAGCTACAGGTCCAGGGTACAATCCAGAGATGGATGCAAGCGCCCTACATGTATCCAGACAGAGCGCGGGGCACCTCGACCATCAATTGTAACGGTACCCACACCACGGTCCTGCTGCTCTGCACCCCAGGAAGTCAGGCTAATACTTAAATAAAATCCTTTGCCTCACTTCAGGCTACCTGTAACAGTTAAAGAGCAACTGACTGGATCTGTTATTACCCAAATACATGTATCCTATAAATGGCTTTTCATTTTTAAAAAGTAATTTTCATCAGGAAAGATTAGATGATGATTTTTTTTTTTAAAACCACAAAATCAGGTGTTCAGAGATTTTTCTGCACTTTCATTATTCAGTCATTTGTTTCTGCCCTTACTTTGCTCCTTCTTTGGCATTTTGCCCCTCCTTGCAACATCAAGAAAAACTAAAAAGCAGGGGAAAGAAGGGAAAAAGCCCCAAACAGCTTCTCATTCTCCTTTCCCCCATCAGAGGAAGGTAAGAAGGAAAAATTTCAAGGCTTTGATTTTTATTATTTTTTCACCTGAAAAGTGAGAAACAGAAACTTGCAGATTTAATAACTCCAAGTTTCTACCCTGGCAACCTCCTATGTCCATCAGCACCTCACTCTGGCACCTGGATGTTTCGGCAAGAAGTACCGTGAGTGCATCTCTTGGCTTTGCCTACCCTGGGAGAACAGCAGCCTTGGAAAACTCATTAAATTAGAGTTTGGTTCCTCATGCAAGCACAACATTGTCCCACCACAGGCAGAGGCACAGTCACAAGCGTAGTGTGGTCAGGAAGGACTGAGGAGCGAAATCCAGCAGGGTTCAATATCCCAGCCCTGCCGGCCAGAGACCTGCCTGCGTGGGACCCCTCTGCCCTCCCAGCGCTCAGCAGAGACACAAGCAGTTTATGGACACTTAACCCGCAAGTAACAGGACCCACTGAGTTATCCCTATGGATGGGGCAGAGCCCAACCCGCCGTAAGGTGACACAAACCCTCTGCTTTGCTCTGCCGTGGAGGGCCCTGGATCTGACCTACTTTCTTTTAGGTGGTGGATAACTCTCTTCGGAGGTCACGGACCTGCTCATTGCTTGGAGTTTTTCAACCAGCTGACGTGTTTCCATCTGCAAACTCTGCCAGCTATTGCAGGCTGATGAGATCACTATTCGCTCACCTGCCTGCATCCAAAACGGGCAGGAGGACCCAGTGGGCAATCTGGAGGAGACCTGCTGGTCGTCCCTGCCAGGCTGCGACTGGGTTTGCAGACAGTGAGTGTTAGACACTCTGCCATAAAAGACTATCTTCTAGTTTCAGTAGCAGGTTTATAGAAGGAGAGAAGGTGGAAATGCAATTGTGTGAAAGGTGTATGTGGCACTTGGCAGTGGCTCAGAAAGGACAGGTGTCTAGGTGAGTAGTAAGTCCTACGCAGCTGACTGCCACCAGGTGCACCGCTTTGGAAAGAGGGGAGAAAAAACAACTTAAAAACCTTTTCTGTGTGGTAGGTAACCTACTCCTGACTCCTATCCACTGAGACAGCTGCGAGGCAGCTGACCAGCTGGATAACCACAGAAGCAAAAGGATGTAGCTCAGATCACACCTATTGTGAGAGGAGAGTCACAAACTGGCTCTTCATCGCACACACGCACGAAGTCCTGGGTTGTCGCTGCCTCCGTGGCTTGGTGACACAGGGATGCTCAGAGCTGACAACTGCTGCTCTCTGGGAGAGCAGGCAACCACCTGAGCCTTCCTCAACACTGGTCACCAAGTTATGCTCCTTATAAACTGCCCCTTGTTGCCATCCAGAAGCTCACGGAGAATGCTCGGGAGAAAGAGAAGGCTTTTGTTTCTAGAGAGACAATATTAACTTCCTAATATAGGGCATGAATTGTTGGGAGAGCTCAGAATTGGGATAGGAGGGACAGTCATTGCCATAACCTACTCAGCTGGCCCCAAAGGGCCAGGGAGAAAGGGAGAGGTCACTAATAAAAATGTTTGCATGGTTGGCCGCCCAGGAAGTGGAGTCAGCATCAGGGAACGTCCTCTGTGCCGGTGGCAATGGAAACTCAGCACAGCTCCAGTGCCAGAACCAGCAGTGACAGCCACAAACTCATTTCCACCGCTTGAGCCAAAACCACAGCAAGATAAAGTAAGACGTAAACACGGAGGCTGAATTTTCACCTCTGTCCCCGCAGCAGCAGAAATCCTCACCAATAGCACTGGTAGTCTTAAGTAGCAAAGGGCTTCAGAATTTGCCTTCCAAAAATACATGCAGTTTTCAATTTAATAAGGCAATGTTGTTCCGACACCATGATAATCAGATAAAGGACAAAGGATATATTTTTTAAGAAATGTTGAAAGCGTTTGAAATTTTTTGGACCTTCACATTGAAACAATGAACAAGGAATGGAGACTTTTGGACCAGAAAGGGTGATGCATACTTTGAAAATATGTCTTTTCAGGAGTTATGTGCCAACCCTCAGTTCATAATTGGAGGAGCTACTCGAACAGATGTCTGCCAAGGAGAGCTGGGTATGTACAGAGCTTCTGAACTTTTTTTTGGAAGAAGAAAAAAAAAATTAAGCTTGATTTAAAAATTCCTCATACACAGACCATTTTATTGGCTGCCTCCCAGACGTAGTATGGGGAGAGGCAGATACCCAAGGAGGGGACTCATGCACTAGCATTGCTGCCTGAGACAGCATATATTTATGTATATGGGCTCGTAAGAGCTGTGTCAAACCTGGGAGACACCAAACTGTCTCCTGGAGGTAGGAAGGTAATTATCCCTTTGTGGAGCAGAAGACTGGCTTGCTTTTCACCTCGTGAGACAAAACTGGACACCAACGTAATCACGAGAGCACTCACTACGAGTAGCCTAGTCATTAGGGATTTTTATTTGGCAGGCAGCGCAAGCTCCAGCCACAGTTTCACACAAAACAAGCACACAATAACTGAGAAACAGAGCAGGAACTGGTTTAGTACATGGGCTGGAGCTACGACGTGCCATTTCACGCTAAGCAGGATGGCCCATCTGCTTGCAGGCATGAGTGAGGAACAAGGACTACATTGTGAAAAAACGAATAGAGCACGTGAACTTTGTAATACCATCCGCAAAAAGCAAATTGTTCCAAGCCCTTCATGCTGAATGCTCCTTCTGCTTGTACGGCAGTTAGTGTATTGCTGTGAGCAGGGACAGGAGCAAGCAGGCACTGGGCACGCCGTGCAAACACAGCCAAAACCGGCAGTGTTGCTCAGCTCCCCAAATCACCAGCCTGATGCTGGTGGTGGTCTCTGGGGCAGCACTCATCCTCTCCTGGAGATACATGATAGAAAAACTTTCTTACCCATCTTTCTCCAGTGCTTGCCGTTGTCTAAACAGAGCTCTGATGCAAGTGGCCAGTAGGGAGCTGTGAAGGGGCTTTATTCTCCCTTCAAGTAGCTGCTGCAGGAGCCGCCTTCCCTGCCTGTCTCGCTGATAAGATCCAGCTCCAGAAGACAGCAGCAGCAACCTCTCCTGACTGCATATAAAGGCGAGAAGGCTGAAACTCTTGTAATGAGAATTTGATAGATTAGACACAGAGAAATCAGCCTTTTTCCCTTCTGCGCTGCTTACCACAGTACTCCTGACCTTACTAGTCTTCTAGCCCATCCATTGTGCAAATGAGATTCAAACAATTTCTGCAAGTCATTGGCAATAAATAATACCCATGCTGGTCCTGTAAACACAGCACTATTAAAGCAATTGCTAAAACATTCCCTGGTGTGTGGGCCTGTGCTCCAAATGCTAAAAATAAGATGACAAATCGTATACTTGCTTGAGGATGTTTATTCGGTGGATGCTGAAACAGAGTACGGGGAAATCACTTACAATATTTTAGGAGAATAGTTCAGATAAGTAATAAAAGCGACATTTCTAGTCACCTCCAATTTGGAAAGTTTCTACAGTAGCATAAAAAAATAAAGATCATGTGCCTGAAGTAAAACCTCGTTTGCCTTGACACTTTACAAACTAAAGGACTGAAGAATATTACCTGCTCTTAAACTAGAAGAGGTCAATGCATTACTTGTGTTAAGCCTAGAAACTGAATGCAAACACCCTGTGCCCCTTTTTTATTTCTGTCACCTCCTGAACGTCTCTGTGGAGTCCCAGTCCTTTGTGCTAGATGGGCTTTCATTAAAGAGCAGCACCAAAACCCGTCAAATAGTGGTAACAACAGAACAGGGCCCAAAAGCCTCCTGCAAATCTGGGGACGGTGCCTGCCTCTGGGCTTTCCCAAGCCAGCCTTTGGTGGGCAGTACCCCAAGCGCTGGTCCTGAAAGCAACCCCTAAAACTAGGAAAAAATCACCCCAAAATCTGATTCTGCTTTTGTTAGGAGCTTCCTTTTCTCTCTCTCTCAAGAAAAAGATAAAATAATCAAAGTTAATCCACTTCTGTTTCTGCAAGGCTGCTTACAATTGCTTCTACACAGGCTGACCCTTCACAAAAATAAACTTAAGAATATAGGCATGGAACTTATCTTTTAGTATTCAGGTGTTTGCTTTACATCTCTGAGGCACACTATACTTTTTAGGTATTTGATCCAATACCTTGAATATCAAAGTCCTGGTTACTAAAGCCCTCATATAAAACACTTCTGTTGAAGCAGACCCCGATTACGTATTTACATAAGCCATGTATGTGACCCATTAACAAGTCCCTTTAGGGAAATAGACCCTATTTTTAATAATATTCTTTGACATGTTTCTTTTCTTTTAAAATAACACTGCAGGTCTGGGTTTCTATGAACAAAAGGAACAAGAAAACCCAGAGTTAGTCTCACTCCATTAAACTTATTTCTTTGACAACAGCGTAAGCTAGATGAATATCAGCTTGGGAAGTTTGATGGGAACTTGAAAGACTTGAAATATTTTAAACGCTCTTTGAACCATATCTTTTTGATAGCCTAGTAACGACTTGAAATGCAGTCACATAGTCTTTGTTATTAAAGGTGACTTCTGAAGTTTTCTTGCAGCTATCTGAATAAGTTAACCCCGGAATTGTTTGCAGGTCTTAAGAAGCAAGTGGCATAAATTTAATTTAAGGAATATAAAACATACTCAAACCCTCTCAGTTTAATATTAGCTTTCCAGATCCGCACCATTAATATTCATGGAGCACCTTTTGTTCTGAAGGCTCAGAGGGTACTCCAGGCACTGTAGCTCCCTTGAAGAAGTCCCCTGAAGCCACCGCAGATGCACCAGCTGACAACAGCTGAGGAGCCCACCCTACACATGCTTTGTGCGCTTCTTGTCTCACAGGCGGATTTGAGAAGGTTATGGGTAGGTTAGAGAACAAACTAAAGTCTGACAGCTCTGAGATAGATCTGATACCTGTTGATGGAGCCTTTGGAGCTCCTGTAGGCAGGTGAGTGCTTAATAGTACTCACTTATTTTGCTATAGACATTAATATATGGCCCTTCCTTCTGATGTTCAGTGCCATGGGCCAAGGGTATTTGAGATCCTTGTTCTAGCAGACAGATTGCCTAAATCTCAAAAAAATACATTCACTGACAACTCCGAAACCCCAAAGAGAAGAGAGCCTGTTCCTTTGCTGGTGCTTCTTCGCCTTTCTGTACACAGCAGCAGAGCTTAATTAATTTCCACAGAAAACTTTAGGGAGCCTTTAGAAATCTCAAAGCAGGAACTGCCAGAAATTGTAAAGCTAGAAGGTCAGTGCTTCCTTGATGCCTGGTAGGATGCCCCAAGTACTACGAGCTATGAAGAACGGCTTCCAGCAGAGATTAAATCTGAGAGCCAAATCTGCTTGACAAACTGGGAAGCAAGAGCCACAGAATCGTGTTTGGATCCCTTCTGAACACCAGGCATTGCTGAAATAGCAAGAAGCCGAAGTACAGAACAGGACAGAAGTCAGGAGTCAGGACAGAAATGTCTCTGTACTGTCCAGTTAGATCTTGGAACCAGACGCTTGGGCTTTTAGCTTAAACCCACTATCACCAGGTTAATGAAGAGTTTAGATGCTCTGCATCCAGACACTTTGATGGTAGCTAAAAAGAAACTGAGCGCTGCTTTGTAGCAACTGAAACTAATCAAATTTCTCATTTATTTTATGGCCTCTGCGAGTGCAGCACGCTTGGGTAAACATCATCAATATAGAGGAGTTGCTCAGCTCCCAGGTCACCAAGGATTTGGTATTCTCTGCAGCAATTCGATTATCTCTGTAAACCAGGAGGCACCTGCATAGCACTGAGAACACGAGCCATCTCCGTACATCTGTGAGCAGCGAGTGATTTTATTTCAAGTACACTAATAGTCAAAGTAATTCTCCAAGATCTTGTGTGTGTGTGTGTGTGTGTGTATATATATATATACACACACACAGAGCTAGGTTTCACATTTACCCTTTCCACTGCTAACCCAAGGTCAGAATTTCAAATAAAAAAAATAAAAATAAAATAATTGAACTTTGCCAACATTACAAATGACTTCAGATCCAGGAATCAAGCTGGCTTCTTTTTAGCATGTTCAGCAGCAGCAAACACTGTAGTTGGCACTTGTCTGAAAATTTTGTTCATGAAATATGAGACTGAACAGAAAGCAGTGTATTAGCAGGGCTAATGCTGAGAAGACTTTTTTGACAATTTATTTCTATAAGCTAAAAGGCTACAACTTCAAACACGTTGCTAGCAGAAATGCTTTTTGATATTGTCATTTTTCTGACTGTAACTGTATTGGAAATAGGTTCTCATTAAATATTTAATTCATTGGCCAATTGGCCTAATTTCCTCTCCAAAAATTAATGTTTTGGGAAGGGAATCAAGTAGTTTCCTCACAGTTCGGAAGGTGACTTGTAAGTGGCAGCTGAATTGGGACAAGTTGTAGTAGTTCTCTATAAGCTGCCTTTCTAGGGAGCTTGTGCTGCCGCACCATGCTGTAGGCACAATCACAAATAAAACTATGAAAGCTTCTGCTGGCAAAATGATGTTGAACTTTGAAAAAAGGAACACGTACTGTCGGCTTGTTCTTTTTTGGGACTATTTATTATCCAGTAGGGCCGCGAAACCTCATGAGTAGGCCAGGATCCCATTGTGGTGTGCAAGAAGGTAAGAGGCAACCTGCGCTGTTTAGGCTCCATCCTGGAAGCAACTTGGTATGGACAGATTCCTGCATACTCTTTAATTTCTGTTAAAGCCACTATCGCAGGAACCGGAATGTAATGCATTGCTCATATATAAAGATGGCCCCAAACCATCTGCATGTAGGCACGCCATGCAAACCTTCCTTTTCATCAAGTTACTGCCCAGCAGCCAATTCCCTACAGGTTCCTTTCCGAGGGCATGGTTAATATTTGTTCAGCCGCAAGCTTACCCAAAGATATTAAGCCCCCAAGTTAGGTTTAGAGACAGGACTCTGCATTGCTCAAGGCAAGCATAGTTATTTTTAAGGCCATGTTCACCACTGCAATTCTTCCAATACAGTTCTTTCCATGCATGCTTTAAGCAGACTTGCCCCTAATGCTTCGCTGGGAGGTTAGATTGCACGGTGCGTTTCTGGGAGGCAGAAGCGCCAGTGCCACTCACTCTTCCAGATGCTAAGAAGTTAATTCGTACCGTGAGATAGCTGTAAAGGATTTCACGCTGCATTTGGCATCTTATAGGGATGGGATTCTGAAATTGTTTAGTTCTGAGTCACAGAAGTAAATAACATATTTAAGGAACCCCTCATTTTACTGATTCTTCTGCCTAATTGTGCATCAAACATACACCATCCTCAACAAAGCCCAGAGCAGTTTCCCCTTCACTGGCTGTAAAAAACCTGGCCTAGACCAGGAAGAGCAAACCCTTCCAGGTGTTGTGCATTGGGAGAGCACCGATTCATTAAAGCTGCAGGCCTTCTCTGGTCCCACTTGGGGTGGAGGAATACTGGGACCCCTGCCTTGCCGCTTTCTCAGAAATAGTCTTCTGTGCTTCACAGCAGGCCAGGAACAGCCAGGGCAACAAGGAAGTCTGGGATAGCTAAATAAATGAGGGCTTCAATTGCGTTTATAGGACTTTTTATCTTCCTCCTCTGAAGAGCCACTCCCCAGACTTACCACCATTATTTCAACCTCTCCAAGGAAAAGCAGAAATTGTAACAGAGTAAGGCATAGACCTGTACCAAGGAAAGACTCAAAGAAACAGGTACAAAACATGTCTGAATGTTCTCAGTCTCATTTTTTCCTACATACATGTTTTCTTGGGAGAGGAGGTTCTTAAAGCACCCCCCCCACCCCCCCTTGTACTCTCCCAATTTTGCTTATTTTATACATAGGTACCTAAGGCTGGGAGGAATCTTCTAGCCCTGGGCGTCGAGCCCTCTCCCACGGAGTGCAAAATAATTTGTAAAATGAGTAGGTTGAAGATGATCTTGAGAAGGCTTTTGCTTATAGTTTTTCTAGAGGTTGAGGCTTTTGGACTCTCTTCTATATGCATAGCAGCAACTTTTTCCTATTTCCAGTTTAAACAATTCATAACCCTTTTATTTTAATATATCTCCTCTTCTGCAAGAGAAATCTTACCTTTCAAGTAAGTGCTCTTGGCTCAAATAGCTTTTCTGCAAAGTAGCGTTTAACTGTCTCACGCTTCCTGTACAAACTTCACTTGCATAGGATGAGCAGGACAAGCTTTTTTTTAACGTCTTCTCGTAAGAGTTGTAGGTGGACGGAGAGAAGCAGGTAATCCAGCCTTTTTTTACCCACTTTCAGCTTGAATGCTCTTTCCTGAATGTGGCAGCCAAGATGACACAGAGCAATCCTCAAGGAAGGCTCAAGTGGCACCTCACCCACTAATACCATGTTTTCCCCTCCGCATTGGAAATGCCTGGTCTGGCACGCTGGGTGGATCACACTTTTTCACCCATATCTGATCAGCCAGCTCAGGTGGTTACAGGTCATCACAGTAGGGACACTTCTTTACAGGTGTTTCTCAAGTCACCGTTTGCCTAAGTGGGAACAGCTGATTGTCACTCAGCTCACGGGAGGTATCTGGGTACCTCCCAGTGCGGTGCAGAGAGCACATAGCATCAGGCAAGTCCTTTACAATTATATTCATTGAGGCATTAAAATACAAAGCTCAGGTCAATATAAAGAGTTAACTGCTGCTCTAAGATATTCAGTCATGCTATGGATTAAACTTTCCTCAGTTTCTCCATTAGCTTATTTCTATCAAAGCAAGTGGCGTTATGCCTATTCCTTCTGCAGAATATGCACCTACACAAAGAGACTATGTCTTGGCACAGATAATCCACAGGGAATCAGGAAAATATTAGTACCTTCAGGACTGCTTTGTTTTCCTAGACTTTCTGCGCACTTCAGAAATAACACAGAATCACAGAAGTTCTTCCTGCTGTTTACAGTATGCAAATATTGTAAGAAACCCATGAGTCACTGAATTTCCCAGTGGCACCACCTTTGGTGTGATAGAAGCTTCCACTTACCCAACCTCTGATCCAGAGCAAGCAGGTAACCAACCCAGCAAACAGCTCCAGCTGCGAGACACACAGCCTCCAGGGAGAGCTGGCCATGCCCATCCTTTCCAGGATAAGGAGCGGCCAGAGAAAGGACTCACCTCATTGCAGAGTTCCCAGGAGACTTCAGCTTCAATTAGGCTTACGGGCAAATCTGTAGTAATAGCCCTAAGTGCTGGTTCAAACTCAGACCTTCATAGAAAGGGCTAAGAAGGAATAGCTACGCAAGGGTTCCTGCTATCCGTTGAATCTTCTCCAAAAGATAGGAATGGAAGTCCCACCACCCTTCTATTGCCCTAGAACTTTGGCGCTTTCCTGGACACCTTCTAAGCCCCTGTCTCTCCCAGGTGTGGTGGCTCAGGTCTGGTTAAAGTATCGCAGGTCATTAACTGTGTACTGCCCAGCCAGGCTTTGCAACATGCATACCTCAAATGCCTTCTCGCTCTGGCTATGTTCTTGGTCTCCTGAGAGCATTAACAAGCTTAGATAAAGCAGCTTGCTTTCACAGCTTCATTAAAAAAAACAAAATAGCAAATCCCAAACAAGACCATTGAAATTACCACCATGATCAGCCTCAGAGGCCCCAAGATACCTATGCGGTTTGGGTGCGTGGGAAATGAGCAAAAGAGATAACAAAACAAGAATGAATTGCTGAACCGATACTGAGTCTGGCAGGACCTTGCAAAGCACTTAATGCTGGTGTTTTAGTCTAGGTGGGAGTGTGACGTAATGGTGTAAGGATCAGCTTGGCAAGACACTATTTATTAATGAATAAATAGTAATGCCTTGTATGTGTTTTCAGGTGACTGCTGGCTCCTAGCTGCCATTGCATCTCTCACTTTGAATCCAGATGTTCTGTACCGCGTTGTTCCCAAGGCTCAGAGCTTCCAGAAGGACTACGCGGGTATCTTTCATTTCCAGGTACCTATATGATCAGGGTATTGAGAATAGAAGAGGAAAATGCTAGTATTTAGCTAAAAGCAGCTTTTTTTGTGTGTTTGGCACAGGCTAAATATTCGAGAACTACAGTGTGTAATTGAAATTGGTGGGCGGGAAGAAAAGAACGGAGTTAATGTTAAATTAATGACACCTGCTCACTGGCTGGGTTCTGCTGTCTTACGGCCAATAGGGCTGTGGTGAGTTATACAGGTCTTGTAAACTGAGCCAAACCATCAAGCCACGTAAGTCAAGACAAGCTCTGTTGCTGCCAACTGTCGGGAGTGAATTCAGGCTGATGGGGATCCTCCTCCTTCCCTTCCCTCCCCACTGCTTTGTCTGGACTTCCTTGCCTGCAGACCTGGCGTGTTGGGACTGAGCCAGCCTTCTTGGACTGGGAGTCAGGCTCAGGTGTGAGCAGCGTGGATTCGCCCTGCAAAGCTAGAAGAGGTATTTTGGTGAGGAGAGATATTCTAGAGCACATACCTACCCCTTCTACCAGCTGATCTCAGCAGAGGAGTTATTATGTAAATTTTCTTTACTTTCAGGTCTGCATCAAATTCTAGATCAAATGTTTCAAGTGCTCAGGGCAAAAAATAGTGTTAGCAATGTTTCACACATTTCCCCGTATTTTCAGAAGGGATTAGAACGATTAAGTGCTTCCCCTTTGGATGACCTCTCCTTGCAGCATTTCTACGGTGTCTTTTTTTTTTTTTCCAATGGATTTGGCCTTAAAAGAGCAGGCAAGAAAAGACTTCAGAGTATCCTGTCTCTGCAGTAGCTTTCTGGACTCTCCACCATGTAAGCTCTGCGTGGAGCACAGTGTTCCAGATGTTATGTGCAAGAAGTTGCTGTTAATACTACCTACCAGGAAAACTTTAATACAGTGTTAAGAAGCCTGCTCAGTCCTTCACAGGGATGGGAAGAGTTTGTGTGTCATAAAAGGGAGAGGAGTCCAACATGGGAACGAAATCTTACAGTGAAGGAGGAACTGATGACAGGTGAAGGGGTAGGAAGATGGTAGTGCGGAGCTACGATGTGCACATCAGCCCTCATCATCTTTTCCTTTCTTCTTTTCATCAGTTCTGGCAGTACGGGGAGTGGGTGGACGTCGTGGTGGACGACAGGCTGCCCACCAAGAACGGGAAGCTGGTCTTCGTGCACTCGGAGGAAGGCAACGAGTTCTGGAGTGCACTGCTGGAGAAGGCCTACGCCAAGTACGGTGGCTAAGCACGAGGCAGCGCTCCTGGGTGTGCAGAACCTGACTACCTGGGTGGTTGTGGCGTTAGACGCAACGCACTTCACTCAAATGCGGCCTCCCTTCCACCCATTTTTTACAATATTCTCTAGGTCCATACAGGGGATTGCCATCTGTCTGTTTCAAGGGGCTTTACTTCTGGTTCCCCAGGTCGCACTGGTGATCACAGACCAAGGGATAATAAATTATAAACCCTTCTTTCTGCAGTGCCAATGCTTGCAGGTGGAGACGGCCCCTTATATAGATTTTATTATCTCCCCCACAGGTTGAATGGTTCTTATGAAGCTCTCACTGGAGGGTCCACTATAGAGGGCTTTGAGGATTTTACTGGAGGCATCTCTGAGTCCTATGAACTGCGGAGGGCTCCTTCAAACCTGTATCAGATCATCCAGAAGGCTCTGAGAGCTGGGTCACTGCTTGGCTGTTCCATCGATGTAAGAGACTGCGGCTGATTTACTCTCCTCACTCCTCAGGGTTCTGGTCTATACTGTAATAAAAGCTAGGATCTATGTTAGATAGAGGTAGGAAGGTCCGAAGTAAATCAAACTACAATTAATGGGAGACTTTTATTGATTTCAGTTATAAAATCTTTGGACGACATTCTAAATAATCAACTCTTGTCATGCCTCCCTTTTTATGAGACAGCCTTTGATGATGCTTTGAGCCATGAACTGGGGACTGCTCTTCCTGACTCTGTTTTCATTCTCCAAGTATCTTTTCTCATAAAAATTCTGTGTAATTTCAGCTCCAGACACTCAGCTGCCAGAAACAAACTCTTTGAGACACTTTGTTGTAGCCTGTAGTCTGGTTCTGGCTTTGTTTTTCAATCCTAAAGATTGTTGACACCTGTAATGCAAACTCTATCAAGTTACAGATTAATTTTGTACATGTTTTGGAAACTTCACGCCTCACACATCTCATTTCATTATCTTATTTGACATCCTGCTTCATGGCATATAGGATTACCGGAATTCAAATTTTGATATGCCGGATCTCAACCAAGGCAGGCTAGAGCTGAGTTCTTGTGAATGTGGCTTTGCAGGTGACTGGATCTGTTACCTGAGCTGGGAAATGGATTTAGATTTAGATTTCCTTGTACATTCTTGAGTCTCTGCTGTGCCAGGACTGCATATTTAGGGGTGTGAAACTGTGGAGGTGAACTTCTGCTGTGGGTCTCACCTCTAGTTAATAAACTTTGCAAAACGAATATTGATATTCATTGTGCATTCCACTTTGGATATCTTCCCCCATATTAATTTGCTCATGAAAGCTGTGTTCGTACACAGTATATAGTTCTAAATATGTATACTTTTATTGCCCCAGATAACTACTGCAGCTGAAATAGAAGCAATCACAAGTCTGAAGCTGGTAAAGGGGCATGCTTACTCTATCACTGGAGCAGAAGAGGTAAGCCAGCCTCTCCAGGGCCATCATACAAAACGGCTTGGGGTTGCAATATTGCAGTGCCTTCAACTTTCTGGTGTCTTTCTGTGACTGACCAAATAAAAGTGTTGCTAACTTTTTAGCACCCTCTTACAGAAAAAGAACGTCCCTGTAGCACTTAGCCAGGTCAGAAGCTCTGTACCGGTAGTTTATACAGAGAGTATGCTGTGCAGTCCACAACTTGCATTGTACCAACAGACTGGAATACAAAAGGTAAAGGTGGGCCAAGCTGTTAACGAAACGGAGGGTATGGAAAGGAGAAACAGGAGAGGAGGCAGCCGTTTCCCCACGTGTTGGTACTGCATGAGGTGGGAATGCGTGTTTGCCAGTCAGCGCTAGTAGAAAGGAGTAAAAGCCTCTTCCATGAACTCCTCCGTTAGTCTCACTGTGAGCCCTAGATACTCCTGCTCCTCTGAAACCGGAATCATGACAGAGGCGCCCATGCCAAAAAACTTCTTTCTAACCTTGCTGTGTTGGCTCCTGCTTTTGAGGGTGCAGCTATGCTGCTGTTTTTTACCTGATGTTTTTCATCGCAGGTTGTGTCATTACGTGGAACGGTGAGTGCTGCAGCTAATGGCTCATTTGATGGCACGGGATAACGTAAAATAAGGGCAGAAGGCATCTAGGTGTCTTTTAACTATTGCAAATTGTAATGGACTGCATCACTCAAGTACAAATCATGTTTTATCCTGTCTGAAAAGTAATTGCCCCATGGTGATTGCAATAATGGAAGTGCTCAGGCTCTGTTTGTTGTGGATCTTCTAGGTGTATTACCGAGGACGGCCAGAGAAACTAGTGAGGCTTAGAAATCCCTGGGGTGAAGTGGAATGGACTGGAGCTTGGAGTGATAAGTAGGTTTTCATATGCCCCTACCTCTCTCTCTTCAGTGTATTTTGGCATCTTTTAAAAATTAGATTGGGACTACGCAGTTAATCCAATCACAAAGCGCATTTAGGAGGTACACTAAATCAGTTGGAATAAAACACTATTAATTTATTAGCAAGGTTAGATATTGATCTGCTCTGCCCAGAGGACATTCTTCCCTGCCTCAGGCAGAGCTTTCTAATAAGAGAGAACAGCTCATGTTTTCATTGTGAGCAGGCCCGTGCAAGCCATATCCACGGCATTTTGCAAGATAACTTTTCTCAGATGGATCCGACTGATGGTGCCAGGACCTTAGTAGGATATGCAAATGAATCCTATTCCTGGGAAATACAGCAGGGCCAAACCGTTGTGCCTCTGCCTCCACTCTAAGGTTGCTGGACTCTAAATCAGACCAGTATTTGCTTTCTACTAGAAAATCTTGAAAAAATGATGACGTTGGCTAAGCTAAGGACCTAGAAGTTTGAAAATCTGTCAGAAACTGTCTGGGCTTCAACTACCTTGGAATCTGATGAGAACGGCAGTGACAACCTGTCTTTTCTTTTTATATTTAGAGCGGCATAAATTTTACTTTCCTCGTGGTCCGCAATGTATTTTTTCATGCAATACTCCGAGATTTCATTTTCCTGTCCTGACTGACTGGAGTACCGGTGCTGATGTATTTATGAACAGAAAATAGAGATAAACATTAGAATTATTCTTACCTTTTTCAGAGCCGCTTTGCTCAGCCCCAAGACAAGGTGCCTCAGGCACGCACACATGCCGTATCCTGATTTTCGTGCACCTGTTTTACCATGGGACAACCTTGCTGAGGCAGGTGCAGAACTGCACTGTCACGTGGGAGCAGATCAGAGCAGAATTCAGCTTGCTGCACCATAACATCAGCATGGAAAAGGAGCAATGCTATTTTCTGCAGTACATTTTCTAATCCCATCTTTTTACTTTCTTATTCTTTGGTGACCCCAACAGCGGAGCTTATATAATTTCCCTAGGGAGAATATCAGGCACTCTAACAGATCTTACAATGGAGAAGCTCTGCCCGACTTCCAGACTGCGTGTTACTTAATCCAGCCAGTCTGCAATAGTTGTATGTTCTGGCACCTGGCAGTGATGATTCAGTTTAAGGCTTATTTGTTGCAAATATGGTTGCAGTCTGATTCTAGCCCTGCATCGTCAGGTTGGGCAGAAGGTCTAGTTGTTGGAGAAATATATACTCCTTTTTCAGCTGTAATCGAACATGGAGCCTAACTCTCTGATCTCGTCGTAGAGTGAAATACAACAACTGAACAGCTTGCTTTTGTGCTTTGTCTGCAGTGCTCCTGAATGGAATTATGTGGATCCCAGACAAAAACAAGCTCTGGATAAGCAAGTAGATGATGGAGAGTTTTGGTGAGAATTGTTCAGTTAGCTTAATCTTTTGGATATTTTACATGCATATATGCTTTTTAAGCAGTCCTTTCAGTTGTATGGAGAGAAACTGCCAGCACCGAGGGGGTTAATAATGACATGTGTGAGTTGTTAGCCTCTTGTTTATCTCCCTTCCCATTCAAATATTAGCTTTTATTAGAGCTTGCATAACTCAGTGCTTATCCAAAATATAAAGACCAGATGGTAATAAAACTAATGAGGTGGCAAGAATGAACTTCAGCTGCTCTATATTTTGAGGTTTGCTTTTTTGCCTAAACACTACACGCTAATG
Organism: Steatornis caripensis; assembly: GCA_013398225.1. Lineage (NCBI taxonomy): Eukaryota > Metazoa > Chordata > Aves > Caprimulgiformes > Steatornithidae > Steatornis > Steatornis caripensis. Next base: position 400,957 of record VZSC01011571.1, on the reverse strand, counting down.
AAAAAGTTTAGATTACCAGCTTGGGAAGAGTCTGTTTGCCCAGACCTAATGGAAAGCCCATCCTAGTTAGCTGATTATATGTATTAGCACTGAATCCATGTCGCTCTGTCCTAGACTGGAAAGATAAATGCCCACAAACTGCAATCAGTTATATGGGCCATAAGGCACTGAGAAGTGAGAGCAGACCTCTGCTTGTGGCATGAAGTGATCGAAGTCTGTCACTCATGCAAACCTACTAGGAATGCTAAAACCAGACATTAACGATAGAAGTAAACCAAAACACAAACGGAGACTGTTTTTCTACAGAGTGACTCTTTCATAAGGGCCAACTCTTTCTCCCATTAAATGGCATCTCCTTGCACATTTTATTCTACAAATTTTAGTGAATTTACTTATCAAGTATGATCCATGAGGGATTGCCCACAGCTGAGGACAACAGAAAATGGTACGACCGAGCCCATAATGTGTAACAGCTGTTGCGTACAACGGTCTCGAGGAGATATAGCTCATTCAGGGAGTGGGAAATTTTGTTTCCCAGAAGCCAGTTCCAAGTTTCAGAGTTCAATTAAATGGGCCTTTGGGCAGCTCTGTAGTGCTGATGTTTGCTGCCCTGTTGGGAGAGACATCCATCTGCAGTCACCTCGACTGTTGGGGGTTGATGGAATAACCCTGATCTTTTTGTGCGCCAGGATGGCATTTTCAGATTTTCAAAGGCAGTTCACCCGCCTTGAGATCTGCAACTTGACTCCCGACACGCTAACAAGCAATGAAGTCAATAAATGGGACCTGACCCTGTTTAATGGACAGTGGAGACGGGGTTCGACTGCTGGGGGCTGCCAGAACTACCAAGGTAGAGGCTCAGCCCAGCGGGCACTTGGTGAAATACAAACAAAATAATCAAAATAAATGCTTGTGAACCGGAGGGGGCTTCGGCGGGAAGGACTTGGAGGTGCAGATCTTTCTATGGGGTTTAGGTAGTAAGCAAAAGCTTGGCAGCCTAAACCAAGATCTAATTCACACTTATTTCCCTCTTGGGGATTACCAACCCACTAAGCAGTTAATTCATGGCTGTGTTTGGGTTTTTTTCTGTCTGCTTTTCCTGCTTACATGGTTTTTGCTACTGGCTGGAGTAATCCTCCAAAGGGTTGGGTAGGCCAGGAAAGTGTCACAGTTCAGTGGCAGTGTTGTTTCCCGTTCATTTTCAGGTTAGACCTCTGGAGAGGCTGTCTGGCATTTGGTCTTCTTGCAACAATAACAGCCTCAGCCAAGAACATTTCCTGGAGATAAATGACTCTCTGGAATTAATGATATCAGCTCCTCCCTGTTGGTCATTAGTCCCCAGAAAATACCTTGGTGCTTTGATTTACCATGGCTCCAGTTGATATTCAGCATAGCTGTGAAAACATAAACCCCTATAACCTAATGGAAAGGGTTGGAAAAACTCCAGGCAAAAGCCCTTCCAAAGAGATATTCTCTGTAATTCTAGTGACAGCCATCTTGGCTAAAGTGACAACACAATCTCCTTCGTTTTGTCTTGCCTTGGGAATTTTTAGCGACATACTGGACCAATCCCCAGTTTAAAATCCGGTTGGATGAACCGGATGATGACCACGAAGGGAGTTTGAATGAGCCGTGCTGTACTATACTGGTGGGCTTGATGCAGAAGAACCGCAGGAGACAGAAGAGAATGGGAGAAGCTCTGCTTAGTATTGGTTATTCGCTCTATCAGGTAACGTTCGTTCCTGATTAAAGGCCTTATTCCCTGTTCTGTTACCCTGGAAAAAATTAGCAATGTGCTACATCTTGACATTCAGCACTATGCTTCAGTAAGAACTGGATTTTGCAAGATGATTCAAATCCTCTCATTTCTTCCTCACCCACATAATAGGGGAAGACTCAGATAAATTTAGGCTCAGTTTTTGTCCCATTTTAACAGGAGAGCAGTGTAAAACTAGAGGCAATAATTTAGCAACAGTCTCATTGAGAGCCTTCTCTTTCAAAATCTGAATGGGGGCAGGCTCAGGGTGCCTGGCAATTCCAGATAAGTGTTTCTGATTACAGCCTATCGTTAGTGCTCAGTAGTCACTTTCTTTTTTTATTATTTTTCCCTTGCATTTGAAAATTGTTTTGATTCATTGCCTACCATGCTGTTGTTCTGGTTCAGTAGTTTGTTGTTTGTTTGTTTTTTTTTTTCTTCTTGATTCTCCTGGTGTTGCTTTGGTCTCTAAAAATATAATGTAGGGTGTCTATAATGTAATAGTATAATGTCTAAAATATGATCTAGGGTGTCACCTCTAATTTCTGTGATGTGAGGGGAGAGAAGCAAATATAAAAATTTTCAACCTGTATTATCATTCCCAATATCATAACTGAAGAAAAACAATTAAAGGTTGTATAGATTCCACCGGGTGAAGATCATTAACCAGCACAAGTGGGAGCGGACAGGAATGGCTGACTTCTGCTAAAGTACCTTGTGCAGGATGGTTCAAAACTAGACCAGGTTTTCCCTAGTGCCTAAATGTCTGCGTACAATGGGTTCTCACTGAGTACATTTCTGAGTTGTCATCTGTGTGGTGCCAAGCACCCTGGCCTATTGGCATCCTAGAATTTGCATATTAAGGATGTTTATCTGCTCATATCACGGAGTACAAGCCTGAAGATGTTAGCAGACCCCTTCTGCTTTACATCTGTTTCATCCCATCTGCCTTCTCCATGATCTTTTCCATAGTAGGGTAGACTTGGTGACTCTTAACAAGATGGAAGTCTTTCTTTTGAAAGAAATGGCTGCTAAGTCATCTCAGGTGGACTTTCAGCTATGATCCGAGTTCCTTGGGTCACACACTGTTGTGGATTTACATCACTCCAGCTGATGCTGTGGCTGAGGGGGTCCAGTTAGGACAGCATGGATGTTGACTTCAAGGAGATCTCTGTGCAGAATAAGGTGAAAAAAGTGTGTACGCAAGCCTTTCTGCCTCACAGACCTTTTGTAAGTCATGTAGTTCAAACTGCCTGCTGGCAATTACCGTAAGTGTGCCCATCACTGAGCTCCCGGCCTTCTAGTGTGCTGGTTATAAGGAACAAGACCTGAGGTCTCAAGGGGCCATCTCAGGCAGTCAAGAATCATTGTATGGGTGGTATTTTCGAAAGCTCTTCTGGGACTTCTGGGAAGAAAAATCTCTTTGGCTCTCACTGGAATCTGTGTGCTCAAGACAAGCAATTGCTTTTGAAAAACCTACCTTATATTTGGCGGTACGAATTAACAGAGCAATTTAGTTAATGTAGGAAAGGCCAAATCTTGAAATTCATAATTTGTTATAATTGCCTTACATCACTCTCATCATCGTCGTGCTGGTTGCTGGTGACAGTAGCCTTATATTTTCATCATATTCCAGTAACAGTAGACTAGTGGATTTTAGGTCTGCTGTAATAAATTCTCAGTTCATTTTTTGGTTAGCAAAATGGGGGTAACCTGTTGACTCTCCTCAATGAACATTTCAAGGCTTACCCAAATATTTCCATCCAATAGTGTCACTCACAACACCATATCAGGAGAAGAGCAGCTAAATGTTGTATAGATTCCTCTGGATGAATATCCTGTTTCCCTTTTGGAACAGCTCTAGCACAAGCTTAGAAGCACTTCCTACATAAGTTCACGCATAACTGATACTACAAGGTGTGGTTGTAAATGGAATTTTTAAAAAAAGTGTCTGAAGTCGGCTTTACCTGATTTTATTTTTTTTTTTGAATGATAGAAGCGGATATGTAGCAGCCCTTTAACATTGTCTCTTTCTCTTCCTTTCAGATTCCTCAGGAGGTATGTAATCTCTGCTGAAGAGTCCTGGCCTCCAGAAGGGCACCTCCTGTTTCACTGGAGAATTTAGCTGCCAGGAAGACTACTTCCTTACCAATGACAGCTTTTCTGGAGAGCTTTGTTCTTGGATTGCTGACCGATACCTCAAATTCTTAATAATAATTTCCAAGGGACTGGGGCACCAGGCTTTATTACAGATGTCTGAGTCCCAGTCTTGACTTCGTTTATACTTGTTGAAAATTGACTTCCACTAAGTTTGTATAATAGAGGTCAGAATTTGTCTATTCAGTACAGGTGAAGGCAGAACAGGGTCTCTGCACTCTAAAATCGAGAAAATGTAGCTAACGTTTAGAAGAAATGCCAAACTCTGTGCATCCATTCCTTTCACAGTTCTGGGCTGGGGCTCCTGGTAATGAACAAACCCCACTCAACCTTCCCTAATCCTCCCAGAAGTCAATACTGAGGTAAAGAGACTTTTCATTCCTGAAGAAAGAGACCCCAGGAGTGTCTGGCAGTAGGAATAGCCTATACTCATTACTGAGGTCCAGCATCCTGTGCTGCCAATTTTTCCTCAGCTTTTCAGCCCTTTCCTTCTCTCTCAGTAAATGAATGTGTGGTCATGTAGCAATTAACTGTGTTCTTTTAACAGCCTTGCAGATGCAAAGGGAAAATGAACTTTATATATTGAAAAAGATATGGATCTGGCTGCTTAATCTTTGCAACCCTACTTAGCTTAAGACTGAGTGAGGAGAAAGAATGGCATTGTTGAATAAATACCAAATTCAATCTTATCTTCAGAACAAAAGAGGACCCCCCCCCCCATTTTTCTACAGTTTACAGGAGAAAAACTGAATCATTATAAAATGTTTGATAACATATTTGTGTGCTCTGATCTTAGGCAGACAGAAACCGTATCTGTGTGCAATGTTCTCTGCCCAGTGTCAACCGCACAGCACTGTTTGTGGATCATTGAATCACAGTTTTTGAAAGACATCCCCGTGGAGCAAAACTCATGAATAGGAGGTTTATAGCAGAGATGTTATTCTTACACTAACTACTGTTTCTTCTTACATCAGTGTTTTGTTTCATGAGCTATGCAATGTTTCACTTGCTGAAGAGTCTATTGATATTAAGGAAAATTTAAGTACTATTTCCCACATAATACAAAGAAATACCCTTAGAATTATTAATAGAAGTTGAGAAAGTCATCTAATGTGGCCCCAAAAGTTCACCCTTGTGACTACTACTTTGTCCGGTTTACTATTCTTTTCTGTCTGTTCAAAGAAACCAGAGGCTACAACTCCTATGCAAGTAAGAGATTTATCCCATACCATAAATTACGCAAAACCATTCTGAAATTTAAATTCGTTCACAAGCAGCCTGTGAAAGCAAACATTGCTCAATACATGGACAACTTAAGAACAGCAGGCACTAGTTTGACCAGATATGAGCACACGTTACGATCTTTTTACTTATTTTATATCACAGACTGTAAAGAGGCACATGAAAAGATAATTTTTATAGAGAAAGATCCTTTCCCCTTCTAATTATCTGCCTGACTGTTTCCCATGACAGAACACTGGTGGTTATCTGTTATGCCATCATTCGTGGATTTATTATTTTATGCTAAGAAAAACTTGAGATGGCTTTAAAGCACTGGAATTGAAATAGGGTGGCTGGCTTACCAGTGAATTGTCAAATGGTTTCTAACAAAAACACATTTCCCACAGCTGGAAAACAACACAGATATTCATGTGAACCGTGCTTTCTTCGCAAGGAACCAGCCGGCAGCCCGGACCGATCCTTACGTCAACCTGCGTGAAGTCTCCAGCCGCATGAAATTGCCCCGAGGAGAGTACCTCGTTGTGCCGTCCACTTTTGAGCCTTACAAAAACGGAGAGTTCTGCCTGCGAGTTTTTTCTGAGAAACAGGCTAAAACACAGTGCGTATCTTCTCTGTAAAGCCTCCTCTTCTGCTGGTGAGGCACATAAAGGGAAAGGTCAGGTGTTCCACCAACATCCCGTGCTCTATGTTTTCCCTTAACCAGCAATTAATCAGCAAAATAGGCCCATTTCAAGGACCTGTTTTCTTATGTAGTCTACCATATGTGACACACACGCATCGATGGTAGAGAGTCATGGCTCTTCAGATGGCCTCCGGCAAGCACTGGAGTGATAGGTAGATCCCTCAGGTCTGTGAAATAGAAGTTCCCACAATTACAGCATGCAGAATTTGGGAGTGTGACGATGAGGAGATGGTTTTGAAAAGGGTTGTATCAATACCAGCCATTGAATGAAAAAACAGGAGTCTGGATACAAGACAAGAAAAACAAGGCTGGATTTCGCAAGGAAAATATCTTCAGAGAGGTGGGACAGACAGAGGCGAGACAGGGAGCATGGGAAGCAGGAAACCTGGGGGGTTGTTCTGTGCATTTGGTAACACCTTATATTAAAACAACTTGTTTTGTTAATTATTTTAAAGGCAAATGGTAGACTCATTGTTTCTTTTTGTTTCTTTCTTTTTTTTTTAATTTTCCTTTCTCCTTAGGATGATTGGTGATGTGGTAGCTGCAAAACCATACGAGGTAAACATCTTACTTGGGCAGATTTTTTTTTTTTTCCTAGCAGACTTTCCTTCATCATGTGGAGGCAAAACAGGGGTGAGATTTTTATTTTTCCCCTGAGCTGAGATCACAGTATGTGTTTGTGCTTAGGAAAAATATTTTTTGATTATGGAGATTCTTTACATATCTTCATGGCTTAGTTTCAAGTGCATTTTCATGCACCTGGCCCCATACGGCGCAGAAACTGCACCCTTGTAGGCTGGGCTGGAACACATTAAATTCTCCATCCATCTAGTACAGGTAGGAGAAGGCAGGGAGGTCACTGAATGATCCTTTTCATAGCAACAAATAGCCTTCCTGAAGCCTGAGAGGAATTGCAAAAGCAACCTTCCAAAGAATTGCTGAATTGCCATGGCCAGGCGCAGCAATGTTTTCACGGCAGCTGTTTTATAAAACTATCTTAGTAACAGAAGGAAACTTTTTCGTCAGTCTTAGAAAGTATTTACTCCCAAATGAAGCCAGGCCCTGGCTGACTGTGATTTAAGTAGTCCCTCTGTTTTGTCATTGCTGCAGAGCAAGTGCTCATTTTCCATTGCTGTAAATAGTCCCCTGCAAAGCTGCTTTACGATATCCACAGCTTGCTTTCTGGAACCACCTTGTAAACCCCACTCTCGGTCATCTCTTTCGTCTAGCCTCATGTTGATAACAAAGATACAGACGATGAGTTCAAGACTCTATTTCAAAAGCTCTCTGGAGAGGTAAGTGGATTAAAGTGAAAGAAAAAGACTGTGACCTCTCTGTTATGATTATGCAAATATTTGACTTGCCGATTCCTTTTACTGTCTGGTTTTCAAAAAATCAAGTGGTTTTCCCCTCACAGCTTTGATTTAATTTATTTGACAATAGAGCAGTTTTACTACATTGTTCCTCTTCCTTCTGCAAAATGTTATTTGTTCGCTTGGTAATGCAGGGCATGGAATAACTTTGAAAATAGGGGTGATGGGAGTGAGCGCTGTGAAAATATTATCCCGTGGTGAAACAAATTACCTGTGGAGTTAGTGTACAATTCTGACAATTGCCTAGTTGGCCAATTCCTTCCTTTTTGTTTAGAAGCCCCAGGAACTGGAAAACTGTTGGCTGAACTTTCTGTTTATTGTACTTGACAAACCTCGGTATGTACAAAGCCCTGCTGCGCTAGCCTGTGGCTGTCATGTCAGATCTTCTCTTAGTGAACAGGTGGCCACTGGCACCAAAGAGGGAAAACATCTTGTTAATTAGAAAGACCTTTCTGAGTTTTGAGAGGACCATTTTAGTATTGTTTGGCTGTAGTTTCCACAAGCCTGGAAAATCTCAAATGTTCTCCTGAACCTCTTTATCTGAGAAAGAAGGCAGTTGCCCAATTAAGTCAAACCTCCTAAAAGATTAGTGTTTGCTGGGTCATGTCACCATGGCACCTAACAAAGCAGTTATTTCCCATTTGAAAGGCTAGGAAATATTAATAGTTTCTGAGGATCTCCGTGTGATGTCTGATGGTAAATGTTACATGTTAGAAAAAAATTAAAGGTTTACATGTCTTAGATATGAAAGGAAAATAGGATGTCTGACAGCAAATGATTTTTTTTTTCCAAATAATTTTTATGTTAACACCTGAAGTATGTTTTCTGTCCAGGACAGTGAAGTGACTGCAGTTGAACTTCAAACTATCCTAAATCAGGTTCTGGCGAAGAGTAAGTAACGTTATGTAGTTCCCATTGAATGGAGCTGAAAGGCACGTGCCGAAATGGCGAGACACGACGTTGCTCTTTGGTCAGAGTGTGCATCTGTGCCATCAGCGCACAGACGGGATCTGTGCTAGCAAAACCCAGCTCTGTCAGCTAAGGGTGAAGAAAAAATGAGTTTTTGTCTGCCCCTAGCTGAGTTTCTCCCGGCTTGTTGAACCTCTAATATGGGGCAGGGAGGAATATCACCCGGTGCTCCCCTTCCAAGCACTGACAGCTGATGTCCCGCAGGGGCACTATGTTCTCTGTAAATTCTTGGTAGGGCCACTATGGGAAGATATTATTATGCCGCTGCATAACTTCTGTGGACAGACAGATGCTTACCACGCCTAAACCTGATAGCATTCCCTGCTCCTGTGCCAAAAAAGCCATGTTAATCAGCTGAAGGGAAACAGTGGAAGAAATGGCAAAGCATTTGCTTTTCTGACATGGTTTTAAGGTGGCTGACATCTCCAAGGTTGTCTGCAGAAAGGTATTTGTCTAAAAGTATTTCTGACTTGGATTTTTACTTCCTTTTTGTACAGGAAAGGATATTAAAAGTGATGGATTCAACATTAACACTTGCAGGGAGATGATCAGCCTTTTAGACGTATCCTTTGAATGTCATGTCATCACCTTTAAATTTTCTTGATCTCTTTTGCAAAACTTCCCGAGAAGATAAGGCTAAATTTACACTTCCACAGCCCTGGCACATGGCTGAAGGCATAAAAATTCAGCCAAGCAGGTCTATCAACTCAGGGCGGTAGAAACCGGAACCACTTAATCATCGTTTTCTCCTCTCACCTGCTCTGCATCTCTCGTTGCTTTAACCTTTCCCTAAAAATAGCAGGGAGGAGAAGCACGGACCTTCTGCCTGGATGCACCCGTGCAGATTCGGATGCGTACACAGCATGCTTGGCAGGAGACAGGTTTTAAGCACAACCTCAACTTCCATCTCTATGTCAGGTACTGCTTATAGAGCACAGAGCTCAAAGAAGCAGTGACAGGCTGGAGAGCCTGCTCAGAGGGGGAAGGCTATGAGTACATGCTGTGCTTCCCTTCCTTCTGCATATCTTGCAGGATGCGTGGTAGCTAATAAGCGTTGCATAGCCAAGGGAAAAAGAGAGGTGAGCCCGTCTGCCCAGTACTCCTTTGACGTGCTGGTTAGGTAGCCGGTGCACTGGCATGGTCAAGAGCCATGCTGCCAGGATTACACTAATGTTGGTCTCATGATGTGGTCATGTTGAGGTCAGCAGGGATTAGCTATGGATCTTGTGGATTGTCAGCTGTTACCAGAAGTGATGCCTTTGCTCCACAGCCTCCAAATCCAACAGGGCAACTCAATAAGTACAGCATCATAGGGACCAACTCCTTGTTTCTGCATAATTTTCCACAGGAAGGGATGTTCAAGGCCCTGAAGGATACGGGGAAGGCTGTGTAGCCTAATGTTAGCACTCTGTTCACTCACAATTCCTGTCTCTGCTTTCTAACACTTGTCTGGTGCAAAGCCAGTCCTTTGTTTCCCTGAGGGTTTTAATCTAATGTTAACTGTACAAATTGCGAGCGGATCCAATCATGCTTATATATTTACCAATCCCATATATCATACCTTGAGAGTGCAGACAGCCTAGAAATTCTTGGCATGCCTTTAGCTAAGCAAATGTAAAGCTCTGGGCATGTCTGTGTGAGAGGAGATGTATTACAAAAGAGAACAAGTATGGCATTGAGATGACACTGTGATGGATGGTTTGTTTTTATCAGAACTGGTTGCTCTCCAGTTTTGCTAAGGATAGAGGAATCCTGATTTTTGAACCATACCTTAACATCCGCAGACCAATGGGTCCGGCACCTTGGAACTCGTAGAATTCAAGACACTTTGGATGAAGATTCAAAAGTATTTGGTAACATAATATTTCTGACAGTCTTCCTCTTCCCTCTCAGCTCTGAAGTGCAGATCCAAAACTGAGATAAGCTTAAGCCACCACAGTGGATGCCTTTCTTCTCATGACTGGAGTTTGTTCCGGGGCTCAGAAACACCTCTGATTTAAAAGGATACAAGCAGGTCCTCTTTGACCTTGGCCCCACCACTCTCTGTAATTTGCAATACCTTATGGAAAGCCAGATTAACCCTCTTTCGTTGCTAGCAAAGACAGCTCTCTGCTGCCTGCTATATTAAAGTTTGCATGAACATGTCTCTGCTGTTGCAATACGTTACATTGCCAGCTGAGCACTAACAAACTCAAGAAGCACATATTTTTAGGACCTAGAAAAGCCTGGCTTTGTGTTTTTAAAGCTTTTAAAAGTGCTGAATTATTTTTCCAACAGAGGATTTAATATCCCAAGAAGTGCACCCAGAATCAAGCAGTCTAAAGGAAGGTCAAATTTGGCCCTGCTTTGTTTGATGATATCCCTTTCAGGCAAGTCTGCTGCTACCATGCTTGATGCTGGTAAGCACAGAGCATCTGTCCTGGAGGCTCACGAGGAGATGTTCAGCTCTCCTTCAGCCAGAGGCACCAGCTCTGTCCTGAGGCTGGTGTTGGCAGAGCAAGCCCTGAGAGCCAGTTCCATTCTGAGATCTAGGACTGGATGGCTTCTAGTTCTAGATAATAAACCTGCTGGCAGTAGGAAAGATCTGTCATCTCATCTGAAATATTAAGCAAAATGGATTATGTCTGTTGCAGTGTTTGCCAAACGATAGGATATTTTCCTCCGTGGCCTGTCTGCCACCAGGCAGGCAGGCTGCCAGCCCACGGGAACGTGTTTCCCAGTCTGCCTTGCTTGCCAGAAGCTACTTGAAACGTTTCCTTCGCTCATTAATATTTCAAAGCATGAGAGCTTGGGCTGGTAGGGGCAGCCCCTGTCCCAGCTATCAGAAAGTGGAGGCCAGGTCTGCACAGCCGAGTGATGGTGTGGATGCAGCAGGGGCAGTCAGGAATGTCCTGGCTTTAACCTAGCTACAGGAGCAGGGAGGACGGTAGAGCACGGGCTGCAGAGTGGACTAGCAAACCAAGGTCAAACCCTAGAGGATCCCTGGTTACTTCATTCTAGCTGCTACCTCCTGGCAAGCCTCATGTTACCATGCCTTCACTGCTGTTGTTATTGAGTCGTAAAAGCCAAAGCCTGCCTGCCTGTGCTTGCACCATCATGTCGCTGCGCGGGCATGCATTGAAAAGCCATTTCCACATTCCCTTATTCCTCTGCTGCAGGCAATCTACAAGAAAGTGGACAGTGACTACTCCGGTACCATTGACTCCCACGAGATGCGAAATGCCCTCAGAGAGGCAGGTGAGTATGCTGCTCGGGGACACTGTTGGATCGTCGCAGTCTCCCCCACAAACATCAGAAGAACAGTCGAGCCTTTAACGGCTTTGCTTCCCTCCCGTCTCCTAGATCACAGCATTGCCAGTGCCATTCTCCCTTCCTGACAGTCACATACTGCTACGTCCTTTTGCTGTTATATACATCAAAACCCATCCTCTGTTCTGCATTATGAAGCACGGATATTTTTGTGCATGCTGTGACCATTGCTTATCCATCTGATTATTACTCGCTCTATTTTTGGCCTCATTATTTCCTAATCTAATTGCCCTCTTTCAGAGCTGTGTCCAAATCTTCTTTCATTTCCTCCCACCACCTCTGTCTACACAAGAGAAGGCGCAAGCCTGATCAAGGCATGCCCCAACGATATGCTCTCTGATGTGTGCTATTCACTTTTGGAGCGGGGTTTGCCAGCTCAGGAGCATCTAGAGCAGCTAACTGTTTTTTTGATCTGTCTTGTGCTCAGTGGAGTCTACGCGAATGATCCAGAGACAGAAATAGCACTAGTATGGGCCTGAATAGAGCCCAGTGTGTTATGTGAGCAATTGGCTCTACTGCAATCACTGCTATTCAGCTGCAGCACCAAGACTCGCTAATTAGGGGTTTATCTGGGGAACATAGGACTGGCTATGCTGTGAAACAATGTGAAATATGCAGTATGAAAAGATGCTGTGAGAGAACTTTACGCCTCTCTTCACCCAGCACAATGGGCTTTGGAAAGGACCCACAGCAAAGGTGGGTGATGGAGTCTGACAGACCTTCTGGGAGGAAGAGTTCTTAATCCTTCATCCAGGTCTGCCTGCAGCTGCAGCAGTCCGTGGATAAGTCAAACCAAAGACAGCATATTAACCTGCTGTGTCAGTGATTCGTGTGCTTCCTGTGCCTTCAGGTTTCACGCTCAATGATCAGGTGCAACACAGCATTGTCGTCCGCTACGCCTGCAGCAAGCTGACCATTGATTTCGATGGCTTTGTGGCCTGTATGATCCGCTTGGAGACCCTGTTCAGTAAGCGCCTCGGTTCATCAGCCAAGGGGGATTCCTGAAAACTTTGGGGGTTCATTAAGTATTTCGTGTCTTTTAACTGTGAATATAGCAAATTATATGGAAATGTGAGGGTGCCAGCCAAACTGTGTCTGTTGGAGAAAGCAGCAGAGAAATAGCAAAAGTATTTCTGTCTGAAAGACCATGGAGGGTGGGGGACGTGTTTTCATAACCTACAATGCTCTTCTGCTTTACAGTCATCTGCACTTTTTGGTCAGTTCTCTTGCCTCCAATTTGTCCCAGCTTCCCTAAATGGTACCAATTATAATTTACAGTCCTTACTCAGACCTGATTTACAGGTTTGTAGCCGGATCATACCAGATGCTACCGCATCAGATTTTATAGTTGTCCTGCTGCCAAATCTCAGTTTGCTGCTGTAGATCTGAGTATTCTGCCCCATGAAGGAGCTTAGAAACGACTTGTAAGAGGAACGGAGAACAGCTGTAACATTCTTTTACAGAACCAGTCCAGATTTCCAGCAGATCATGGCGAAAAGCCAGACCTCTACATTTTGTCAGACAGCGATTCTCTACATGCCATACTCTGTGGTTTATATCCAGTTTTCCCCCCCTCTTTGCCATTTCAGAACTGTTCCGTCTCCTGGACAAAGACAAGAGTGGAGTCATCCAACTCACTCTGGCTGAGGTGAGGCTGGTCAGATTGAAATGTCATCGGGTTAAGCTACAGCACTGGACCACACTAAAATATGTTTATTTGAAATCACTATTCTAAGTGCTAAACTCAATAGGGATTCAAGGGAAAGTTTGTTTATGTGGAAAGGTTCTTTAGCTCAGAAAGCCTGTTTGAATTAGTGGAATGAACATTTGCCTTATGTGAGCAAAAAAGTAAAGATACGTTCAAAACCCCTAAGGTTGCTGGAGAAGATGCTTACATAGTGTGTTTCGCTGTCTACTTTTAGAGGGCAGTGGTCAGTTCATTAGAAAACACACAGCAGGGAACTGTTCCTGTCTGGCAGAGAATGTACTGATCAACCTGCCAGAATTAGAAGAGACCTTTTAAGATACCAAGTCTTTTTTTCCCCACGTTGTTTTTAATGCAAATTTCTCCCGTTGTAGCTCTAATAAAAGCGATTGGCTTGAGTCTTCCCTTTGGAGGATACAAATATATCTCAGGAAACAGCTGGAAGGGGCCCCAAGAGGTCCATGCAATTAGTCCTCTCAGCTGAAGACTGGATCAAAGAGATGAGGATGGCTGGGAAGCCCTGTGACCCTCAGTCACAGCTAGTTAAATCTAGCTGAAATTGTATATTGCATACTCCGACCCTAGAATTTTTCAAAGGTCACACAGCTTGCCCTGGAGAACTGGTCTTCCCTCGGAAGAGACCCCGCTTGCAATGTCTGAGGGTGATCCTGGCAATAGATTTCCCCAAAGTTCCAGAGCAGATGGATCCGACACGTACAACAGATTAAAATGCAGCTCCAGCCTTCCCCGGCTTGTTCTCCCAGAGCTGTGGTAGAGTGCCCTGGTGGCACCCTATGGACCTTCCAGATGGTCTGACTCCTTGTTTTGTTTCTCCCTCAGTGGCTGTGCTGCACACTGGTTTGAACCACGGTCGATGAATTCAGCAGAGACCTCTGAGGCTCTTCTGAACATGGAAGCACTCGTTCGGCTTCTCTTTGTTATGGAAAGCAGAGAGAGAAATCTGTTCTTATTACTGGCAAGTTTTTGAAGCCCACTAAAAATGAAGTGATCTCTTGTCAGTTAGAAAACAAATACACTCTTGAAACAAAAAGATAAACAATAAACCAAACAAACCCAAACCTAAGCTCCTTTACTTTTCCTGCCCAAAAGTATTTCTCTGTGTCACACTGACACGTCACAAATTTTGACTTACTGCAGATGGGCCCAGGTGGCTTTGGTTTGACTGCTCACTGTGCATCGAAGTTCAGCAATGTCTGAAATCCTGGAAGGAATCTCCATTGCCTGTAACGCCGAGCATATGTTTCACAGAGAGAAGCCCATGCTCAGAGCCCAAGCAAAATTTGTATTGCTGCTCTGGCTGCCACTTTTCCCAGCCAGTTGTCCACTTAGGCCGTGCCAAGCACCTGCAGAAGCTGGGGGTGAGGAGCTCGGAGCAGATGATGCGCTCCTAAGAGCATAGGGGAATCAGGCATGGACACAACCCCAAAGATGAACAGGGAATTAGGCAAACACGATGGCACTTGTCCACAAGTCTTGGCTCAGTCTTCTGGGAAAAGGAGGAAGGATGGAAGGCCATAGGCAAGTTGCTGCAGTTATTTCAGCTGAGTTTTTCTCCTATGAATGCTGGTTCATATGTGTACTTTAGTGCCTAAAGGTGGGGTTTGGAGTTTTAGGAGGTGAGTGAGTGGAGTCCAGAAGCTCATGAAGGCAAGTGTGATGGGAGGAACATAAAATGCACATGTAAGGGGTCCAGGAGCCTGAGTGTGCAAGGGATGTGCTAATGCAGATCACAACTGAAAGAAGAAACTGAAGCTAATTGTCACTGGCTAACAGCGCTATACTTTCCTAAAATCTTATAAAACCTTTGCCCTTTAAAAAAAATCTCCCTGCATTTAATTTCACAGTATTATAAAGAGTAATACCACATCAGCGCAGGCAAGATAATCTAGCAGTCTTTTTTAGCAATTGGAAAATGTTTCTGTAACTTGCAGTAATGATCTGATGACGTGTCTTTGACACTTCTCCCTGGGAGTGGAAGGAGTGCAGGCAGAGATCTGTGTCCGCAAGGCAGACATGGGGCCAAGGCTCCGTCCCCCTCTCTCTTCATTGCTGTGTTTGAGAGGGACCTTTCTCCACACCTGCTTATTCCTAAGCTCTTTCTTTAAGCAGGAAGAAAGCTGTTGTTCAGTTCCCGTCTCCGAACACAGAAGGCCTCGTGACAGCCCCCAAGCCTCCACTTGACATCTCCCAACATTTCTTCTTGATGCTGGCTACAGCATTTCAGTGCGTGGCTCTGCCTTTCTAATAGATGGTATTCACTGCTTTCATTTAGAGGTCCTCTCCCAGTAAAAGAGAAATAAATACTTTTTAGTTCATGTTGCAGGATAAAAACAGCCAGCGGGGGAACTGTAGGCATTCCTCGGCTGTCCCTGTACANGCGTGGCTCTGCCTTTCTAATAGATGGTATTCACTGCTTTCATTTAGAGGTCCTCTCCCAGTAAAAGAGAAATAAATACTTTTTAGTTCATGTTGCAGGATAAAAACAGCCAGCGGGGGAACTGTAGGCATTCCTCGGCTGCCCCTGTACACCTGTCACTGGTCATGACATGCACGCAGCTGTCTTAGGTTGCCACCAGTTTCTCAGGGTTGATGTTTGCCAGCTGACCAACAACAGACATCTATGTACCTCCACCTTCCTGGAAGACAGAGCTACCTGGGGCAAGCCAGGGTCTTCAAAACCTTGAGAATTTTCTAGTGAATGCTCTGCTTGTTCGGTAAGATGGTGTCCTTTCCTGCCCTGTGTCTTGAGTACACAACACGTCTCCCTACTAACCATGCAACAGGGTGAGCTAACTGCTTGCAGCTTCGGATTTGCTTTCTGCTCACATGCGCTATTCACGAGTTCATTCCAATTATGATCGCAGGGAGGCCTCTCTCCACAGGACTGGGAAAACTCAAATATACACAGAAATCCGCTGCATGCTCCCTGTCCTTCTCCCTTTACATCAAGCAAGATGCCCCTACCACAATAATTCTCATAGTTATCTCAATGACTCTCACTCTCCTGTAGGGGATGGGCAGAGTGCTGCACTCCATCTTCCTTTATCTTTGGGAAGCAGGCAGCTCCAAGAGAAGCCACCTCCTCTTTCATTTGTTCTGTGAGCACAGCACTTGGCTATCAGGTCTCAGAGAACAACTGTTCAAAAATAAGCCTGTTCATGGATTTGAATGCACCTCTCCTTTTTACTTGACGCATCTGCAAAAAGATGATGAATGTCCACCTTATTTTCCTTCCTCGTGCTGCAAGCTGAACAAATGTCTGCGCTCATCGGTTCTCCCGGTTAGTCCTGATGGGCTAAAATGCTTTTTGACTAAAACACCTGCAGCAGCTCCTGTGGAAGCAGTGGGGCATGGTGGGCCGAGCCAGGGCTTGGGCATCTGGGCTCTGCACTCCCGTACCCTGCATGTTGACCGTGCTTCATTTTCAGAGCTGTGAAGCACTGCAGCTCCCATTAGTCAGTCACAGGGAATTGTAATGCAGGCAAGTCACAAAGGTTCATGATCTTGTGATACGTACCCCGTCTCTATGAAACTGTGCTACATGGCATTCTCAGTACTTCATGAATAAGGTGAGGCAAAAGAGACCCCCATGGAAACTCTGCAGTTGCTCTTCAGATCTCTCCTTTCTCTCCCTGCTTTCCCATAAAAATGTTTTCATTTGTGCCGCAGCCTTGTGAACTGAAAACTTGAACTTTGCACATTGCTCCTGTAAAATATGATTCACATTAGATAGTGTTTGGAGTTCCAGCCTCCTTGTGCACTAATTGTCTTCTGGTTGCCTATAGAGAAACTTCTTGTGGGTGTAACTCCTACCACATCAGCACCTGACACCAGCTTTGCACCGGAGTATATGTCTACATGAGGTGCAAGACAATCACGAGGATTTGGTCTTCTGCCTATGAGCTAGGAGGATAAAAAGAATCAACCTCATACATACAATTATCTGTCACCTGCTCATCCTCCCAGAATGGGGGACTTGCAGAGGGATATCTCCTTTTGCATCATTGCAGTCTAATGAACATATCCATGGCTTACGAGTAAGCACAGAAGGAGCAGTCCTTTTCAAACTCCTTTTCAAACTCCTTTTCATTCTTTACTTCAGACAATGTCTCTAAACCTGACTCAACAGTATGTTTTAGTTCTTAATTTCCATACAGTTCAGACAACCTGGCAGGCCCGGAAGCACATTTTTCCTTTCCATCTTATTCGGGATGCATCCAAAATCCCAGCCTGCTGTTGTTGTTATCCCGGCCTAAGCTTATAGACTGGAGATTCAAATACAGTCCATAAAAGCAAGTGAGTTTCTGGGTGCGAAAGGAACCCAAATTCCAAAGCTTTTGAAATTTCTCCACCACTAATGATGTCCCCAGCGATAGTTAATCTTAAAGTAGTGCTCTGCTACTGCCTGGCAAGCTTGTTGCCATGGTGTCTTTCTCTCTCTCTGTATAACTGGCACGTACAGCATAAAATACTCTCTTTCTTTAACAGAGCAGATTACTGCACTTGTTACTGTTGGCCGCCCATTAACTCCTTCCTCTGTCTCTGAAATCTTTGATGCAGCTCTCACCTGAAGTGCAGGCTCCCATCAGCGCAGCACCACCTGCCTGTTTGGGTGGGAGGGCTTGGCTGGTGTGCTTCTTGGGGAGGGTTGTGTTGGAAGAGAAAGAGTGTGAAACAGAAAATAATCTGTAGGAACTGATCTGGGAGGTGGACTAAAGAAGCACCTGAACAAATGCTGGGCTAACAGCCAGGAAGGAGCTGAATGAATCAGCTTTTCAGCTGTGCAGGAGATGAACAATGTCAGAAACTGGAGAAAACAGTTTCTTCTTGTGACTTTCGGGGAAGAAGGCATGTGCACTCTCTCCGTAATACACAGGGCTGACTTAGAAAAACAAACGCTCTTCTCTTATTTGGAAAATTCTGCAAAACATTGCTGGTTTTGTCTATTTGCTCACCTCTGAATGTGTAAAAACTACATTGTTGGCTCAAGGGGTGATTCATGTATTTCTTCTAACCCTTCTCTTACTCATTAAAAAAAAACCCCGAAACAAAACTCATGATGCTTTCTTTAAGTTCAAGCTAGCTGTCTGCTGCTCAATACGATCCCTCACCAAACTAGGTTTGCCTAGGCTAGTTTGAATGGAGCAGCTCGATGTAGTTCTTATACTGAAGATAACAGTGAAGGATTTCTTCCACGTCTTAAAGCATTTCAGGTGTCCCTACATCCCCACATCCTTTTTGTTATTCTCTCTCTTATTTTCCTAACTGCACAGACGGTCACATTTTTATCTCTGCTGTGTGCTTCTTGTCAGCTGATGTGACAAAATGTTTCAGTGTCCCTCTGTTATATGTAAGAAAACGCTGAAGCTGGTTTTGAAGGGTGATTTCCATTATCCTCGCCAGTTGTCCATTCCCTGCCAGCCGAGACACAGGCCATACGAAGAGAACAGGGTCTATACCAGTGGTCCAGACCTGGTACATCACCACCAGTTGCTGAGGTGGAGCAGCAGGAATAGCCGCAATCACTGGCAAGGGGAACATCACCCAGGTGCTCTGCTGAGGCCACATACCACTTTGAAGCAGCTCACGTCTCACAGGTACAAGGGGTGCAGAGTCCCCAAGAAAACTGCTGGGCTATCCACATAGAAAGCACCACAAGTCTCTCCAAAGACGTGTCTTCATTGTGTCGTAAACACACGAGTACTTTAAACACGTTTCACTGTATGTGGATGCTTTCCTCCGTGTCTTTACTTAACCTTGTAGCTCCGTGGGGACACTACTGAACTTCCCACCATGAATGTCGCTGCCCTGGCAGTGACAGCACATACTATGAAGAAAAAATAAGCAACCAACCTCTGTACCATTGAGGGCCTGTATTTAAACACAAAAGCAAAGAAACTGATTTATTACAAGGTACTCATAGCTCTCATTGCCTCTCACACCTCTGAAAGAAGTCAGGCTACTTCTTTGTCTGCTGAAGGTTTTAAAGGAAAAATAGAATAGACCGGGGCAGTGTGACATTGCTTTAATTATAAAATCATCAGTCCACTGTTTAATAGTGAATGGCATCCTTTTGCCACAGCTTAGCTGCAGATAGCACAGGATTTGGCTTTTCCAGAGATTTTTCACTTGAGTGTCTCTGCACACCTTAACCGCCTAATTAGCCAGCACTCCTAGGCCACTTCTTGGGCAAAGCTGTCTGTATACTTGGGTTTTAATGTCATCTGTCTCTGATGCTATCCATGTAGGCTTGACTGCAAAAGAAAATCTTTCCTTTTACTTAAAGAGATCTATTTGGTAATTGATATCAGCAAGTTATCTGGCACAGTCACTAAGCTAGCCAGCTTAAAGCTGTATGTGTTTGTAAAACCGTGTATGTTTTCCCAAGCTGTAATCACGCTCTTAGACTGCTGTGTAAATCTACCCAGTACACTCGCCGAAGCAGGTATGTTCTCTTGGGAGTTTAAAGGGTCTCTGTGACCAAGGGAGTTTATGGCAGATTATGTTTTGCTACCCTTTAAAAGGCCCATCATATTTGTTCATTAATTTGCAAGGGTTTGGAGCTCTGGAAATGTGCTGCTCATCAAACACAGGATTCATTACTAGTGGTGGCCGGCGTTGCAGCAGGCAGTGGGGCATGCTGTGGGTCTCTGTGCTGGCGGGCAGCAGGATCCCGGGGGCTGTGTCAGCATGCAGGTTGTGTCACACGAAGGATGCTCCTCTCTGCCTTGGGTGGCATCTTCTGGGGAAGACCTGCCTCGGAGATGGTAACTCTGAATACCGGAAACTAGGAAAATATTTTCATTTTCAGAAAGAATCAGAATGGAATTAAGTAAACAGAAGAAAAGAGATTACAGGAGATGAGAAAATGACAAACTGCCAATCTGACCTCTAATTGGTAAAACACCTTTAGTCAAAATCCTGAGAGAAGGAACTATCTGAAGCAGCAGTTGAGAACTTAACAATAACGAAGTTGACTCCAGCAGAGAGTGCCAGCCTTCTACATGATAATTTCATTTGAACTCGTCTCGGTTTTGGGTTGGGATTTTTTGTGCGTGTGTGCTTTTTTTATACGTGCTGATAATATTTGAATTTCAGACATGCTGGTCTGGTGCATGAGAGCTTGAATGAGAAATTATCTAACCAAATTTTAGTGTCCAAGCTGACAAGAGCACAAACAATGAACAAGCATTATGGAGAGAGAAAATAAAATTAATTTCACAGTTCATGTCTTGCATTGTATGGTGATACCAGTAATGTGAATAACAAGGAAAAAGCATAACTTTAAAAATTATGTCAGTCACACCAGGAATTTCCCGTGTATTCTGTTAAGTTAGTGTAGCCTTCTGAATTAGGAGCTTGAGGTTCAGTCCTCTTCACTCATGATTTCCAGGGTATCCTTAGGGCACTCACTTAAACTGCCCTGCACCTGTGTTTAGACCCCAACTCCAAAGCTGGACTGCTCAGACTTGCCCATGTTCGGTTTCCGCCTGCCTGTGGAGATACCTCCACTCAGAGGTGCTGCAGACTTTGTACTGGAGCTGCTGAGGTTCCCGCAAAGCTGTGTTTCACTAAATGTGCAGAAATATTTCAGTTTTGACAGTTTTCAGGTTTTGGAATCTAGCTCAGATTCAAGGACAACCAGGTTCCAAGTACTAGGTGTTTCTCAGAGGCACTCAGTCCAAGAGGCACCTCTGAGGATGCCTAGAGCATCTCAGGAAGATCCAGTTCTTTTTGAAACCCAGTGATAGCACTGCTTTCATCTGAAATATGTCTATGGAGGAGTTGTTTCCCTGCCACTGTCACTCTCCTCCCAGACATGGTGGTGTAGTGGTCTAAGCACTTAACTAGGATGGGCTTCAGCAAGGTTTTTGACAGTGTCTCCCACGACATCCTCATAGGTAAGCTTAGGAAGTGTGGATTAGATGAGTGCACGGTGAGCTGGATCAAGAACTGGCTGAATGGCGGAGCTCAGAGGGTTGTGATCAGTGGTGCAGAGTCTAGTTGGAGGCCTGTGAGTGGTGGTGTTCCCCAGGAGTCGGTGCTGGTTCCAGCCCTCTTCAACGTATTCATCAACGACATGGATAAAGGGACAGAGTGTACCCTCAGCAAGTTTGCTGACGATACAAAGCTGGAGGGAGCGGCTGGCTCGCCAGAAGGCTGTGCTGCCATTCAGCGTGACCTGGACAGGCTGGAGAGTTGG
>VZSC01011571.1:350436-365325 GCA_013398225.1 Steatornis caripensis | reverse complement strand
CCCTCCCTCCCTCCCTCCCTCCCTCCCTCCCTTCCCTCCTACCTTCCTTCCTTCCTTCCTCCCCACTCTCCCCCCAGTCCTAGTGGAGGACATTCAGTGCTAGAAGCCTGGAGAGGCTCATGGAGGGCTAGGCAGATCTGGGAATGGCTGCCTTTCAGCCACCTCTGGCTGATCCGGGGTGCCAGGGATGTGCAGAGCGGGCTGAGCCTATGCATGATGGAGGGATGGAGGGTCCTGTGGTGCCTCTCGTGGAGCACACAGTGTTGGTGAACCACCAGGAACGCCAGCACGTCCTGGCTGGTGCGCTGGGAGGAAACTTGTTGCCTGGGGCAGAGAGCCCAGGAGGCCAGAGGGTCCCAGCTCTGCCACACTGAGCCTGCTGGTGCTGGGTGGCAGCTCGCCAGTGACCCCTTCTGCTGTGGGGCCTTCTGCTTCTTCCAGGCTGACCCCCAAACAAAGGCCTCCGACAGTCCCGTCAAGCAACGCAGGGGCACTTGGCTGATCAGCAGGTGAGTTTTGGAAAGACAGGCAGCCTCCTGCAATCACTTGAGCCGTGCTTACTCGTCGCTTGAGTGTCACCACACAGGTCGGGCACCCCAAGGCAGGATGTCACCCGGAGCAGGAAGGACATGCGGTGCTTGACAGCGGCCACAGGACGTGCATCTGTCGGGACACGGAGCCTCTGCTGCTGCCCACAGCCTCGAGTACACCAGGGCAAGGGCTGTGCCAGGCTGTCCCAGTGGCATGCCTGCTCTCTGGAGCCCACGAGACAGGGACGCAGAGATGGTGCTGCTGTTCCAGCTGCTGGCTCCCCGCCCGTGCAGCACCACGCTGCAGGAATGGCAGGGCAGCGCCTGGGAGCACTTGCCTGCTGGTCTCCATTGATGGGCTCCTGCTCTCTTTGCAGCAGGAGGAAGCAGCGGGAGGAGGAAGAGGGGGCTGATGTCCGCAATGAAATAATCTGTTCTCTCTTTTTACCATGTCTGCTGTAGAGTATTCTGGACTATTTTGGTAGTTGTTCTGTAATGAATCCTAGAGTACCATTTTGGGAACATCTCTTGTCCCAGCATGCTTTCCTGTGGACATCCTGGCTGAGTTCAGGTGCTTTGGGGGTCAGACGGCAGCACTGTTGCACAGGAGGGTTGAGGCCAGATGCTGCCTCTAAGGTGTGACCATTCACTCAGCTCCTGCTTGGATTTTGGCTAATACGCAGCTCATGTAAGTTNCTGTGGACATCCTGGCTGAGTTCAGGTGCTTTGGGGGTCAGACGGCAGCACTGTTGCACAGGAGGGTTGAGGCCAGATGCTGCCTCTAAGGTGTGACCGTTCACTCAGCTCCTGCTTGGATTTTGGCTAATATGCAGCTCATGTAAGTTCTGGTGTATGCTGGGAACAGCACGATTAGCTCATAACAGGGCAATATGTAGGCAGGGCAGGGTAGCCAGGAAGGAGTAAAAGTCCTTATGCAGCAACAGTCACCTGCATCTTGCTGTCCCCTGGGACTGTCATCCCTGCATACTGATTGTCGGGCAGTTTCTTCAGTATCCTCTCACCCATGGCAATGGTATAAACCAAACTTCTACGCTGGATGGTATAAATACACCCTCTATTGATTGCAGAGAGCTTCAACAGGAAGATTTCGTTCGATTTGCATGGAACGACTCAACTAAATGTTAAGTTTTCTAGAGAAATGTCATTCAAAAAGGAGCTTAAAGAACCCAAGCTCTTGGGATCTGCACTAGGTTCTTTCCGTTTGACGAGAATGGTAATGCTCCACACTTGAAGTGAACCACTGTCAGGGTGCACACACTTGTTAATTGTCCCAGACACTGGCATGAAGACATGAAGCACTGTAAATATCGTTCCTTTCCTGCCTTTGAGAACTTATAGTCAAATTCAGACATGGCAAGGGGAAAAAAAGTATGTAATAGAAACAGAACTATGAGGCTGCTGAGAGCTGGGGAACTCAAAACTCCAGGCTTGTGCTTTTGCACAGCCGTTTAAGGTAGTGCCAGGTGAATACAAAATACAGGTGCTCTGATTTTCTGTAATTCTGTACCCATTGTGCATTTAGTATGAGGGGCTTTGAAAACAAGAAGCAAGGTAGAGAGTCTCTGGCATGAATGTGGAGAATTGATGCATGTATACGACTTTGCCTTGAGAAAGAAAAAATTAGTGTTGCCCACAGCAAACAATCAGGAGGATGCATCTGGTACATTATTAGGAGATGGGTACATGGGGTAAAATGAGACTAGATATACGTCAGAATTTGAATAAGATGGGGAAGCCAATGATGGGTGGAGTAGTTGCAGAGGGAGACCTTCATAGCAGCATTTAGCACAATGTTACGTGTGAAGGCAAGGAGAAGGCAGGGACACAGTTGTTTTTCTATTAGATCCAAGGTTTTTGGGTTCTTTTTGGTCCTCCCATCTAGGAGTCTGCTGAAACCTCTGTGTCCGAACATAGAGAGATTTTAACTGAAATGCCATATACCTTTGAAGGCAACCCAAAGCATAGCCTTATACTTACAGATCTGGTACTAAGCATAGAAATAACAGACTTTGAGAACGGCCACAGTAACCTGACAAGATACAAAGAGTTTCTAAATGCCAGTAGCCCAATGGATAATAATGTTGGAGGTGAGTTCATGCTGTAATTTGTATTCAAATCCTGAACACTACGGAGAGACTATTTCTTGTACCTGGAATTCAGAACAGGCTGGAATCTAGATACAGTTGGAAATTAACACATAGATGTGATTTCTTATCACCTGAATATTTTTTGAGAGGTGTCCACTCAAGGTTTAATTTTCTCCAAATAATTATACAGCAATCTATGTCAGGAAGTGAAAATTGCAAAAATGAGTAAGGAGAATTGTTTGCTCTTTCTTATAGCACAAGAATTAGTGAGGAACACATAAATTTATTAATCACAACAAATGAAAGGAAGAACATCTGCACAAAATACGTAATTAAATTGTGCACCTTCTTGCCACAGGATGTTTTGGATGTCGCAAGTATGAATGGGCTGAAGAAGCAATTAGACAGGGAAGGTCTCTCATGGGCCAGTAAGCTCTGGGAAACAGAAGCAGCCTCCAGAAATCCCTGAACTAGTGACTGTCAGTAGATAGAGGGTACAACAGGGGAAGGAGCGTGCTACACTTATCCCATTTCTAATGCTTTTTTCCTACACATCTTTCACTGTTCATACTCAGAGACAGGATGCTGAGCTAAACGAACCTTTGGTGTGACCCCGTGTAGCTATTCTCATGAATTATACAAGACACAGTTCCGCACACGCTACGGATGCAATTCACATTCACACTGAGCATCAGCTTATGGCCTTGCAAACTCTGCTGAATATTTACTGTGAGAATTTAAGCAGAACCTAAGTGGCTGAGTTCATGCATTCACATGATCCCATTTCACCATATCTGAAATTACATACTGCCTCTTCTGCGACTGGTTTTTGGCTTGGGTGCAATTTGATAGGTAATTAGTCAAACATCCTCTTCTGTGATATCTGTCCTGTTGTGAACAATTAGCGTTGCATAAGGGAATACATTCTGAGGCTCGAATCCCAGGGATTCCTGTCAATTTGCATTGACAGCGTGCTTACAAGAAAGGAGCTGGCAGGTCCAGCTGGAATTGAGTGTTAGCAGCCACAATCAGCCACACACCAGCCCACAGATGGTCCACTTCTTGCTCACATTCTTAGCTTTGCCTGCCTTGAGCATCTTTTTGTTTTCATATAAATGTTATGCAAGCTATTGAATATGTTTGAATGTCCAGAAATGCCCTTGTTAATGTTTCAGTTATGGGCTAAGACCACAAGCAGAGTTCTTAGATATTTTAACGTGCAACCTGTGCAGAGGAAATAATTGGGTTCTTAGTTACATACAGGACAGTTTCTTCTTGTCAGAGAAGAGGAGCCAGCTGGTGGAAGGCTGACCTCATGCTGTTCCCCAGGTGGCCAGATGGCCTGACAGCAAACTCCACTTGAAGAAGGGACAGCTTGACTTTGCAAGGAAGACCAGTTTGCTTCTAACAGCATTTCTTCAAAAAATCCTGCTTCATGGTGATGAGTTTTTCTCCGCTTTAAAGCCTGCTCATGAGTAGCTGGGTATCTTACAAGCTGTTGTGGTTTGAGCCGAGTCAGCAACAAAGAACCACACGGCCACTCACTCAGTCCTCCCCCCACAGTAGAATGGGGAGGAGAATCAGAAGAAAAGGGTGGAACTTGTGGGTTGAGATAAGGACAGTTTAATAAGACAGCACAAGAAGAGAAGAAATAATGGTAATAACAACCAAAATACTAATAAAAGAAAATACAAAGCGAGTGATGCACAATGCAATTGCTCACCACCTGGAACCCGATGCCCCACAAGTTTCTGAGCTGCAGTTCCCTCCCCAGGCCAGCCCCCTGGTTTATATACCTAGTATGATGTCAATGGTGTTGAATACCCCCTTGGCTAGTTTGGGTCAGGTATCTTGGGTGCCCCCTCCCGTCTTCTTGTAAAAATTAATTCTATCCTAGTCGAACCCACGACATTAAAATTAATTTTATTGTAGCCAAACCCAGGACACAAGCCCTTGCAGAAATTATTTATTAAAGAAAAATGCAAACTCCCTCCCAAGTCTACCCTCATCCAGAACTAAATTTTCTGGGGGAGGGTGCGAAGAGGTCATTTTTTTAGTGATCTGTGTTTTAGAGCTCATATGTCGGAAAAGCTTTCAGACGCTGTCTTTTCTTAGCTTTGTAAAGCCATTTAGCTGTGTTCTGGAAGTAATTGGTTTTTAGTACTCTGTCTAATCAGATCCCTTCTTGGTTTACCTTGGACTAATTAACTCTCGTCTCTTCAAATTATTCCCGGTGCAGCTGATCACCTAAAGACCTCCTGTCCCTGTGCAGCAGCTGTCCATTGCTGATAAGGTGAGACATTCTCCATCACAAGATGTCTTCCCAAACAGAACTAGATCAAAATGCTAAGCAGTGCCAGAATATTGTTCCAAATAACAGCCTTTCATCTAGCTGCAAATTATTCCTCTCCAGGGGACACTGCCTACCGTTCTGGATGCTGTTTTTCTATTATATGGGCTGCAACATGTTTCCAGGAAACAAGAGTCCATGCACATGGGACAGCTCAGCTTAATCAAATGTCTTTGCCCTTCAGTGGCTGATGACCTGTGTGTGGTAAAAGACTACAACCCTACAGGGGTTATAGGGTGCAGAATGCAACATCATTTTCCAAGCACAAACAGCGTCCCTGGGTTACATGTCATTGTACTCCTCTGCACCTCTTAGGCAATGGCTTGGATGCAAAGAATAGTTAAATTGAAGTCCTAAGAGAAAGCCAAAGCCACGCACCAATATTAAAGCACAGGATTTGATGGTTCTGAGACCTTTACAAATGCCAGGCACAAGCAAACACCGGTTATTTAATGCTAAAAGATATAATGAAGTGGGATGTTCTTTGGAAAAGAGAGAGCTGAGACCATCAAAGGAGTTTGGGTTAACCATGCTTATGAATGCCATCCCACAGGTTATGTATTTCCAGTGTCATGGCTATGAATGTATCATCACGAGCAATTCCTCCCAAGCATTCAAAAGAGCTATAGAAGAAGCAGAAAAGCTATAGAAGTTCATTGTACAGGAAGCTTTTGCTAATCCTTCTCTCTCTGATGCTAAAAGGGAAGCTGTAACCTGCCTGTGTTATTACTCGTACCTGAATTCCAAGCCTGAGGCTCAACATCATGTAAGGGAAGATAGTAGCACATATTGGCTGAAGCTGTGTGCTTGTCCAAGTGGTCTCAGGTGGTGTCTATGCATGAGACTCAGTTTCTCTCTCCACCCAGATGGCCACAGAGAACCCCTTGTTGTCCTTTCACTTTACCCTTGGTTATTATTTATGTGCCCAGCATTAGTCGTAAACATTAGCGTCTCCAGCACTGCAATCAGTCCCTGTTAAAGACTTGACACCGAACCCAAACTTTCAGAAGGGACTCTTTCGCTGCGAACCAGCCCAAAATGCAGATCTGAACAGCTGCCGCAATCAGAAGTGTTCGAAATTTATCTTTGGGTCTGAGTGTTGCAGCATGGCCTGCAAATCTGTCTGTTATTAACCTTCCAGATGGCAAGCTGAGGAGACATCCTTCAAAAGATGGATGCACAGAGAAATTTTAATTAACTGTCACTGACCTTTAGGAGTGAGGCATAGTGATCTATGTACTATGCCAGACATCATAGATATCTTAGGAAAATGCTGGATTGTTGGAAAATACCTTTTTCTGAGGTGGGACATTTTTCTAACTAGATTTCAGCGATCTACTTCAGATTTGAAATATTGTTTATCTGCTTTTCTCTCAAGAATCTTAGCACCTTCTCAGACTTTCGGCAGACCACATCAGGATGCTTGGGTGGTTCCCCAATGCAGATTGATCAGAGTCTCCAAAGCTGTCCTCTAGCTTTACTTGTCGCAGGACACCCACAAGAAGTTAATCAGCTAATAACAGAGAGAAATCTGAGGGGATTGGGAGGAAATTTTAAATCTTCAGTTTTTCTTTTCTTGCTCACATCCTTCCATTTTGTGTCGTCTAAAATTTCAGTCACAAAAATTACTCTTCTGCACTGAACTTCATGAAGCCATTAGGTTTGAATGATGATCTTGCTAATTACTGTTTCTGTATGCCTGGGTATCTCGAATATGAGCACAAAATCACTTTGCAGACAAAGTTAGTAAGCAACACCTTCAGCTCCTCTCCTGAAGATGTTTATACCATTTTGTCATGTTCTCTTGTCATCACATGTCCAAGTGAAGAGCAGTTCCTGGTTACTTCTGGAGTCAGACTCCTAGTGAAACCTCAGATGCCCAGGAAACTACCATTAGTTTGTGTGATAAATAAATGGGTTGGCTCAAGGTCCTTGTTCAGAGGGAGTTAGCATTTTTCTCACATTTGATGTGGCCAGAGTATGTCTGCTTGTTCTTGTGGGGGTGGGTATGAGATGATAACTTGTCTGGTGTTCAGACCTGTCTGGAAGCCTGAGTCAATGAAATAGGCCTGTATTATTAAATTCTGCTGAGAGAGAACACCATGCTAGCTTGGAGCATGAGTAGAGTGGGTTTACTCCTGCCTCAGCAAGGGCTGCAAAGATGTGCTGTACAGACCCCTCCCAGCACACCGGGGCATTGTCGATAGCTACTGGTGTACCACTGTGTTCTTTCATGTGACAGGGGCAGCATCCAGGCTGCTGGGCTGAGCGATGTGACCCGAGACTCCCACCTTTAGGAACAGCCACGTGTCTTCTTGAGTAGGCCAACATAATAAAGAGTAGTTCAGATGGTGCTTTAATTGATCCTATTCCTACACTCTATTCAAAGCTGTCTCTTACTCCACATCTCCCAGAAATGTCAACCACAGGGTCTGAAGTTTCTCAAGGTCAGTGATTCTTTTTCTTAAGGTGTTGCTAATAGAAGCGTCCAGACCACAAGGAAGCCATTTGGCGTACATTAGTCTTGCTGTAAGTGCTGGGTTGCATGCCAGGTTTGGTGGTCAATGTTGAAGACAGAGGAGAGGATTTCTGGAAACAAGCCTGATCCCACTTGTTGAACACCCACAAGGAGACACAAGCCCTTTGAAGTATTTGGTTTACAGTGAACTGCTCCACTGCTGCAATTTGCCTTGCGTGTTAGCTACCAGATCCTTGAAGATGCAGTCACACTAAATTGATAGTTTTAAGTACATAGTTCCTCTTGGCTGTAAATTTCTTGGACAAAGCAGACGTAATTTGCACAGTGCGATGATGTAAAAAATATACCTGTTCATATTACATCAAAGTTTGAAATTGCAGGAGGCAATGTGAAAACTGGAGTTTGGGACCATTACTTGATCCCTAGAGCAGTAACTAGCTAGAAGGATCTAAATGGATAAGATTTCTGCCATCATTTAGTCATACCCACCAACTTTTGCCCAGAGAGACTTGATCTATGGTGAAGGCCAGGGGATAATTCGATTTCTGCCTGCTCAACTTTAGAATTGTTATGACTCAGTGTCACGGTTTAAAGCTGGGCTGGCTATTAAACGAATGACAGATGCTCTTTGTTAACCCCCTTCCCTCCTCAAAAGGGGGAAAAGAGCCCATGCTGGGCTGAAATAGGCTCCTGGGCCACGGGTGTGGGTGGAAGCACCAGGTGAGGCTGCTTAGGGCCATTAAATCCCATTAGTGCCCTCAGGCAATAAAAGGAGAGAGAGTGACCTGCATGATCCCTGAGGCCTACATTGAGCATGGTGTGTATGAGATGCAATACTGTGTTCTATCAGTTTTGGTTCTGTCCTAGCTCAAACCAGGACATTCAGCATGGCTGGTTCAGCTAATATGAGTTCCCCTACTGTTTAGGGATTCAACTAAAGAAAACTCAAGCTCATTATATAAAGGTGAAGTAAAATGCATGATCAATTGATACACGAGGTGTTTCCACAATGAAAAGTGATTAATAATGTGCAAGCTCATCCAGTTAGCTTTCTATTGAAATGGTTATAACAAACAATGTTCATATTATAAAAACAAATTCATTTCACCACACCATTGTGGCATTCACTGCTTACTCTGTTTAAATATAGAAGATTTGTTCTGTGCCATATTTGAAAGGAAATAAATGGTCTGAGTTATTCCGTTTCCCTGCCACAACACAGAAAAACATTCATGTGTACACAGTGAGTATCCTCATAGCTGTGGGAACAGTGATACGCATCACAAGAAGCTGGAGACTTATCTCCCAGTCCAGCAAATCTTCAGGGCGTTGTCTAGGAGAAGACCAAGATCTCAGCACTGGGGAGGATGAAATCTTCATTATTTACTGTAAACAAAGTATTATCGATGAAGAGGGGAAAAGTTAAAATTTTCCAAGATGCCTAATGACCCTGTATGGATTTAAATGTTGGATATTCTGTCCAAGATCCAAGATACCTATAAAATACCTTATTCTCTTCAAGCGCAACTAGATGAGATTGTTGATATGTGAAGTAACCTTTTTACTTTTTGTGCTGGGATTCACAGCAGAATGTGGGACAGTGTTTTCAGAAGTTATTTGCCTAAGTGTCAGTGAACTGCATATGCATAACAGCATCTTTTTGTTCCTGGATGTGAATTGTGATTTCTCTTTTAGGTGTTTTCTGCTTTAGGCTTTTTAGTGCTGTTGGATATGACAGCTTGTAAGGTTTTAAACAAATCCTTATTTAAGTTAAATGTAGAACTACAGCCGTGTTTTGTTTAGTTTTGAGGCTTGGGTTCCATTTTTTTGCTATTATGTGTTTTAGTAGGGAGAGAGCGAAGAGAATCAGCAGCTTGCTGGCTTCTCTCTCACAATGAACGCTTGTCAGGCTGCTTCGTAGAGGATGACATACTCACTTCACTGTGATAGATTAGATTCTTCAGTGACTGCACCCCAAAAGAGACACAAACCCAAATATTGTCACAAAAGGATGCCATTCTGTAGCTTGGAGAGTTTTCAGTATCAAACTTACCATTCCACAATTGAGTTTGTTGATTTCCCTAAGCGATTAAAGCACTTTCAGATTTATCTCAAGACTTAGGCATTTGTAGAAGAAAATGATTGTAGTGAGCTGATGTCAGAGCTGGTATCTTTCAAGCATGTTTCTGTGTTGTTTTCATCAGAAACTGGTGGATCATTTCTATGAAAATAAGCACATAATCATTCCTCCTGCAGCTTTCCTTCTCATCAGAGTCAAACTTTATAGAGAGCAAGACATTTATGCAAGACATAAGCATAAAGACTATAATGTGATTTGGTTTTAATAGATTTCCTCCTTCTGCTGTTTGAATGAGATTGCAGGTTATTTCCCCTACAAATACTGTACAGTAGTCAAGTATTTCTTCTGTTATGTATAGAAACTTATTTTACTGGTGGCTATGCACAGCCTTTAACTTTCCAATCTGTAATTCTAGGCAATTGAGCATGGTGTGAAGCCTTGGTTTTTAGATGCACTTTACATGGAAATGCTCACTCATGGAGTCTCTGAGCAGGCAGCAGACTCTCAGACTTCCTTGGTGCCCACAATGGCGATGCCCACTGTGGTTCTGCTTTTCTCTTCACAGCTGAAGTCTTCCCTCAGATCCTTAAATAGGTTAATCCATCATCACAGGAAAGTAATAGGAAATTAGTTTTTGCAGTGTCTGATAAACAAAGCTAGCAGTAAACTTTCCAGTGGAGAGCCGGGCCAGTCTAAATACCAAGAGAATTCAGCCAGGAGGAGGCATGCAGCCTCAGGGCATTAACCTGTGTATCTTCTCAGAGTGCAGGAACTCTCCTATTTTAGAATTATTGAGAAAAATTGCACCTGAAAACCCAGAAATAAGAGCTTACGGTGACTCTAGAATGATTATCATAGGTGGATATGTAATGTAATGGACAGAGGTGATGGAGATACTGCAGAGGCTGAAAAGAAAACGGCTTTGATCAGAAGACTTGTGATGCTGTCTTCTAGACGCATGCCTAGGACTGTGCTCCCTACAAAGGCAGCCACACCTAATCGGGTACACTGGCGTTTTGCTTTCAAGTTTCTGTGTTCGGCTTCTCGCACCATAGTTCAAACAGAGCTAAAACCACTGGTGAGCGCTTGGAAGAAGGCAAAGACAATTATCAAAGATCTAGGAAAAAACGACATATAAGAAAATACCGAAGGAACCGGGGAGGTTACTCCGGAGAAGAATGAAGACATCCGAACAGTCATCTATTACTAGGTAGAGAGCAGCTGCAAAGATGGTGGGAATAATCTGTTTTCCAAACGCACAGTGAATGGCACGAGCTTCTGTGGGAAATCACAGAATCACATATCAATGATCCAGAAAAGTCGCACAGGACCTCTTGGGGTTCTTTCCAGCACTATTTTCTATGATTGCTAAAAGCGGTGTGCAGGTGTGTGAGATCATTCTCTTTCCCGTCAGTAGTGTCTAATTAGCTACTATTTCCCATCTTAGGAGTTGGCTTGATGGTAGTTTTCCACTGGAGTAACTCTAATCACTTATGGGGAGGTTCCTGATTTGCTCTGCTATGAGGAAGATCAGAAGCACCTTTGTATTTCGCCTTCTTTAAAGCCATTCAAGATGTTGCTTGATCAGTGTTGAAGTGAAATTAGTGTTAACATTAGTGAGCAGCACTATGGGTGCTGCTTAGGAAAATGCTAGGGGTATGAACACCCTTTTTCTTAGAGGACCAAAGTAGAGGCCAAATTCAGCAGCAGCTAAAACTCTGCTGTTTTACAGTTGAAATTACAGAATTGTGGGAGGTGTTGAATGGACATATAATTCCTCGACAGTTCTAATCAGTATAGTGCAACCATGACAATGACGAGATAAGGGGCAGATGTGGGTGACAGTCTAGGAACTAAATCTGCTCTAATCTACTCGAGTGTAAATCCACTTACCCCAGCTGCATAGCTTCAGAGAGTGATTCCAGGGTGAGAAAACAGAATTTTGCCCCAGTGTGCTCCTTTCTTGTTGTTGTGTCTTTTTCTCTACGAGCAGAGCACAGATAAGGTGAAACTGTGAATTTTATATTCTCAGGCGGGACTTTTCTGTTTGTAATGATCGTATGCGTATTTACCTGCGATCATAGGAGGTATAATCATCAACATGGCCTGTGTGAGTACAAACAGGAGCAAGCAGAAAGCCTACAATTTCAGTAACTATCCTTTAACTAGTGAGGTCAAAGGCAAATCCCCATTAATTACAAAGGACCTGCGATCTTGGTTTCCAGCAGGTGCCTAAAGCTGTTGTGGTAAACCTGCCTTTGCTTGGACAGCAGTGGGAATAAACAGACTTCTGAAGGCACCAGGAAAAGAAAGCCTCTCTCTACCAGGACAAGTAACCAGTTGTTTCTCCTTTTGTGCACGCCGGTTTTACGCGTAGAACCCCTTGCGGGTTTTGTGTGGCACCAGTGGCAATGGCTGGGACGTTTGCAGCTCTGCCCCAGCCACACCAGGGGCTGCTGAAGGAGGCAGAGAGATGGGATGCCTGGGACAGGAGGGGGCTTGGGGGACACAGCCGCAACATCAGTCCCCCTGCTCACAGAACAATTTGTCAGATAATTATAGTGGTTGTTGAGGATATATTTTGAGTAGCCCATAAATTCTTATGAAGGAAACTGCCCTAGTCAGCACCGCAGCATGTTAGCATTAAATCACCATAGTATATAATCCAGAAGGTAAAACCTCTAAATCTTTTGAAAGGTTTGTTCTTCTGAGTAGTAATTTAACAATCTTGTAAGAAGCTGAGATCTAAGAGCTTTCTGGCAGAGAAATAGAGAAGAGGCAATGAAAAAGTGTCATGTACCCTTCTGAATCAATTGTAGTGTCTAACTTACATTTCTAATTAATTATGAAAGGTGAGATGACTTGTCTCTTTTTCCTTTAAGCTAACCTGGGACCAGACACTGTGATTAAATCCATACAGAGCCCTGCTCACTTATGTGTATTTTTTGTGGAATATGCAGGGGTTTTTGCAGGATAAAATATATATAAGATCAGGATTTTTATGTAATGCATGTGCTTTGTTGCAGTTGTTTTCCATGCGCTGTGCATGCTTATGGAGATGACTGAATGATTATCAGTGTTTGACAAGCAACTTATTTTCAATGCTCCCTTACGTATCTCCTGGGCTTTGCTCAGTTTGGGTTTCTCACAGGTGTCGCAGATCATAACCTAAAAGCTTAACCCGAAGCCCAAAGAAATAAATAAGCGTATTTGACCTTGAATAACTGAAGGACTAGACAACAGGCTAACTCAGTACAGCTCCTGGGTCAGGTAGATTNCTGGGCTTTGCTCAGTTTGGGTTTCTCACAGGTGTCGCAGATCATAACCTAAAAGCTTAACCCGAAGCCCAAAGAAATAAATAAGCGTATTTGACCTTGAATAACTGAAGGACTAGACAACAGGCTAACTCAGTACAGCTCCTGGGTCAGGTGGATTTTCGTTTTGCTTTTCCTGTGCTGGTATTTTTCCTCGGGGAATTCTGTAAATGTTGCCTAGAAACACCCGTGCCTCAGAAACATCTGAAGCACAGCAAAATAGCCACAGAATCAGGTACATGAAAAAGCCCATCTGTTCCCACCAAACTGAATTTAGGGAGACAATTCCCATAAATATATTTGTACTAATCAAAATGCTGTTTGACCATTTTTCTCCTCAAAGCTTTTTAACTACGGCTTGCATTGCCCACAAATTAACTAGTCAACCTTAAAAATTTAGTAAGTGCAGTGCATTAGTATAATATTCTGCTTATTCCGGAGTCGGTGTAAGTAAAGGTTTTAATTACTAAAATTATGCAGTTATAAAAATAATTTAATGAAATTATTCTTCCCATTTGCATTCATGGGCTGCCTGTATTCAGGCATTATGAGACGTGGTAAATTGCACTGAACTGTGGTGGAATAATTCTCAGAGCTGTAACTCTGCCTGAGGACCGTGCACCTTAATGGTTTCAGTTCCCAGCAAAATCAAACCACAGGGAAGCACGCTCAGTATATTGTAAGGAGGATTAAACATAACGTATGGCTTTTGAAATCACTATCCTTCGTGTTTTGTTGAGGGACCTACGATCTAGGCGTAGGTAAAATTATTTCACTGTCATAATCTAAGAGGACTGGTTTCTGCTTTCAGCGAAGTCCTTTGCATAACATCTTTTGCCATGGCTGGTACAGAACGTACGCCTTGCAGAGGAAGGTTTCTGGATGATGCCTTAATTAAAGTGCATCCTCTCTAATCTGAAATGATGTCTGTTTATTTCAAAACTAATTACTTCGTTATGCTTTCCTCTGCTAAAAAAATCTTTGGTGCCTGAATGAGACTGCAAACTCTTTGGGGCAAAGACCACATATAACAAGATAATGTTATGTTTGCTA
Source organism: Steatornis caripensis (assembly GCA_013398225.1). Lineage (NCBI taxonomy): Eukaryota > Metazoa > Chordata > Aves > Caprimulgiformes > Steatornithidae > Steatornis > Steatornis caripensis. Next base: position 351,411 of record VZSC01011571.1, on the reverse strand, counting down.
AATAATGTATTAGGAAGGAAGCTTGTGAATAAAATATAGGCTGAAGTTTTGTGATTCAATTTTGGGTATAGGTAAAATTCTACAATTTATCCCACATTTGCAGTCATAAATAATCTTTTTCCTCAGACGCATAAATAAATAATCAGCTGAAATACACCCTGCTATCCAAACAGTCTCAAATGTTATGGAAATAATTTCTGACTTGACTATGATGGACTGAACAGGAACTCCTGGATTTAAATCAGTTGCAACAAAATTTCACATACACAATTCCTCTTTTCTTCACAAGATTTGTGTAAGGAAAGAACTGCAATATCCTCTAAGACTATTTTGAAGGCATTTTTTCTAAAAGCTATAAGGGTCACTTCCTAACCTAGAACGCCCACCTCACACCAAATCTATTCTGGACTTTTCTGTAACAGGTAAAGCTAAGTGGTCAGCCACGGAATGGTAATCACAGCTTGCTAATATTCAAAACGGGCAAAAAGAAAACAGACTTTTACACATTTTTAGGGCTTCAGAAAAACTAGTTTCCCAAAGATGAAGAAAAAATGGTGAGACCGATAGTGAGAAAAAAAAAATCAGAAGGAGCAAATGTGATTGAGAACTGTGAGCTCTTTCAAGAAGAGCTGATTAAATAGCCAAAAAGCTGTGATTCCAGTGCCAAGAAAGATGACAGCATTACCTGAAAGGCCATCCAGACTCTGTGAAAAAATGAAGGCAGCAATTAGGAATAAGCAGTGATGTACAATCAATAAAAAAGGGTAACATATAACAATTAATTATAGATGAGAATCTGTGAAGTGTGGGGAATGGAAGTGAACAAACAGGACATAACAGTGAATTCTCTCGGTTCCTTTCTGGCTGGGCACAAGGCGGTTTGGGCTTTGGTAGCTCACAGCACAGTGGTAGCTCCCTACAAAGCCAGCATTGTGGTTGGTGACTGTCATCACTCAGCATGGATGATGATGATGA
>VZSC01011571.1:338370-349954 GCA_013398225.1 Steatornis caripensis | reverse complement strand
ATGATGATGACGACGATGATAATCATCATCATCATCATCATCATCATCATCCCTTTTAAAAGGGTTATGGACTACTATGAGCTTCTCTACAGTGAACGCCTGGCTGAAGTTTGTTGCTTCAAAGAAAAGGGACCACCTTCCAAGAGAGGACTGTCCATTTCTCCCTGCCCTTTCTCCCAAGACTGAGCAAAGCATTTTCCACCCCAGCACAGGTTCTCCCTCCCTTGCACAGGAGCTGAGTGGAGCTGAGCCGTGGCAGTGGGTAGCAAAGGTGGGGACTCAAAAGCCCCCATCTCCTTGCTGCTCGCAAGGCAGGAGAAAGCTCAGCTGAGGCCATCTCTGCAGTGCTTTTCCCTTACTGCCGCAGCAGTGGGGAGCAGAGTGGCTGCTTAAGCAGATCCAGTTCAGGTGGACCACCAGCACAGGCAGCTGGGACCAGGCAGCCTGGCGTGTCCATGTCAGCTGGGGGTCCTGCCCCTCCTCAGCCTCCCTGTGTGCCAGGTGGCCCTGGAGCTGCTCAAACAAGCTCCTATTTAACACTCTCGGAGTGAGAAACATAAAGTTTGGTCCGCTGAGCTTACCTTAAAGAATCTTGTGAAGTGGTTTGAATGTGGCGTTGAGGTATTTTCACAGGAAAAAGTACAGTTATGAAGGGACTCTCAAGTCCAGATGAAAAAGGCCCTGTGAAATCATTGTTCGGGAGCTGAAGTTGACACGTTCAGGTTGGATAGCTGGGGATCTTATTTTCACACAGAAAGTAACTAACTGTTTGAACAACCTGCCACAAGAAAACTGGATGCCCTTCTGGAAACTTAGGTTAACCAAACACTAACACGCTTCAGCATACAGAATATACTGGGGCAACTGTGGGAAATGTAATGGTCAGGGAGATGAAGAAGGTCTGATCAGATTAAGATCTAATTAGCATTAGTTTTTGAAAGCCTGCCATCTGAAGCTCTTGCCATCATTACCATCATACATGGTCCCATCCATGTATTAATACCTGATGCTTTATGCACCAAAAATGTGTTGACGTTGCTATACCAGAGAAATTAGTTTATGTTTTAGTTTGTGTTCTACACTTTAAAGAAAGTAAACACCTCATATAAATAACCTTAACACCTAATTACAAAGAAGGGCAAAGCATTTAAATGGCACTGAAGTTAATAAAAAGGAATAATTAATATTATGGCAATTAACCTGTTGATGAAGACTAGACCTGGATGGATTCACTTTTCATTAGCAAGCGTGAAGAATTAGATGACTCCCCTGGGGATCCACCAAATAACCTGAAAGTCATCTTACTCAGAAAAAAAGACAGAACGCCTTCCTCTGTGTAGCTAAGTAGGGTTTCAGCCCTTGCTCTAGGGAGCTATTGTCCCTGGAGGGCACAGTAGACCTTGTGCAGAGAAGGCAGGGACACAAAGAAAATAGGAAGGCAGCACCCTTTCAGAGGCTTTTCCAATCCATGCCGTTGCCACATGCAACACGTCATCGGCAGACTGCTGCCCTCTCCCTCTCTAGGCTGTAGAGGACTTGCTCTCTCTCTCATGTCTTCTGTTCCCAAACAGATTGTCACAGGGTAACTCATTCCAATTCCAAACATGCCCTTTTTTCTCAGCCCATCTCCTGCCTTCAGTTGCTCAGTGGCTCTCAACCCACAGCTTCTCCTGCATGGACTACAGAGGAGAGAGCCTGCCGCCGAAGTCACACACCCTGACACATACCATCAGGACTGGCATGGACATATCCTGACCTTCTTGCACCTCTAGAGCCTTTTAAGAACTGCTAATGTTCTGTTTGTTTGGTGGTTTTTTGTTTTGTTTGTGTTTTTTTTTTTGCTAAAGAAGAATAGCTAATCCATCCTAATCTAGTTTAGTCTTCTCTTCAGTTCAAGATAACCCTGTTGTTGCAATGGATTTCGGAGTGGCAACATTATGCAGTAATGGTGATCGCGGTTTTCCCAGACAACTTTAGATTTGTTATCATCTCACTGNCCTGCCGCCGAAGTCACACACCCTGACACATACCATCAGGACTGGCATGGACATATCCTGACCTTCTTGCACCTCTAGAGCCTTTTAAGAACTGCTAATGTTCTGTTTGTTTGGTGGTTTTTTGTTTTGTTTGTGGTTTTTTTTTGCTAAAGAAGAATAGCTAATCCAGCCTAATCTAGTTTAGTCTTCTCTTCAGTTCAAGATAACCCTGTTGTTGCAATGAATTTCGGAGTGGCAACATTATGCAGTAATGGTGATCGTGGTTTTTCCAGACAACCTTAGATTTGTTATCATCTCACTCNAAGAAGAATAGCTAATCCATCCTAATCTAGTTTAGTCTTCTCTTCAGTTCAAGATAACCCTGTTGTTGCAATGGATTTCGGAGTGGCAACATTATGCAGTAATGGTGATCGCGGTTTTCCCAGACAACTTTAGATTTGTTATCATCTCACTCGATAAGAGCTGACAGAGATTCAAGTACAAAAATGCAGCACCAAAAAGGAAAAAAGAACCATATGCAGGGAGAAACCTGAACAAACCTGAACTGTTGCCTGTGCTGAGAGCCAAATGAACAGCTGATACAATTGGCACAACTCAGTGGTACTGTGGCTATGGCTGAATCGAGTTATTTTTATGGCTACATGAAAAAAGTAGAAAATGAACATGGAAATCAGAGATGAGAAGAGCTCAGATCCAAATCTCTGCTCTTCAAAGCCTACTAATGCTGAGCGCTGTCTAGTAGGTTTTTCTTCCTGGTCCTTTTCTTCTAGCTGCACTAATTCACACCACATAGTTATTGTCTTAAATTGTGGATTTTTCTAAAAGTTTTGCAACTTGATACTGTGGCTTTTAACAGGTGCATCAGAACAGATGCCAAAGAAAGTTACAAAAACTCTAGTGTAACAATGACGCAACTACCCTTTTGTAGTTTTTGCACAGCTTTGCTATGAAATGAAGTTAACACAAACTGCTGTATCTCTATCAAGAAACATAAAAAATGCGTAGGTATGGAACATATAAGATGCATGTAGATCAGAGAATTCGTATTTGACCACGTGTTATGAAGTTGAGGTTTTTGCATGGCATTTGGTTAGGACCCAATACAAAAAATCTGAACAACTAAGAAAGCCATTATGTAGTGCTATAAAATTGTCACATTATACCTTTTTTTGTTATTCTGCTTTCAAGATTGTAAAGGTTTGGGTATTTACACTGGGAGGGTTCTCAAACAGCGGCTCTATTCGTGCCATAGCCTTTCAAAGAACACATGTGAACACATCTGCTTCAGCTCTTTCATTCTTCTCTCTCATGGGGATTCCACTCCAGCTCCTCCTTCTTCTTTCCTCGTGTCCTGAAGGAATATATAAAGCTGCTTTTTATGCGAGGAAAAAGGTAGTGCACATTTTTTTACTTTTCTACATGGTTAATTAAATGCTTCTAGGCAAACACACCGTGTCTACACAAACCCTGCAGAGACATGAGACGCAAGGGCCTGAATACCCCTGGGCCAAGGAAGCAGATTTCTTCCACACCTGGGTAAAAGGCTCAGCTGCTCGGTTTGGGCAAGGGAAGGCACATCCCTTCTGGTTCGAAAGAGACCCTTCTTGGAAGCATCTTCATAGCTTACATGCTCCTGTCAATCCAGCACATGGAGGTACACCACTTCCTGGGGAAGTACAAGACCCCTGCTGCCAAGGCCGAGCCTACACCCAGAAACATAGCCCCAGCCCCCTGGGAAACTGTTTGAAGAAATAATGAAGTGCCTTTGAGCTAAACTGCAGCCGAGCAGGGGTCTGGAGATTGCAATTTGGAATTTCAGTGCCCTTTGGGGGAACTGAGTCCAAGGCATTTGCTTGTAGCTGTAAGTTCAGGCAGTGGTAGGAAGGGATTTGTGTCTTGCTGTCCCTGTGTGGTTCCCTATGTAATGGGCTGTGCTGCCCACCCCAGAGGTGCAGTGGAAGTTGACTGTGTGCCTCCTCGTTCTGCTCTTGGCTGCCTCTGCCAACCTGGTGAAAAGGGCTGGAAAGTGTGATTTGGGAACTTTTCCAGTGGGAAAATGAATGGGGCTGGACACCTCAATTTACACGGACCAACCTTCAGCAAGTAATGGATTTGTGAGCTGGAGGTGAAAGACACTGAGTCCTCTTATGCAGAACTTCAGGTATCATAATACAAAGAAAATTAACTGTGTCGAGTATGCTGTGAGCACAGAAAAATTAATCATGAGTTTATACTTCAGGGTGATGAAAGAATGGTGTTGCAAATCAAACCCTGCATATTGCACTTTGTATTTGCTAGCCTCTTCTTGTCTAGGGGGATGAAAAGAAAAGCACTTATAACAGTTTTAAAGTGTTTCAGGCCCTGGAATTGTTTCACTTCACATTATTCTGCTGGAAATTACTGTCTAATGGAAAGTAAGGGCCAAATGTAGTCACAGGACTAGTGGCAAGTACAATTTGGCTGTAATCAGAAAAGTACAAAAATCTCCATGTGTTGAGCTGAAGAACAGAGCTCCCAGTAAGTGCCACATAGTCCAGTTCTCCAATTAGCCAGGTATCATTTTTTTTCCTGTAATCTCCTCTAAACTATGTTGATGGAAATAAAAATAAAGTATAGCTTTATGTTAATTAAAACTTTTCATTACTTATGTAGGTCAATAAGAAACAAAAAAGTAGTTCAAACTCCACCCTCCCTATGCTGCCAGTTTTTCTAATGAAATGTAATTAGCACTAATTAGTAAAACTACACTGATGGCTGGTTATTAATGTTTGTGTATTGGTCCCAGATGTGGTTTTATGGCTGCCAGTGCTAATGGCTCAGTGAAGGAAAAAGAATTCTCCTTTCACATTCCTCTCATTTTCTTCAGGGTGGCTCCCCCCCTCCCCCCAAACAAGAGTGATTACGTTTAGGGGAAGGGAAAGCCTCTTCTTAAATCCTGACTTTGTGAGAAACTGAATGTCTTCGACTCTCATTTGAATTCGGTAGGAGTTGAAAGCAGCCAGCACTTAGCATCTGCAGAATCAGGACTCAAGTATTTTAGGACTGCTTTTCTTGAGCCATCATAATTGTTAGTGGTTCAGAATTTATCAAAATAATTATCCTCCTAATTACTTACCTGTTCCTGAAAGCACACTTATGAGGCAAGCCTCTCTTCTAAGCAATCACCTTAAAGTATTCTGTTGAGAACAATTGCTTTGCCGCAATCCCTGCAATTACTGAATGGACAGCAAGCACCTTCTTCAGGCAGACGTAGGTGAGAACGCTGGCCGCCTTAGACAGGGATGAACCGAAGAGACTAAATCAAGATTTCCAATACAAACCTACCCAGAGAGGTAGGGGGGGTGAGGAGGGGGTAGGCTCTTGCAGAGACAAGCAAAGGCAATGATGTCACGATGAAGAGAAGGGTCTTCAGGCATCCTCTGGTAAGGACCAAGGCACACTTGGAAATAGGTTGCAAAATACTCAGGAACTCATTCACTCCTGAATATTAACAGTAAGTCATCAACATTAACACCTCAAGAAGATAAAACCTTTCTTTGAGAAGCATCTGTGTGTTCTTAAATGGTTTAATAATGTGCGCCTCCCCAGGTCACCCATGCGCACTTTATTTTCGTGAAATCCAGGCTATTTGGTATCACTAAGTTAAAACTGATATATAGCACACTCTGGGTATGAAGAAATTGCCTGAACGGCTTATCTCGTTTATAGAGGGGTAAAATCAGCAGAGTCACCTGTTTGACTGAAAATGTTTGAAAATTCGAGCCTGTTAAGAATACAAGAAATATCACGTTAGGCCACTATCTGCTGTAAGGACATGACAAGGTAATTATTAAATCTTAGCCCTTAACAGTTTTGTGCCTTACAAGGCATACAGAACTCCCCTTAGCACACCTCTGCATTTCATTGACTGAATTATTTTTCTTACTTGTACGTGCAGAATTGCCTTTAACAACATGATACCTGTGGCCTGGGCGGCTGGGAAGCAATAGTTCTTCCTTGCGGCCGATGAAAGCGGAAGCTGATCTGCGGCCAGGAGGTCTGGAGGATGTATTGCAACAGCATGTACTTACAGCTTGGAATTATCTTCTGCCAGCCAAATCTCAGTGCTAGTCATTGCCATTTTATATTTTAAAATAATTAATTACAGACTTCTGCGTTAAGCTGTTCTTTTCCCCATGGGCTGACCACCCCTATACTTACTCATCTGCAACTAACCTGCCCTGATGGCTTTTTTACGGCCTCATGCTGGCACAAATAAGTTCTCCCATTACCTTCAGCTACAACCACGACCACACCCTTTTCACCCTTGCCAGAAACCAGCTAAATGACAAAACTTAACTACCCAACAGACACATCGCTAGGACGATTCCTTCTGACCTTGTTTTTGAGCAGGTAAAATATGGAGAAGGACTACATTAATAGGTAAAATAAAATTTTAAAATACTTAATCACACAAAGACACGGTGCCCAGCATTTTGGGTTACAATTTTTGCTCGCAAATTAAAGGCGCCGATGACCACTCTCCTGCAGTGAGGCCAACCAGCAGAGGGTGGTTGATGTCAATATCATTAAAGTTCTTTTCTTTCTGAAACTGAGAAGCTGTACACAAACCACCTACGAGGAATAGTCTCTGGCCCGTAGCATCTCCTGATCCAGGCTTGGAAGAGTGTTAGGTAGCCCAAAGTAATGGTGTTATAACATTTTAAGGATACAGAGAAATGAGATCTGGTGCCCTAGACCTGTTTAATGTACTTATGTAGATGGAGCTTTACAGTGTTTGTACGCTGACAAAAGCGGAGAGATACAGGTCGAAGCTCCTTCACGGAATTTGGTCTCCTGGTTCCTGGATGAGATCTGTAACCGTTACGCTGTCCAGCAAACCTGGGCTGAACCACACTACTCCGACCTAGTTTGCACACAGTGTGCTTCGTGGAAAGCCTGAGCTGGCTGGCACCGAGGGGTGCCCTGACGGTGCGGGTCACACGCGGCCCCACGTGTCTCCTTGTCCTAGACAGGCTCAGGCTCTTGAGCTGCTGAGCATGAGACACTGCTGGAATAACTGCAATAGTGGGTGTTCGATGGCTTCAGCTAAAAAGGGAAGAACCTAATGAATTTGGACATATCCTAGGCTAAGAAATAGCTGCTTCAGTTATGGGAGGGGAGTCGAATTGCAGATTTGGACTTAAAAGCCTCCCTTCCATCTGACTCCTACCTTAGATATTGAGCAGCTCTTTGGGTGTGTCAACCCTATTTTCACTCACAGGTCGGCGTCCCAGATTGTCCACACTCATGTTAATTCATTCCCTAGCTCTGTTTTTTGGAGTGAACAAATTTGTTCCCTTTGAAATAGTATCTGTCCACAGTTCTGGAAATAATTTATTCCGGAGACCTTCCCAACAAGCAGTGTGAACAAGACTACACCAGATCTGGCTCTCCCTGTCCCCCTTTTGTCCTGGCTTTGCATCCTTGAGCACTTTTCTGTGCTCCGGCACCAGCCATACAACATCAACCATGAGGTTCACACGGCAGGAGCACCACGCAGACTAGCGACGGCACAGGCTCTCATGTTGTCTTGGATGCTTTGAACAGCACTTCCTATACCTTCACACAAACACAGAGAAAATTATTATATTGTATTAAGGACTCAGGGTCAAATGCTGTGTAGGGTGGGCATGGTCTGCCTGTTCTCTAGTCCTGAGCAGAGTCAACGTGACTGCTGTCGCCACCCGGCCTGCCGTGAGGGACCACTTTTTTGGGTTGCATTTTTTAATCTAGCCTTTTATCCAGCATGGATCTCAGAATAAGATAATCAAATAAATGAGTGTGCATGAGAAGATAAAAATAAGAGAATTAAATAGGTGAGTGTGTATGGCAAGATAAAAATAAAATCCTGTAAATTCAAATACACGCACAGCATTTTACTCATGAAGAAGATTACAAAGCTCTGGGAGAATATGAGCTGTAAGCCCACAAACGGACAAAATTTAGCTGGGGTGCCCACCCTACACTTGCTAGAAGCAGCCAGGAGCCTGCTGTGCGCACCAGCTGGAGGGGAGCTGAAGCCCTCTCCCTCCGACGAGGGTGAAGCCGGCCAGAAACGCCTCTCACCACATGGCAGCACCCACAACCTGCCGCGAAGAAGTGGAGATCTCCCCCCCGCTACCAGCACCACCTCGATGTTTACATGCCTGAACAAGAAGAACCTCCTTCTGGTGGGCACAGATGAGCGCTGGCGCTTCTCATCTTCGTTCGGGGGGACGGCTGCTAACAAGAGGCCCTTTTAGCTGCAGCAGCAGTGCAGGGAGATGGAGGCAGCTTCGTGAAGACATACAGAGAAGAAAAATGTCGTGTCATCTCTCTGACTTGTTTCCAGCCCGTCCGTGCCAGTCCTGATGAGGGGTTATCCCCACCGGAGGCAATTCAGGGTTAATCCCTACAGGTTTGAGACACGGCTGTAAACTTGCTTAAAATAAATAGCGGAGGGGCAACCAAGCGTGGGAAGGCACAAAAATCACAAAATCTGTGACTGTGAAACACTGTGGGGGGACCACCAGAGGACAAATCTTCCTGTATTTTACAGTCTGTGCTGCGTAACAGCAGCTCAGAGCTCCGAGTCCAGCCTGTTGATCACTGCACTGGCCCCACTTCAGCTCATGAGGACGCATTAAAATTGATTACAGATGTCAGTTTTGGTCACTTGAGCTGTTGTAGCCCTTCAGGCAATCTACCCCTTCCAGAAAAAAGTCCAAGCCTAAGCAGAGCAGCTCCTGCCCCTCTGCCTCTCTTGGTCGGGCTTGCCTCAGGCTCCATCCTCCTCTCCCTCTTGCTGCTCCTCACTCAGTTTGGGCTTTCCTGGGCTGCAGGAGCCCTTCCTTGTTCTTGGCTGACAAGGATGCCCGTCAAACTCCTTTACCCACTGGGGACCAGCCCCCGCAGCCCTTTGGCCACCATCACCATCTTGCATCCTACATTCACGTGCTGTTTGGCAAGAGGTGAATTCATTAAGATTTTGAAGTGGAGCCGCTGCACAAGTGAAAGTTGATTTCCTGGTGCTGTTTGGAGTGGTGGTACTCCCACTCACCTGGGGTGGCTGACGGACGCCCAGAGCGCTTGGTTGCCCTTCCTCAGGCTGAATGATGTCAGGAGCATGGCCGCACACGCATGGGGATAGGAGCAAATGGCAGAAACGTGGGTTAAGTAGCACCTATCTACACTGACAGACATTATTTCATTCATCTCTTCCTCGGAAGGCCAGTATGTATCCGGGCGTAATGCTCGGAAAGGGCACATTCAAGGCAGACTTTGCGCCCAGCGCTTTGCATTTTAATTGGTGCAAATCAGGAATAGCCCTAGCTCGCTAGGGGCATTCTCTTTTGCTGTTTTGATTTCAAAAATTAAAGTTTTCAAGCCAGTGACATAAAAATAAAGATCGTGCTATTACAGATAGTAGAAATTGCTGTATTATTGCTCTGTCCTGTCACTTGTAGTAGCCAACAGCTTATTGCCTCAGAAGAACCATCTCTATCACGTAATTGTGCCTGTGTTGTATTTGCTCAGCTTAAGAGAGCTATTACTAACCTGAACTCCCTCTTTGGGCTGGCTGGGGAGGTGAAAACTCACCTGGTCGGGAAATGATGCTTGGGTGAAAAGGCTCTATAGTATCCAAATTCTCCTGTTTAAAAGCAGCAGCAAAGGTATCTCAGAAATAAAACACCCTCTTAGCTGAAAATTGGCCACATACTTTTCCTTTCTTAATGGAAGACCTGTATTTCACTACGAGAAGCCCATTTTCTCCAGAGGAGAGTAAAGAGATAAAGAATTAAATTTCTGCACTGCTCCCTGAACTGATATATGAGGCACTGATCTGAGCTAAAATCCCTCTCGAGTAGCCTTACGTTTTAACTCAGAGGAGACAGCATCAGGTAGCTGAGACGCTTGAAAGCGAGTCCAGCTGCACATATACGCTTATCAATANGTGGAGCCGCTGCACAAGTGAAAGTTGATTTCCTGGTGCTGTTTGGAGTGGTGGTACTCCCACTCACCTGGGGTGGCTGACGGACGCCCAGAGCGCTTGGTTGCCCTTCCTCAGGCTGAATGATGTCAGGAGCATGGCCGCACACGCATGGGGATAGGAGCAAATGGCAGAAACGTGGGTTAAGTAGCACCTATCTACACTGACAGACATTATTTCATTCGTCTCTTCCTCGGAAGGCCAGTATGTATCCGGGCGTAATGCTCGGAAAGGGCACATTCAAGGCAGACTTTGCGCCCAGCGCTTTGCATTTTAATTGGTGCAAATCAGGAATAGCCCTAGCTCGCTAGGGGCATTCTCTTTTGCTGTTTTGATTTCAAAAATTAAAGTTTTCAAGCCAGTGACATAAAAATAAAGATCGTGCTATTACAGATAGTAGAAATTGCTGTATTATTGCTCTGTCCTGTCACTTGTAGTAGCCAACAGCTTATTGCCTCAGAAGAACCATCTCTATCACGTAATTGTGCCTGTGTTGTATTTGCTCAGCTTAAGAGAGCTATTACTAACCTGAACTCCCTCTTTGGGCTGGCTGGGGAGGTGAAAACTCACCTGGTCGGGAAATGATGCTTGGGTGAAAAGGCTCTATAGTATCCAAATTCTCCTGTTTAAAAGCAGCAGCAAAGGTATCTCAGAAATAAAACACCCTCTTAGCTGAAAATTGGCCACATACTTTTCCTTTCTTAATGGAAGACCTGTATTTCACTACGAGAAGCCCATTTTCTCCAGAGGAGAGTAAAGAGATAAAGAATTAAATTTCTGCACTGCTCCCTGAACTGATATATGAGGCACTGATCTGAGCTAAAATCCCTCTCGAGTAGCCTTACGTTTTAACTCAGAGGAGACAGCATCAGGTAGCTGAGACGCTTGAAAGCGAGTCCAGCTGCACATATACGCTTATCAATATCGACTATTAACTTCAAAGCATCAGGATATGGTATTTCCACATGCTGTTAATAGGAGCCCACGTATCTTTGGGTATGGGTTTGCACTGAGCCCAGGTACATTCTGTCACAGACATATATTCTCTTGTCCCCAGTTTTCCTCCCTTCGCGGCGACCCAGGAGCATGCCACACACCTCAACCTGCTTCACGAACACCATCTCTGCAACCTCCTCGGCTAGAGGACACCCTCCGCTACCTCTGAGCGAGGGAAGGCCTGCAATGCCCAGCTGAGGGTAAAGGAGCAATACCCCTAACGCAGTGCACTGTGAACGGCCCCAGGAAACACAGAGCTATACCACAGCTGTTTAAGCCACGAGACAGCATCTCCGACACAGTGGTCCGTGGGAGTGAATTTCACAGATTGACTAAATCCAGCTGAGTGCTGCTTCCTAACAGGCAAATTGCTTCAGCCGGCAGGCCCGGGCGTACTGCCTTTCCCCAAACGCAGCTGATGGGTGAGAGAGCTCTGTAATACGCCTTCTCGCTCCCACAAACTGCGAATGATGCGGCACTGGCATCGGCATGGATAAACCGTATCCCGTGCCTAGCGTTATGCCCACCCGATGAAGCACAGGGCATCTTAAAGATGCCGCCTCAGAGCTGCCCACCATGA
>VZSC01011571.1:318313-337469 GCA_013398225.1 Steatornis caripensis | reverse complement strand
GCCCCTGCCCGCCGCGGGGGCGCGCAGCCTCCGGCACCCCCGGGGAGACCCCGGGAGGAGGGAGCCTCACCCCCGCCCCTGCTAGGGAGCACCAGCTCCGTGTAAGTACAGCATGATGTTGAAACAGCGTGTTTTTAGGGTTTTTTTTTAAAAAAAGCCTTCCCCCGCCGCGGTCCCCTCGGACATCTCTCAGATGACTCTTGGTGCTAAATCCCCGTGCAGCGGGGGAAAGCAGAAATTTTGGGAGGAAGCGGGCGATTTGGGTCTGAAAACGCAACGTCCTTCAGCGCTCTCTCCTCGTGGAGGAGCGACCCAGTCTTATTTGGCCTTTTTCATTTTAATTACACTTTTACACTATCATTTTAAATTATTGAGCCTGTGAGATATTTTCAGCAGGTACATTTAATTACAAAATTGCTTTAAATTGGTTCCATAATTAGATTTGGATTGCTGGAAAAGTCTTAAAGTAAACTGCTTTGCTGTAAAATCAACTTAGCTGTGATAATGAGACCAGCTTCACGTTTCTGCTCCGGCATGATATTATATATTTGTGTTAGGGGAATAAGCCATTTTATGATTGAATCGCATCACCGATGGCAGACAGAGTCCAATATAAAAATTGCGTGGGCTTCTTCTCATGCCAAAGACTTACGCCAAAATTTCCCAACTTGAATGCCTAAGCCCAAGCAGCTCTAATCCAGATGTGGTTTCTGTCACTGAACATAGACTTACAAAAATACAGCTGAAGAGGACCTCACGAGGTCATCTCGTCCATCCTCCTGATGTGATTCAGTCCCAATTTTCTATCTCAAGGCTATAATGCCATTTTCCAGTAGAAATCCCATGGCTGCAAATGTGATTCCAGCTAAACAAGCTTTTAAACTGTTGCAGTCTCTGTGAATCCCTCTTTAGAAATCAATGGCTTTTTTTCCCCTGCAACTGCATTACCCTCGGTTGCCTGGCCAGCTCGAGTTTCAGGGTGGTGATGCCACTCTGACGGTCCCGTGCCTTCCGCACAGTTGGAGTTGTGTGCGCTCCTGTCCTTTGCTAACCTCCTTCTTAACACCTCCATTGATAAAAATGAGAATGACCTGAGGCCCTCTCCTCCCTGAGGCCGTGTATATCCAGAAATTTGATTGTCGACATTTATGTAGTTATTAGTGCAAGAGGTTCTTCAAAATACGGTTTATGTCTCCCTTGAATGTAGTAGTTTTCATCACAGCCTGCAGTAAATTCATGGGGTGATGTTGACCGTTATTAACGCTGCTGCCTTTCACCTTGGTCGTGTAACTAATTCTATATCAAATTCCATTTGTAAGGCATTTTAGAATCTTTCAAGAACGGGGTATTTTTTGTCCAGAGTGTAGAAAAGGCGATGCACTGAACGACGGTGCATGGTTAAAATAACCAGTGATAAGTATGCATTGCTCTTTCTAAGTTACTACTGCTGTTATTTCCCAGTGTGGTTGTGCTCGGAAGTTAGGTACTATATAAATACTGGTAGATGTACAGATCTTTCGTGTTGTAGAATATATGGTGGTTGGGGTTTTTTTCACCCTAAGTCGTTCTGGTGGTGAAAATAATGAGTTTTGTAATTAGAACAGACGACTGTAAATTAGGATCCCTCCTGTCTTAGTTTCTGTTCTATATGTGAGCGAGCGTACTGCGCTTACACAGCTTGCTGTGAGGGCTCAGCTGGTGACCCCCCAGCCTGTGACCTGGAGTTTGAGAACTTGTAAGCAGCTGTTGACATGGACCAAAGTTGTGGTTTCCCAGGACTTCTGAAAATTTCGTGTCTGTAGGACACTCGTTTTACGGATTTGTGTATCCAGACAGAAGGCACCCGGCATTACTGACTGCTTTGGAAAATGTAGCCCCAATCTCTTTCTGTCTTCTCATTATCTGTTAAATAAGGATAATCATACTGCTCTCAGAGATTTGAAAAGAGCTTTGATGACATTTAATGAAAATACTATGGAGGTGGAAAGAATTTGTTTCAAAAGCTTTAGAAAAACAGCAGTGATAATATGCTGAAATAAAAACTCTCTCACATATTAAAAAATGAAAATGAATAGTTTAGGGTTATTTTTTCTGTAAAGCAATCCACGGCTTACATTTTGGATCCCATTTAGAGCTTCCTCCCTTCCTTAGCTGATACCAGGGTTCTGTAATAATCTGTACAAGGCTTCTGTAATAATCCTGTCATGACTTGTGTGACTCCTTCTATTTTATGTCTGACTAAGCTCTATTGATGGTCACGTTCTACCATTTCGCCCCAAATCAATACTACTTATAACTCTTTCTTTTTTCTTGTCGATAACCCTACAGAGAATAACCTTTTATTACATTCTGACTTTCTCACAAGTGGATCTACCAGAAAACTTGCTGTAGAAGTGAACTGAAATGAACAAACCTTTCAGCTATCAATATACCTAATTCCTCCCTGATGTACTTAACTCTGCTGATACCAAGGACAAAGGAAATCTCTCGTGCTTCAGCTTCTGGCTTTCATCTCATCATCTTTGTTTATCTTGCTTCTTGCTATAATTCTGTAGTGTAGGGAAAAAAAAGAAAGTAAGAAAGTAGGAGCGGGGTGGGAAGGCTAGTGAGAGGAAAAATTAGATGCGCAAATGGATGGAGGTGATGACAAGTTGTTTCGGAGTTTTAAGGCATTCTACAGAGTTCACTGTTAAAGCTGTAGTGCGGAGATAAAAGCTGTAAGAATATGTTTTTACATATATTTCAAATTCCTGGAATTACATTAAAATTGCAGAGAGGGAATCTAAAAGGAGAGGGAGAAAAAAGGTTCAGTAAGCTTCTGGTTTTGAAGTTTATTATGTGGCCTTAGAATTTTGTCATTGTACCCAGACGTCTCCTGGGCGCGTGTCTGCTTTGTTGTCCTAGGTCAGTTGGGTGAGCGTTGTTCTTCTGCAGTGTCTTCTGCGTGGCCACGTGGAGAGGCTCAGGGCTGCAACACAGATGTCTGTAGGCTTGGATGGGGCCGTGGGTTGTCACCTCGTCTTCCCTTCTGGCCTCAAGCAGGGTCAGGTGTGCTGGTGTTCTTCTTGCAAGACGTTTGTTTGATCTTCTTTAAAAGTCTCCACCTCTCCTTTAAGCACCCTCTGCCAGTGCTTCGTCAGTCTTTACACCAGAAAGTTTTTCCCAGGTTCTAACCTGAAGCATCCTTGCTGCTGTTTAAACCTGCTATTTCCCATCTTGTTCACGGCAGCTGTTCAGCAGAGCTGCTGCTCCTCAGCTTTCTGGCTGTCTTTTCGTGCTCTCTTCCGTTTCTTCAGTTTTCTGCTGCAGAAATGCGGGCTCCAGTTCCTCCAAAGACCGGACGGCTCCAATTTCTGCAAACTTTTCCTAAGCCTGCATGATACTGTCTAGCTTACTGGTCATTCAGACCATGAGCTTCCTCCTGTGGAGACACGTGCCTGTGGAATATGCTGCCCAGCAGCCTCGCCGGCGCTGAACAGAGCTGAGGGATAGCTGCCCGTGCCTCAGAGGCTCTGCTCCTGTTCGGACACCCCGGGTACCTTTGCTGTCGTTATATGATGCTGTTGGTTTATATTCAGCTTCTGATTCCCTGTAGCTCACAGGCTTGTTCTGCAGCGCTGCTACCTGGCCAGTCGTTCCCATCCCGTGTTACTGCTTTTTTTGGTGTTGCAGTCAATTTGCTGGGTTTCCTTGGCCGTATGTCCTGCAGGCAACATTCCCTTCAGTGGGTGGTTTTGAGATGGGGAGTTCTATACATTATGCATGACGGTAAAGAAATGTGGCATGTTGTGAAGCCTTCAAACATTATATTGAATGTTAGTAGTACCATGCAGAGTAGTGGTTGGGTTTTTTTCTAGACCAAAGCTGAATTTTTACTGCCTTGTGATTTTATTGCATTTGATTGAAGTCTTGGTTATGCCTTGGTTATAGTATCTAATCACTGTCTGTGGATGTAGTGGCTGCCAAAAACACATCCCTCAGGTTTCTGAGGATGGTGGACTTGTTTCCTTGGGGTAATACAAGTTTTCATATGTGCTGATGATGCAAGTCTGTCATAAGACTTACTTTTTGTCAGCCGGCAGTTGTTTTTGGCGAGAGAAGCCAGCGAAAGATCCCCCCTAACTGCCTTGCCTACACTTTTGAGATTATAAAGAAGGTTTTCTGAAAAATCAGAATTTTTTCCATACCCTCTTGCTAAGTCTTTAGTTAATGTCTTTTACTCACTCCCTGTCAGTGCGTCTGCTTCGTTTGTCAAGCAAAATAGACGTTTCAGTCTCAAGTTCTCTGTACATTTGATGAAATCGTTAGTTATTTTTCAGGGTTGTTTTTAACCTCCAGCTTATTGGAGAAGCTCAGCATTTTGGAAAGAACAGATTTTTCCCACCGTTACGTGATCTTATGCTCAATCCCAGGTCTGCCTCATACGACCTCAGTTCCCTTCTCTGCAGACTTAGGTCAGCAGCTAAGTACCATTTTGTAGCCGTTCTGATTGCAAGCGGCAAGGCCAGCGATGTCGTAGGATGGCAGCTCATCATTTGTCTTAGTGGCACATCCTTCTGCCTACAGCCTTTAGAGAGGTGGGCATATCTGATGACAGATTAATCTTTAGTCGGTTTCTTAGCACCCTGCAAGAAGGTGGTTTATCCCTGATTTACCGTGGGATTCGGAGACTGAGGTTGACTTCGCTTCTCTGTTTTGCTCTCTTACTCCCAGAATTACAGTAGAGTATCTTTGATCTCTGTATTAGGGATAATTACAACTTTAGAAGAATGAATTAATTACACTTGGCTTGATTTTTCTCATCTGTAGAGTAGATAAGTGATGTATTTCATGGGCATGTTATGAGGTAGTTTGAGAACCCCCAAAGAAAATGTTACAGGAGAGAGAAATAGGGATTTTAACAAAGTATAAACTCAAGTTTACTGTAACATTCATATGGGTTTTTTTGTTGTTGTTGTGTGGATTAATAATTAAATATTCTTACCAGAATTAGGAAGATGTTATCTTTTCTGACTTCTACATGGATTCTTCTTACTGATTTTTTCTATGGTGTTGATCGTGTACTCCATTTTTTCCCAAATATTGTCTACCTCTGTGATTCATGGTTTTTGCATCAAAATACACATTATTAAAAGTAGAAAACCTTGCACTCCTGTTGTGCATTTCAATGAGGTTTTAGGCATGAAAAGGACAACAAAGTGTGGCCCGAATTCTTATTTGCTATATGCCAGTGCAAACGTGAATGGAAAACTGGGCTGCATTTAGTGGTGAACATAACTTAGTGAGAAAATGAGCTTGAGAGATAAAGCGGTGTAGTGTGCACAATTTGATTCAGTAAGTGTAAAGATTAGCTTTGCTAGCATGTTACGGGGAACTGAAGGTATATATATCTTAACAAGTTCAGCAATTTAACTGTGAAACCAACATCTCCTCACTTGGTTTTACATCTTCTTCTCAGCTACATCCTTCGACGTGGTACGAGCAGAGCATTATGAAACCAACTATAGGCTCTACATCTACTAGATTTCACAGCGGAGTGGTTTATAGTAGCAGTTTTTAACATCCACGCTTACCTTCTGACTACCTTACCCCATTGCTTCTGTTGACACTGAGTTTTTCAGAGGGGGCTCCCGATGGCTTTTCCTGAACAGCTGGGCTGCTGATGGGATTTATCCAGGTCGGGGTGTTTCTTTCTCCACGTGCTGAAAACAGTGGAAGAGGTTGTTGGTGCCATCTGTGCTGACTGAGCTCCTGCAGGGAAAATGTGTCGGACGTGTTTTCACGCTCGCAATGGGTGACCCCTGAATCATACCAACTTTTAAATTGGGTAGTGTCCATCCTGTGTTGCTCTTCTGCTTGTTATTAAGAGATTATACAAAGCTTTTGCTCTGTAGGGAAGTTCCAGAATTTATCAGGAACATTTCTGTATTAAACAAGCCTTGTTTTTGTCAGTATGACCAACTTTAGCTAGTACATGGGCCTTTTTTGCCAGTCACTACTTACTTTTGCTAAGCGTATGACTTTAAAAGAAAAAAAACAACATAATTTCACAAACATTCTTGCTTGTGTGATGGAGAAATACGTATAGAAAGATTAAATACTTAAAGACACGTTTCACGTAAGAAGCAGACCTTGCCATAGACTGGGAAGAGATCCTTTGGATCTTCATCCAAGACTTTCTTCTGTAAATAGAATTTAAGGAAATTCCTAATCCACATTTGTATGGTACGGCCTTTATAATAGGATTTTTTGGCTGTGACTCTCTTCTAACTGAAATGAGCAGCAGATTTCCTATTCACATAAATTGCTACTTAAGCAAATCACAGAGGGAGTTTTTCCAGTGTGGTTTATTTGCCTTGCTCCTTTATGTCTGAGATAGATAGCACATGGCATTTTTCCAGACACTGAAAACATCTTCTTCTGAATAATAAAAAATATAAGAAAATGTTACAAGTTAAGGTTGAGCACTGAAAAATGGCATCCTGCAGTTTCTCATAGTGAAAAGCGCATATTAGGAGGAACGGTATTTCTGCCTTGCTTGATCCTGTCGTTTGTGACCATAGTTTACATTAAAGGGCAACATTAGAAAAGCATTGCATGTGATTTTTAAACAATTCTAACATACTTGAGTGGATAGAGAGAAGAGCGTTGCATGACCAGGCAGCTCCATGCAGACTGTGTCATGAGTGCCATTGCCTTATACGGCCCATTGCAGTTTAGAAATCAGTGGATATATAACGTAAAAAATGTAAAAAATGAGTTCATCTTGCAACTGTTTGCTCATGAAAACATAAGGTGTAATGTAAAGGACATAGAAGGGTAGAACATGTACAGTGCCTGGTCCCTGGCTGTNTCCATGCAGACTGTGTCATGAGTGCCATTGCCTTATACGGCCCATTGCAGTTTAGAAATCAGTGGATATATAACGTAAAAAATGTAAAAAATGAGTTCATCTTGCAACTGTTTGCTCATGAAAACATAACGTGTAATGTAAAGGACATAGAAGGGTAGAACACGTACAGTGCCTGGTCCCTGGCTGTTTCATTTGCTTACTAGAGGTGGTGAAGCAGTGCAAAATGCAGAGCTGGGAAGCATAGCACAGCTAAAGGTGCAGCAGAGTTTCTGCATAAAGCCAAGTTCTGCACTTAGTAAAAATCTACAAAATCTGAAAAAAATGCAGAAAGGTTGCTTGGAAACTGAAAAGAGGAGACAGGGCTTACAATGGATTGAAGAAGAAAATAGGTTAGGTTCCTATGGGTTAGATTATGCAGAAGTTGGGTTATCAAGGGTAGCGTGAGATAGCGTCCTAAAAATAAACTCTCTTGTACACTGCTGAAGAAAAAGCAGGATACAGCACGCACATGAATCAGGGGGAATCGTTGTACCACTGGACTTCCGTTCCGGAGACCTAGAGAACATGCTAAAAAGAAGAGGTTGTCTTTGAAAATGCAAAGCCTTCAGATCTTCTTTTTCGGTACTGCAGAAAGACAGCAGCACACGTGGTTGTTCGTCTGTCAGGAGGCTGGAGAGCACCATACAGATTCGAGAGAAAAGCTCCCGTACATGCTGGGAGGGAGGAGAAGATACTCAAAAGTGGAAGCCTGTAAACGTGGCATCCTGTTCTCACTTCCATCATTAGCACCAGTGAATGCGTACTCTAAAAGAGCTATGGAGCAAAAAATTAATTTTGCTCTTCCTGGTATTGGGACAACAGACTTGAGAGCAGAGTCACAGAAATAGGACTGGAAAAGACCTCAGAAGCACCTGTAGTTCATCCTCCTGCCCAGAACAGGACCCGCAAACATACCTCAGGGAAGTTATCACTCAAGATTTTGCGTTGGAAACTCTGCAATCTCCCTCGGTATCTATCCCGGTGTTTCATTCTCTTAACCATTAAAAAGGTTTTCCTGAAGTCTAACTTGAGTCTTCTTTGCGGTAGTGCTGGACTTTCTGAGGATTTACGTCTCTAGTGTGGGATTCCCTGGTGTTACTTCCTCCGCTGCGCTGCCTGTTGGTGCAAATCCACCAGTGCTGTGTCTTTGGCCATCCTGACTGCTGCTTCCACGTCCCTGGGTCAGAGTGGGAAGTATCCTGACTGCTCCAGCCCAGCAAAGTGTCTCTGAAAAGTCAGATGGTAGTTAACAGTCTGGGAGCTAAGGCTTAGCTATAACTGCCCGATGTTCATATGTTGTTGGCAACGTAGAAGGAGCTGTTGTGATTCTTCATGGTGGAACATCGGTTTTTCTAGTTTAGTTAAGGTCACAGCTAAGTTTGTGTTGAACACGAGATCAGGTATCTTACCAGCAGCTACCAAACAGGTCAGCTTTGCCTTGCTAGTTTGGAAAGGCTTGCAAGGATTTTCCAAAGTCACAATTTGAAAGAATCAGGAATAAATCTGAGCGCCCTCCTATAAAAGATGCTTATTTACACAGTTTGTTGTCCTTGGGGATATTAGACCAACTCTTTGTGCTTGATCGCAACGTAAACAGTATGGTTATTGCCACACTAAATTGCACCCCAGTGAATTTGTATTTTACTTCTGTAAACTGAGTGAAGTTGTATGTACTGAATAGCCCTGTGGTGATGGATTAGATCCACACAAAAGCCAGTCAGTAGCTTAAGACTTCCATGTATGTTTGCAAATAAACAATTTTAACTGGAATTTTTAAAAGCAGCTACTTAAAGCTGCCACCTTCAGTGCCTGAGTTCCCATTCCCAGTAAAATGGGTGCTGATGGTGGGTATCCAGAAGGATTGTGGAAATAAATCCAGATTGCGGGGATCCAGAAAGGAATCTGGAGTGACACAGGGACAGGTGGGGGATATTAGAGAGTGTGTGGGGAGGAGTTGCTTTTTTAGGCTAAAATGGAAGTTTAAGAGATTTAGAGCAACGTTAAGAGCTGAATTAGCAAGTGGATGAATGTGATAGTGCAACTGAAGTCAACAGGACTAATTGCTTGAGTAAATCTTTTAGCTGCAAGAACTTCATGGCACAGAGTATGTCTTTTATCTATTTCTAATACTCTGTGTAAGCCTACCGTGTTATTCCTGTGTGATAACGATTCGTATTCTGAAAGCCATGGGTACTTACGAGACAGACAGTCATTTCTCTGTATCTCTCCACTTAGCTGACATTTTTAGGGATATTTTGTACACATCATATTGCTCAGAGAAAACACAAATGATCCACTTAGAACTGAAAATAAATAATAAATAATTTGATCTCCTGTAAATTGGACTTATAAAATAGCTTGATTGCAATTACCAGCTTTGCAGTAATCTTGAAGGAATGAAGATAAAATGGCGTTATCATGAGCAATAGTAAAAATGAGAATAAACAGACATTTGTCTTGGTCTTGTAAAATGCAGAACGTCCTTCTCTCCTCTGAAGGGGGACCGTGACCCCTAGTACAGTCACAGCCATGCCGGGGGAGCGCGGTGCTGCTTGACTGCAACACCAACTCCTGCTCTATCCCTCCTTTGCTTCAGAGATCATCATCCTGGGCAGTTCTTCCCATCGCTGCCTCGTACAAGCACATGCTCTCATTTTTGCACCCCTTTTTTCCCCTCCCTTCTTGGAGACCTGATGTTCTTCTATGAGGCCAGGGAAGAAGTATGGAGGATACGGCCTCCCTTTTCATTAAACGTAACTCCAGGTTAATACCACCCGGAGTTACACGGTTGAGCTGGAGTGAATGCCGTGGTTGTGGCAGCACAGCCCTCTCGCCCCACCTGGCTGTAGCTAGCCCAGACGCGCAGTCATCTGGTGTCCCACCTCCCTTTGAGCTCCTCAGCAAGCCCTTCAGTCGCAGCTGCAGGCAAGAAACACAGCAAATAAGCCCTACTTCTCTCTGGAAGCGTCAATGATGTAGATTTATCAGAAGCAACAAAATCCTTAATTTACACAACTTACAGTGATTACACCCCTCTTTTACGTCTTTTGTGCCCCTGTGCAGTTTATGCTGCTATAGTCTGGTCTCTCGATGGCGTTCGGATACGTCTCCCAGCGTATTACACGCATTTAAAAACTCTCCCTCGCTCTCTGCCTATATGATTCATGTCCCAAAGAGCAGGGTTGTTGTTTCAGGCTTTAGCCCCTTCTCTTTTTGAAGAATGACACTCAGAAATGGTTGCCCAGGTGGAAGAGTCCATCTTTCAAATCTAGCAGAGCTATTCACTGCTGATAGCCTGTGCCTCATCTGTCAGTGTTGCCCTTATCCAGTGCATCTGTCTCAGAGACCAGCGCAAGAAAGGTACAGTCTGGGACCGATTTTGTCAGGCAGGTCTGCAGAGGGACCCGAAGGGAATAACCCCGTGAAAATACTCATCAAACAAGTACGAAAATTATTGTAAAATGTGCGTAGATTAAACCCAACTCCATTATACCTATGAATTCTTTGAAATTGGGTCGTGATGGGACACACCACTGCACACCAACTGTAAGAGGTGCAGTGGCAAAAATTGCAGGAAAGGTCACATGGACTAGCAGGGGCGTCTCGTGATAACGGAGGGTACACGGCTGCCTTTGTGTGCACCCATGCTCTGGTGTGCTTAAGTGCACCCTTACATGGAGACAGGTAGATAGATAGATAGACGGACAGACAGACAGATAGATGTGTGCATATATGCTGGATATGAATAAGAAACTAAAACAAACCCTGGCAATGAAATTATACAAAATACACTACTCTCACTGACAGTCATTTCAAGGTTCTTATGCTTGTTCTTAACATTTAACGTTGCTTTTTACACTGCAAAATGGATGAGTGTTGCCTCTAATGCTTCTGTTTGGGTGCAGGAATGATATTGGATTAATGTGAGGCATGGAGAGCAGAACGGTGTTGGGTATATTTAGATTCCATTTCATTTTTATTTCATATACAGTAACATTACAGAGAAAGACTTCATTCCTCATTTCAAAAAGAAATCCATCAGATAAATTGCATTCGCTGTGGGGAGAGGGATTTTGTCAAAACCGGGATGAAAGATGCCTTTTTGCAGTAGCCTTGATGTGATAGGAGGTGTGTTTCCTGAATGCTACTAATGGGTACATTTTTTAACTCTGGCTTCTGCATCTGGTAGAGTTTTCTTGGTTCTTCCAACAGGTTGTCTTAGAAACCTCGTACTTAGAGGCGGTTCGTACTACGCGGTTCAGAAAGTTAGCACGTCGGCCAGGCCAAGTTTATGGGGCTCTAACTTGATAAAGCAGGCTGAAAAAAATTGTATTTAAAACATTTTTTTAGAACGCTGGCATTATTATAATATCAAAAAATATAAGGGGGACGTTCATTCAGCTCAGGATTATGTCAGCTGAAGCGATTTTGCTGCAGTGCATTAGTATCGCCGGTAAACGATCCATTACATTTGCTGTTCTGGCCTGTTTAAAGTTGTGATCTAAAAATGCAGACTTTCAGAGGAAATAGTTACAAATCTGATCTGAAGTCTGTTAATTATTTTTTCCAGGGAAACAATGCAACAGCTCCCAGTTGCAACTGTGCAGTCATCTTAGCGTTCACTGTTTGCGGTCACTTTTTGGCATGCTTAATCTCGCTTTAATTCTTTCGTTGTTTTGATGGAGAGGAAAAAGTCCTTTGATAGTGTATCTATAGATAGAGTGTTAGAAAAAATTGGTTTCCATATGCTGATTTTTTCAGTCTTCGCAGTCAAGTGATTTTGTTATCGTAAAATCTCCTCTGAAGTACAAAACCAAAGCAGTACAGGGAGCTGCAGCAGAGCTTCAGGAGCCAACGAGACTGGCAGCTTACCATGAATTTTAAAATGATACTGCTATTTGTTAGCTTGGAAATACCATTTGCTGTTCTTTCCCTGGTGGAACATCTTTGGAAGTAGGATGATGTAGGGATTTTCCTATTCATCAGCTTTCCATTGCTCCTGTGAATTTCCTTTCTCTCTCCGAGGCAGTCGTTCAGGCCGTGGGGGCTCTGATCGCGAGCGGCGCTGCCAAATTTCCTGCAAGAGCAAATTCGGATCCTCCGTTTTGTCTCCTACACTTGACCTTGGGAATGAAGGAGGTAGGGGTGAGAGGAGGTTGTATGAGATCAAGAGATTTGGCCTTATGAAACAGTTCTAAAGCAATGCCTCACCTCAGTTTACATGCAGGGATGAAAAAAATCTTGTATTGCTCTAACACAAGATGCTGCTGGTCCTGCCGGTTGGATATACAGCCTCTCCTTTCAGCATCTGAAGACCACTCATTCTTGCTCCCTTATAGCCTGCCAGTCCGTACTTATCTCCTCCTCTGACCTATTTTCCGAAGTACTTACCTGAAAATAAAATGAACAGGTGGACTGGTGCCTTTTCTGGAAGATTCTCTGAGAAGCTACAAGGCACTTTAAAAATGTTTAATATGTTTCTTTTGTAATTTGGCTCCTGTGCAGCCTTCTACAGATCATCTGGTCTATCTGTCTAGATCAGCTAGCTTTTTAAAAAATTCCTCACAGATATTTTATAACCATTTGCCTTGATCTGAAATACCAAAAAAGGACAGAAAAAAAAAAAAGACAAGGATGTACTAGATGGGGGAAAAAGGAATCGAGGGATGTACTATTCAGAGGTTTATGTATAGCTTCCCTTTTCTTCCTAGTTGTAATAGTTATTTCAGTCTTGACTCTCTCATTGAACTTGACTGTTTTAATTTTGTTTATTCCTGAACAATCCTACTGAGTTTTGAAACCAAGGGCTGGTCGGTGCCCAATTCCTAAGTGCTCGTGTCCTTACTATCATTCCATGGTCCGTGGTAGGAAGGGAATGGTGCTGTACATACGAGCCTAATGACCTGAATTTGTGAAGCTAAATAGCGACACTGCTACTGGCATGAGTCGCTATTATTTTTAGCTCTGAAGGGGAGCGGAGAAGACAGCGGAGCAGAGGTTCGTCTTTCCGTATCAGCTGTGTCTTTTGTTGAACAATCTGGTGTTGCTGAAAGGTTTAACCTTCATGTTTCTGTTTTTATCCAGACTTCTGCAAGACGTTAGGCATCTGTTTAGTTTCTTTTCATAATAGGCTTATTCCTTGAGAGAACGGCTCTCGGCTTTTGAACAGTACGGGTCCTTGCTTAGTGTTTCCGAGGACAGAGACTTTGCCGCTTGAACTGTTGCTAGAAACAACCAAAGTAGAAAAGGTAACTGATGTAACTGCAACAGCAGCACGGAAGTCTTTGGATCTGGTTTGTGCTAGTCACAGCATAAATATTTTCTCCGTTTCCCATCAGAATGCTAATAATTTTATTTTTAAAGAATAATTTGCAGAGGTGAAACATTTGGTGGTGCTGATACAATGAAGGAAGAACCACATTTTCCTGTGGGGTAACTGATCCAGATTCAGTTTGGAAAATTACACTGATTTCTGAAGGCTTTTGCTCCTAGCCTTGTAGAGCACCGCAGAGCCTAGCAGGTTGCATGGTCTCTGTGTTCCTGCCAGGGTTACCTGGGAAATTAACTGGTCATTAAAATCCCCTGTGGCACCCAAGCAGTTCCGCTTTCTAACTCTGAGTTTCGAAGTAAAGGTGAGTGGTGGTACTGTCAGATTTGGAAATAAAAAAGCATGCTTCCATCTTAAGAAAGCAGTTAAGCTTTTGGATGTTAAGAACTGCTTTAGAATTGGCTTAGACATTGAAGTAAGCTTAAAGTCCATAAGTTTTCAGTGAAATAAAGGTCCTGAGCTACTGTGAAGGTACAGGACAGACCAGGCGTTGATACTGCCGTTGGGATACTCGCTAAGAGTATGACCAAGGCAAAAACATGCATTCAGATTACATGGGGTTTAGGTCTTAGACTGTAGCTCATAGTGATGATGCAGCGTATTTGGTAAGGAGGTTACAGCTTGTACATTAAGTTGAAGAACGGATTTATTTTCAATCACAGTGGGAAACTGCACATCCAGGAACCTTTTCATAGAAAAAAACTTACCAGTTTTTAAATCTAATTTGAATTATTTCTTACGAAGGTCTTGTGATGGTCAGTGTCAACTGAGCAATACTAGTATGTTCTCTGTGATCAAGCCTCATTCTGCTACGTATGGAAGATCTACCTGAGCTGAAAAGGGAATTGAGGGCAGAGTAAGTAATACGGAGGAAGAATGTGCCTTGCGTTATCCGGGGATTGCAAACTCAGATAAAGTGATACACAGACATTTTGTCGAAGAAGTCGGGTATGTAAGTTTAAAGCTTGCTCTAGGCAGTTTTAACTTAGCCAGCACTTCCAGCAGCTGATAACCCAAAGTGACACTGACCTTGGCAGACTCACGAGGGTGAGTTTTGCACAGGGATGAATTACTTCTTGATCAGTTGCTTAAGTATATGAGGCACTGTCCAGCATTCCTTCAGTATTGATTATGGATGTTTGTCTCACCCCAAAACAGACGTACTGATTGCAGATAGAGGAAGTAAAATCAACCCCTCTGTACATTTGAGCTCTTCCGTATCCATTATATGATATCTTGGGGCACAGTGATGCCACTGAGCTTATGCTTTGCCTCTCCTTGCTTTTTGGACTCGTTCCTTTTTAAAGTGGTGATGCATGGAATAGGAAATACTGTTTTTGTTCAGTAACTACCTGCACAATCAGGCTTTTTTGCTGCATTGCCTTTTTCCTGGCGTCCTTGTGTTCATGTCCAGGGGATGCTTCATGACCTTTGCTTGTGGACATGCAATTGTAATTGCACGGGTGGTTTTCAAGTATCATAAGCGGCTGTTTTGAGCTTGTCAATGTTTAGAGACATGGTGGAGGCAGTTTAGCCACAACGTCACTATTTTTAATCCATCTTCTGTGTGCTGAATCACTGTACCTCTTGCTAAATCTGTCAGGGTTCGTGGGTGTTAAATGCTGCTAGGATGTAAATCTTTTTTCTTGTGAGGAGCTACCCAGACTCAGGAGATAAAGTGCCGTGGTGGGAACAGAGCTCAGTTATACCCTCCCCATGCAGAGTGCAGTGGGTTCTGTTAGCTGAATGGCAGCTTGAGAGTCATCATAATCCAAGCACTTTTCTGCAAGGTCATAAAATGTGACCCAGGGGAGAGAGCCTTTTGGTTTCTCGGACTTACAGAATGCTGTCAATGCCAAAAGTCCCACAGATATTCTCCTTATAAGCTTAATATTAAAATTAAAATGCTTGTGATAAAAACAAAGCAAAACAAAACCAAAACAACCCAAAATCAAAAAACCAGCACCAAAAATGTCATCTGATACCTTAGGGAATGTGACAGCTGAAGTGTCCCTTCTCAGTCTTGTGTTGAGTGGCTTACTGGGTTCAGAGATACTTTTGCACATGCTACTTTGCCCATCTGTTCTCCCTGCTTCCTGAGATCCCCTGGGCAGACAGAGATGCAAAACTCAGAAGACTTCTGCTCTTTCTGCTCTTCAGAGTAAAGAAATTGTGTTGACTGCAATACACTGCTTGGACGCGAAAAATGAGCTGGCAACAAATAAACAGATAGCATCCCTGACACGTCTAAGGCTGGTTGCAGAAAGGCTCCCCAGGCACCTTGGTTTTAGCAGTGGTCATTGAATTACAGACCTAGACACCAACATTTTTGAACAACTGTGGGTTTTGTTTGTTTGTTCCTCTGATAGACATTTAAATAAAGGATGTAGTACTGTGCTGAGAAATGGCTTCCTTTATATCATTTTCTTTAACAGCATGGCATTTAAGGCAATAACACGTTGTAAGACTCAAGCTCTTTGTGAGCTAAATCTCTGTTGACAGCACATGATTGATTCAGTTTTGCAGATGGGACAGATTTCCTTGTTGTGTCTCAACCTGTCTTTTGATTACGTGCACACAGACCTAGCCACTGACAAACGAAAAACGTTAATATGGATGAATGCTCACACATATGCCTTACACATATGTGAACGCCCACTCCTTTATGCATTGCTTGAGGAAAAAGTACACTTGTACATAGTAATTCTTTGTACGTGTGTAATACAGGGTGCAAAGTTATGCAGCCAGAAGCAGGAGCAGAGGTTTGAAAAGTTGACTTGTAAAAAAATGGAAAGTGAGTATTGAATGGGTGTATATTCAAGAGGGATGAGTACACAGGGACTTGTACTTGGTCGTCAATCCTTCTTCCTTCAGTGGATCATCCCTTGTTAGCTCCAAATCTAAAGTTGCTTTCACCTGAAGGCCTTCTCTTACTGTACTGTCTCATAGCCCCAGGTCACTTGACACTGCTTCCTAATAATTGCTGCCAGTTTTGAAGGGAAAGCCAGTACTGAACGGGCAAAGAGAGTGAATTGTTCTCCTGTCCCTGAAAGTCTTACATTTAGCAGCCAAAGCTGCTGCTGTGGCCCCTCCCATGTATTTTCTGAATGTTACCTGGTTCAGTGAAGACCACAGGAGTTTTGCTTTGGATCGCATCAGAAGTAAAATACCACAGTTAAGCAGAGGAATTCAGTTTCCAAATTTTCCTTGGAGGATCGAACTTCTAGGGATACTGTACAGACACTGAAAATATTTTAAAATACTAAACGTAGCTCACTTCAATTGTATCTTAATGCGAGTTTAGAAATTGATATTTCTGCTCAGTAGACAGAAACGCCTACACAGCAAAATTTTTCTGCCCTACCTGATCCTGTAACTTAGAAAACTGAGCAGGAGAGAGCCTTGGTCCCTCTGAAGGTTATATTGTGACTGCAGTTTATTCGGAGAATTCATGGCTCATGTTTCTTTTAGGTTCCAGAGTTTGACCTCTAAGCATTTATTTTACCTTTTAATGTAAAATCTTTTCCTGGGGCTGAGGCCTGACACATGAGGTGACATCCCAAGATCAAATGTTATTAACATAAAAAGAAACACTGGAGACCACTGGTTTAATCGAAGTACTTCATTTTCAGAGGTGGATTACCCCAAATTTCTAGTAAAAATCCTTTAAAGTTGTGATTTTGTACCATCTTTCAAAACTGGACGCTGACTTAAGACACCCTAATCATGTGGCAGCGACGGTGTGGAATGACTTCTGGCCACTGTACTGAGATCTCTTTAAAATGTGACCATCTGCCCAGTGTTCTGCAAAGGCAGGAAATATTAATTACAGAATATTCTGACAGCTCTGGATTTATAACACAGCTGGATTTGGCCCATTGTGTTTACAAAATCGATCACAATTTGTGTAGATTAAAAACTCCATAGCTACATAGTGCTTTGTTTTCTGAACTGTTTTACCTTTTCATAAGGATTTTAGACAAAAGGAGTATATTTTAAAAAGACATTCAGTACAAATTTGCATAGAAATGGTACTGTTGCTACAGAGTTTATTATGAACTGTTATATAAATAATCTGCATTTAAACAGACTCTAAATATCTATTTATGCAATGTAGCAGTCAGAAAAATTAGTGTGTGTTTTAAGAGTGACAGTAGCTTACTGTGTTCAGATCTTTGGTTGGTATAGCAGAACATTTTTCACTTAACGTATTTAAAAAATCAAAGCAAATACCAAGAGACATGCTGTGCGCATGCACTGTGTTTAAATCTAACGTTCAAGTTGCATAATGAGTCGGCTACAACCAGGAAATCATTAAATCTGACAGTTTGTTAGTGAACGTTCTCCTATGCCTATATGTTATAAAGGTTGTTTGTCAATAGATTATGGTGTATACACTATAAGCTGAATGAACTAAGTCAAAAAGTTTTCTGAATTGATACGTTTTAAGAACTGGCACTACGCATCGGAGCTGCATTCTGATCCCGTTAGCCAAGCCCATGAGAGGACTCATCTCTTCAGCCACCCTGTTCAGTTCTGCCTACTCTGCAAAACTGCTCACAGACTTGAGTGCCTGCTAAGCAAGGGCAGTGCTTGTATCATCTTGCTCTTTTAACAGTAGTGGCTCTTCAAGTTGTCCTCTTGCTTTTGAGTCCAGCTCCTGGCTCTTGCCTTTGTCCTCTGGGTGCTGGCTCTGAACTGAAGACCTCAACCACAGCCTCTGGGGGAGGTCATATGTCCCTCGCTACCGAAAACAAATGCACCATATGATTGGATTCACCTCTTGTTAGACCATTAATGAATCTTGCTCCAAACGTCATGTTTAACAGCAAAATAGCAGGTTTTTATTAGGCAGTGAAATAATCTTAACGTTGCTCCAGGCTTGGGTTTGTGGGGTTTTCGTGCAATGCACTTCTGGAATGGAGTGGAATATTGTATTCTACCTACTCATTCTTCAGTTCGTCATGTAAATATATACTCAAGAGTTTGCTGGAAGCAGCGATTGCTTAAATCAAGCAAGTTGTATTTATTTAAGTGTGGATCTTCTATCCACTCCACCAGAACAGGTGACAGTTCCTGAGACCGATTATTCAGGATGAAGACTTCTCCCTTATCGAAACCCTATGTGAGTGTGTCTTCTGTACATGCAGGAAAACATTTCTCCCCTTCTGTAGTGGTCACCACTCTTGCTCACAGATACTGCCCCTGCTGTGGCCTTGCCACGTGGCTTCTTCAGGCGCCACTTGTGCCTACAGGTGCCCTTGGAATCAGAAGCCATAGTGTTGGCTTTGTCTTGTCTGTGGCTTGTATGACCACATTGAAAAGCTGCTGTGTGAAATAAAGACAATGCCTGTCTGTAGTCTACCTCAAATGAGCTGAGCCACTGCGATTCCGCTGCACGTTGGACTTGTCCTACAGAAGCGGCTGGGATGTCTCTGTGCACCTCGGTTCACTGGGACATGGTGGAGAGAACCCCACCCATATCCCACCTGCAGGGTGAGTTTATTTCAAGGGTGGAAAGCTGTGGCTTCATATTTGAAATCTGGAGGAATAAATAGCAGAAGTAATTGATACGAAGTTGTATTTCGATTTGGTTTTGAAATGGATATACGATTTTCAGTGCTGTGTTAGCATTGCCAGCTGGGAAGACTCCTTCGGCAAAAGATGTGACTGTTTCAAAATTAGAATGGTACAGAATACATATAACATGTAGAAGATGACAGTTTCATCCTTTGGGTATGTGTCTGTGTAGGCTGAAGAAATTAGTGGAGCTGGTCTCCTGCCTCAGTTTCCTTAATGCCCTGTATATATTTTATACAACTACAACATTCTGGTGTTACAAATGATCGTTCACACATCTGGTTTCTTTCTGTTCTATTTCTGACTCTGGATTTCATAGAATCTTAGAATCATAGAATCATAGAATGGTAGGGGTT
>VZSC01011571.1:261799-310095 GCA_013398225.1 Steatornis caripensis | reverse complement strand
TGTGGAGTCTCCTTCTCTGGAGATATTCAAAACCCGCCTGGATGCATTCCTGTGCAACCTGCTCTAGGCTAACCTGCTTTAGCAGGGGGGTTGGACTAGATGATCTCTAGAGGTCCCTTCCAACCCCTACCATTCTATGATTCTATGATTCTATGATTCAAAGCTATCACTTATTTTAACCCAGGTTGCCTGTGTAGAGTTATTTCAGATATGTGAAAGAAAGATAGCTTCAAATGATCAATGTTACCAGTATGGGTTCCAGTAGGATATTTATGTCAGTTACGGAAAGGAAAAATCCAGAACTGAAGTCCCCTAGTATACAGGAGAAGCATCTTGAGAGAGTACAGTTAAGTACCGTGTGTCACCTACTCTGCAATTGGCTTGGCAACAGTTTCCTCCATTAGTAGGAGAGAAGGGGAAACGTTGCAGTTCCAGCTAAGTAAACTAGAACACAAGTTCTTGTCATTGTGAAGTAAAGCCCCTCTGGCAAAATTTCTGGGTTAGATGGATGATAGTTAAGAATAACAATATATAAAGTCTTTATATGGTGAGCATCTTCTCAAATAAGGCATAAGCAATTCAGAAGTAGTTCAGGGACTAGAACAAGTGATGAATATTTCAATAAATGTACTGTTGGAGATACCAGATACAAACATACTATATCCTTTTTCATCCTTTAAGGAATATGTGCTTTAAGGCAGATTTCTTCTGAAGAGCCATGGAAGGAATAGGATATAAAACACAGATGCTACTCTGTAGTAGTGTATTTTTAACATTTCGTATTTTTAATGACATTTTGAAGGTCAGCTGTCTAGGGAACATGAAGGGCATTGTGCAAAATGTTGAGGGGTCTGAGAAGGCTCTGCTGTCTTTTCTGAAGAGCTCTGCTTTCATCCATCTGCTTGGCAAGGCAGCCGTGATGCATATAAAACCTGTGCACACACAGGCTTCATACATAGGAAACAAGCTGTATGTTTTCTTTTGCGAAATCCATTTAAAAGTTTGTGTCTGGATAGTGAAAATTTGATACTATTCTACTACCTTAATGTACTTATATATTAATATCCGGTTGCAGAAGGCTAGCCCTCTTGAATAATCTGAATTGCTTCTAGCCACTCATCGAGACTGAAGAGCTGCTGCATTTTTAGATGAGGCAATTGTTAATCAAAGTTGTTGTCATCCCAGTCTGATTCTTGTCCTTCCTCTGCATGCTTTCCGTATTGAAAGGAGCCAGTTATGCCATAAGTTACATCTTTTTACAAAACCTTACAGTGAAATAGAATTTGGTCTTAAGGCAAAGCTGCTGCTCCTTGGAACTCAATTTCTCAACTATAATTAATTTCATTAATTTATCTGTCACCATCAATAGTTTTTTCTTCTCTAGAAAGATGTCAGAAGCTCCCTCTGGTGGCTACATTAACTTAATTTGGCTGTTGCTTTTTTAGGAAGAAAAAGTGAAAAAATCAGAATACCCTGTAAGACTGGAAGCCCAAACCAAAAGAAACAACAATGATGATAACACATCTGTTGTACAGGAGCAGCAATGTAGATTCATACTGAAGAGGGAATAGGTAATTTCTTGTAGGGACAGCTGAAGGATTTGCAGCACAATATGAGCTTTAATTTAACACATTCGTACACCGTTGCTATTGAGCAATACGCTCAGATAGGAACAGGACATGAGATCTACTGGGTGAAATCAAGGCCTGTCTTTTTTATTATCTAAAAAATTAGACCTATTATCTCACTTAGCATGGGAAACTACTTTGACTTTTGACCTTTTTTTAAAAATAGAATTCTAATTTTTTGAAATAATGATGGAGTCTGTTGCATTCAAAAACACATCACTCAGTTCCCATTAGTTACTTCTTTTGTGTTTATTTTTATCCAGGCTTTCCAAGCATATGTAAAATAATTCAGCAGTGTGGTTCTGTTGTTTGTTAGGAATCCATCTGGCAAATAGTCTGGATGCAAGAAGTTTAATGCATTTCATCTCATGGGCGAAGAGCGTGCACAGTCTGTTGCGCAGCTCAGCTGCCACAGACTACCTAGGTAAGCCACGATACCTTGGTCGTACAAGACAGCAGCTTAAACGAGGCTCCAGGCAGCCTCTGCCAGCCTGGGAGACAGGACCGACATCTCCCCCAAGGTTGCCAAAGCGAGGACTGGTTTTAAGTAGTGCCATTTGTACACGGCTTATGCTGTCCAGTTCATCCATTTTCTGTAGGTCATCAATGAATACTCGGAACGTTTCAGGCTGGAAGCTGCGCTCCGCGGTCTTCACATTCTGCCTCTGCCCTTCTACTCTCTGGTTCTGAAAGATGCCCACAAATGCAGCAGTCATAATTTGCAGCCAAATCTCTTTGAATGGCCCGCTGGGTTATGTGTTTGGCGAATTTCCACTGGTTGGTGGAAGTTCTAAAAAGCCTAGTATCTACAACGTAAATAAAACCAAAATGGAGAGATGGTCGTGGGTTATTGCAGGATTTATGTGAGGATTTCACAGTTTTGCTGAAGTCTGTAACAGTAGATGAGACAGATTAAAATACTTCAGAAGCTTACTCCCAAAAGAGAAAATGTGTCGCACAATGTCATTACCAAAAAGAATGTAAGTCTTCATTACTGTTATAAATCACACAAACCCAATTTTCTCTCAGTTTGGGTATGCTGTATTTCAAAGGCAAGTGTAACAAGATGTGGTTTTTGGCATCAGATTAAGTTTACCTGATTACTGATCCAATTAATTTTTAAAAATTGCTGAATTCATCCCCATTTGGGTTATTTGTCCTTGTAATTCCTCCATACCATGTAGAACAGCTGATGAAGTTGAGACAGCATCCCTTGCCACCTAAGTGAAAGTGGAGGTATCTCAAGCCAGAAATGTGCACAGAGGCTTTGGGGAGTAGCAGTTTCCTCAGTTTTTCCATGGGATACAGTCGTTTTAGATCAATCTTCACTCCATTTCCATTTAGTCTTACGTTGTGGCGTACTGTATGCATAGTTGAGTTTTAAGATGCACAAGGACATATGTATAGATATTTTCATTAAGATGGCAGAGTTATAAGGCGTTATGTCTAGTAAGGCATCAGGTAAGCTATGGAGTGGATTGGTTTATGAAGTGCTGGACAGACGAGAGGAACTTAGCTTTGGATTTCCCTCAGAGACGCAATCGATAGCATTGCCTAGTTGGCATTTTTTCTGAGAAGGTTTCTTTTCAACAGAGTTTAAGAAGTTAAGTTTAAACTTGCAATATAAGTGAATTAGCTCGGCAGGAAGAAGGGCAAAGTCCCTAGAAGAATCTTTCAACCCTCTGTTAATACTGACGATAAAGCCCAGCATGTGTTTACGTATGTGAATGTGTGTGTGTGCATGTGGTGTGCAGGCTCTGCCCTTCAACACAGCTCCTTTCTGAGGGGCACGCAGGTTATGCAGAGATGTGCTTACTGAGTCAAGCCCAATCCTAGCATAGCGAAACATTCAGGTTACTCCTCCGAGAGACTGCTTTGACAAGGGATAATAATCGGTCCTTCTCTTAATGGCTGAGTAATATCTGGGCTAAGTGGGAAGTTGCCGGTTCCATGCTAAGGCAGCTGCTAAACATGGGATTGGCATTGTATATATGTCCTTCAACGTTTCATTTAATCTTAACTTTAACAAAACAATATGAGGTTATCAATCCTGTATGTGTGCCTGATTTCAACGTGATGCTGATAGGGCACAAGACGCTGCATTTTGTGAGAGCAGAAGGTCTAAATGCGTGGAGGACAGGCGTGCTTTGGGAGTGGGAAAGATCTTTAGGTCAAGCCATACGCTTCACACCACATAGCAACATCTCAGTGTGGGAACTCGTAACTACCTGTGGAGGTCAGTCCTGCCTGATGTGTGATGATTGATGTGTCTTTGCTGAGCAGCATGTGGGCTACGAAATGGCTCGAGTCAGAAATCAGGAGCAGAGATTCTTCTTTGCAGACTCGGAACAAGTATTGCTTAACAATAAGGCAGATCAGATCAACGGCAGCGTCTCTGGTTTTAGGTACAGCGATGTATTCACAGAAAATTAATGGCAGGTAAAGAAATTCCAGAAGGTGCCTGTGGGTTTTTTTCAGGAATGCAAAATACTAATTAAAAGATGAACATTTTCAGGCCACAGTTAGGGCGGACTATGTAAGACACTACCAAGTGTGGAAAGATGCTTTCTTGTCTTTGGGTTTTATAGCCTAAACTCAAAGGCGTCATGGAGAACAACCCACAAAGGGGAAAGCAGCTGGGCCTGGCAAAGGATAAATGGAGTAAGTGGGGTTTTGAGAAGGAGTTTAAAAGACAACAGGACACGAATGGAGAAAAATAGGGGGATAGCAGTGTGTCGTAAAAAGATAAATTCAAGCCTCGAGAAAAAACAAAGCAGCTAAAAGTATATCCCAGGGAGAATGTAGAAGAAAGGTAGGGCACAGAAAGAACCCAGAATAGGGACACGTGGTGAGAAAGAACAGGACGAGGGGCTTGAACTTCATGGAGAAAGGAAGGGAAAGCCGTGAAGGGTGCTGGGAGTATCTGTGGCCTGGCTGAAGTGTCAGGAAGCAGCAGGAGCGGCGCTGCTCCGCAGAGGGGGACAAGCCAGGAGCCAAGGGTCACCCCAGCATGGCTGAGCCCTCACTGACCAGGGCACAGTCCCACAGGGTCTCAGCGGGGTTGGGTGCTGGTAATGGGGTCCATCGACAGCCCCAGACACAGCCAGAGGATGAACCAAGTCCAGGAGTCACCGATGGGTCTACAGCATGGGCCCAAGGTCCACCCAGAAGATGGAGGCCAGAGACAGGGCTGGAGACAGGCACACCTACAGCATAGCCCAGGCAAGGTCTGGGTGCCCAGGGCTGAGCTACCTGGAGCTCCTAGGCACGTTCAGCTCACTTTTAACCTTCATCTAGTAAGGCGTATTGGACAAGGTACTGGCTGACTGGAGTTTGGCTTTCTTCTCAGCACTGTGCCATTAGCCCGTGCTGTTTATGACCCACTTCTGTTTGTCTCAGAACTGGTAGTATATGTATGCCTGTCTTCATTATGGGGGGGTCTGGAGTCTGGTTACAGGAGTAAAAAATCATTTATAGTCATGAGATTAGTACTAGCATGCTGTAGTCACAGTAGCTGCTACTGAAAGGCCGCGCCTACTTAATAAGCTGCTTAACTAATTCAGAATTTTGGGCTACATTTGTAGAAAGAGGCTGTAGACATAAAGTGCGCATATAATAATTAGGAAGAACATAGTTGTCTAAATAACTCAGCTGTTCTTGCAAGTCAGGAAGCTTGATGTGTTGCTCGTATCAGTGCAGACCGCAGCTCGCTGAACGCTGGAAGGCAGGCTCGAAAATCTGTGCGGTTATAAAAAGAAGTGGCTGAGCCAAATATTTTGTAAAAACAAAGTAAGATTTGAAAAGAGAGACCCTGAATTAAATCAGGCAACCCATTATGTGCGTGGCTGGAGTCTACGGTGTAAGGAGGGAGCCAGACTTCTGCATTTGTTGAAGTCTGCTTACTATTTAATTCAGGGTAGTGAGGTGAACTAAGGATGAAGCATTAGCTTCAGCATAGCATTTTTATTCTGCTCACTGAAGCCTAAAGTTATTAAAAGAACAAACACAATTATGACATCCTAGGGGACTGGCACACATATAAATCTGGGTATGCTGCCTGTTTCTCGCAAAGCATATGTATGGATCTATGTGCCGCCTGCTTTTTATTTTAACTAGGTTTGCTGCAGCTGTTGCTCTGAAAAGAAGCCTTCAACACTCTGGGGAAAGAGAAGCTGCAGAAATCCTGAAGTTAATATCCATTAACACAAATAAGTTTTAAATAAATTGCTTGTTTATGTGGCTAAAACTCTTATCCCTTGGACCAAAGAACAATCCCTTTTCTAGTTCTAGACCTTTCCTAGCTCCCAGCTAATCAACTTACAGTACCATAAAAATTTAATAACAGCTTATTCTTCGTCTTCCTTTAGTCCTTCAAAATGATGAGAATCTGTTTTCATGTTAGGTAGGGATGTGAATGCTTTCTGAAGAACAGAATCCCATAGTCTTTAAATTTAACCAGTACATGTGATTTTCAGATTGGCTTTTGTGAAAATATTTTGAGCATCAGGTAGCTCAGCATTACCTATTATCTGTGCACATGAATGCCATAACTCCCAGTCTTTCAAAAGGCTAATAGTGATGCATATATGTTACATAAAGTAGATTAGATTTCATCTGACAGTCTCAAATTCAGTGCTGTCAACGCAAAGTACATTATGGAGTCTGTAGTTTTTAGAGGTGCCAGCAGGAAAAAAAATAATCGGGTTCTTCTGGTCCAAAAGGATAGGCCATTAACTCTTGGGAAGGCTCTCACAGTGTATTGCCAGCCTCCAAAACTGTCCTGCTAGGTGTCTTCCTGGCATTGATGCCCTGTTCTTGTTTAAGGCACTGCCCGCCCTCTTAGCCCTGCTGCCTGTGACTCAGGGTTTCTCCCTCTCTTCCCTCTTGCCCCTCTCTAGCCCCACATTTTAGCCTACTGGGAGCCCTTTTGGGCTGCTTCTTGTGTTCCAATCTCTTTCTCTCTTATCTTCTAGTGGTATCACCGTCCAAACAGCTGGCAGCCAGCTTTCAGGCTAACATATTTTTGTATGTCGCTACATCCATCTCTGTACCTTTGCCAAGTCACTCGTGCTGTTCCTGCTCTGGTTTCTTCGGTTTCTCTTCTGTCCTCAGCTTCCTCCTCTTCTGCTTAAGTTCACTGTCACATCTGTAACTGAAAGGGAATGCCAGTAGTGCCCTAAGACACTATCTGTAATACCCATGGATTAAAGAGAAAAAAAAAAAAAAAAAGAACAAAAGAACTCGCCCATGATCTGGGCAATCAGGGACTTGATTCTCTCACTTTAATAATTCACAAGATGTTAGAATTTTTTTAAGGCAGAGCGATTAGAAGTCTTGAAGGTATGATACAAAATAAAACCTAGATGTATTAAAGAAGGATTGTGTCAGACTAATCTGTTAATCTCCTGAGACGACAGCCGGTTTCCCAGGGAAGGGAAATGCAGCAGATATCTCTAGCTTGACTTTAGTAAACTGCCACCAGGCAAGGTATACGTGAAGATTTGCGTTAATAGAAGAATTGTGGAATTGATAAGAAACTGGATAGAGAGGAAACAGATTGCGTTGAAAGGGGAAATGCTGAGCCAGAGGGGACTTTACACACCGATGATTTTTTGATGATGCCGCAAAAATTGAGAGTGTGCCAG
Organism: Steatornis caripensis; assembly: GCA_013398225.1. Classification (NCBI taxonomy): domain Eukaryota; kingdom Metazoa; phylum Chordata; class Aves; order Caprimulgiformes; family Steatornithidae; genus Steatornis; species Steatornis caripensis. The sequence continues at coordinate 302,822 of VZSC01011571.1, read as the reverse complement.
TGAAATTTGTCATTGACATTTTTCTGAATTTTTTGGGGGGGGGAGGTTAAATATGATGGCTCCGTAGTGACACAACGTTTTAATTGTAAATGTTTCCATCTCGCTCACTAGCTCTTCTGTGACCGCACCCTGAGTTGTGTGTTCTGATGCTGCGAGCAGCCTACCATTGCTTTCCCACATTAGTCGGGATGTCCTCGGGTAGGACTGCACCAGGGAAAAGGGCACATGAGGATTTTTAATTGAGACAGCCCTGCAATGGGATTGTCTGCTGTTACATATTGTCTGCTGCTCCTAACCAGCTGTTTAAACAGAGCCCGGTACAAATTTTAGGGGACTTTTTAGCCTTTATTGAAGAATTAAATTTAACACAATTATGAGTCAAAAAGAAAGGAAAAAAATATGCTTCTGCATCATCTTAACCTCCAACTGTTTTTTCCAGTCTTTGCAGTATGGACAGAATAACTCACAGGACAGAGCATTTTAAATGAATAATTTAAGTAACAAGCGTTTTGGTATGATGACAATACTTCATTATCTGTGCCAACTGGAATTCTGCTTCCTTCGTATGCAGTTTTGTGTGTTTTTCTCGTTCTTGGAAGTTAACAAGCCAACTTTGTTTCATTTTTCTTCAGTGAATGCGTTCTCATGAAGGGAAACGACAGACTAAAACCTGTGCTTAATGCTAACAGTAATAGCAAAACATAGGAACAGAATCACAGACAAGGGTCAGAAGGGCCCTCTGGAGATCCCCCAGCCCAACCCCCCCTGCCAAAGCAGGTGCCCCCAGAGCAGGGTGCACAGGAACGTGTCCAGGCGGGGTTTGAATCTCTCCAGAGAAGGAGACTCCACAGCCTCCCTGGGCAGCCTGGGCCAGGGCTCTGGCACCCTGACAGTAAAGAAGTTCTTCCTCCTGTTCAGGTGGAACTGCCTGAGCTCCAGTTCGTGCCCGTTGCCCCTTGTCCTGTCGCTGGGCACCACTGAGAAGAGCCTGGCCCCATCCTCTTGACACCCGCCCTTTGGATATTGATAAGCATTGATGAGATCCCCTCTCANCCCCCAGCCTGTACTGGCACATGGGGTTGTTCCTCCCTATAACATAACGCTGTTCAATATAGAAAGAAATCAGAAGTTCTTCTTGGGTACAGATTTGGACAAAGATCAATTAGGGTATTTTTTTCCAGTGGACATTTCCTACTTTCTTTCAAAAAGCTTTTCTTGGAAGTGCTTTGTGGTGTGATCTGAAGCAAATATGAAAGGTGCAATGGCTGGCCTCATGTGGAAAATACCTGGTAAACCAGCAAAACCACCTTATCTTCCTTTACATCTTCTAGACCTGTAGGTAAACAATGCCCCAACTTTGCAAGGCTAACCAAGTAAGTACGAGCAAGCAAAACACACACAGAGGAAAAGGTGAATAAAAAATAGATGGCTGCAATGAGGTTCCCATCTAAGAGGGGAGGTCACAGTTTCACGGGAGGGTGCATATGGAGAAAAATCACTGTAGGCCATAAGAGCTGTCAGAGTATCCGGAAGCATCAGAGGATTTGTGATAAGGAATGAAGTGCAAAAGATGGAGACGGTGTCTGTCTGCAGTCCTGCTTTAAGTGTGTACTAGCTTTTTAAATCTGTTGTCTCTCAGTCTTCTCTAGTGTGTGCTTTATTTAAAAGTTTAATATTATAATATTCACACATTAATCCTGATTGTCCCTATATCCAATTCTGCCTGTTCTTGGGAAAGTGTAAAATCAATTTCTATAGCATAGCTGTAAAGCAAAAATTGTTGGATTACCGTACTGTTGTGTGCAATAAAAATATAGCATTATCTAGGGAAGTTTGTAGTCGATTAGAGCATAAATATCAAACCCCCAACTCATACCTCTGAGTATTTGATTCCTGTATCTTATAGAAACAAGGATCTCTGCTGAACAGTGTGACATTTCATTACTTTGGATTTGCTACGATGAATAATATTATATGCTGTTGGCCTAGAAGAAATATTACTATAGTAACTAGTTTAGAATTAATTTTTTATGGCTTTTTGCTATATTTCCTAAGGGATGCCTGTCTAGACTAAAAATGTTTAAACTAACTCTTGGTAACGGTAATTAATTTTTTCCAGAGTGCTAAAAATATGGGATAGATAAACAACAATACTTAGATACTGCTTTTTAAAAACACAGCAGGCCCATAACAATCTTGAAATTATGGGAATATAGTTTTATTTTATTTGGCACTTTTTTATTAGTAGCTTTCTGTGTTATTGATCCTGTTTAGTGACCTAAGGCTGGATTCCCACATCGACAAAATTGCAACTCTAATGAAAACCTTAGACATAGAATACATACATTGTTACATATGAGGAGGAAAATACAAGTGGGGTTCGTTGGTTTAAATCAAAGTAATGAGCTCACTTATTCATTTAAATCCGTAAAAAGGAAATCTTGGCGTAAGTGGTAATTAATATTTTACATTTTGGATTTGTACATATTTAATTCCTGTGATTATCCTTATGGGTCACCAGTCAACAAGCACATGTTGGCAAATATCTTCATTACAGTGCCTTATCAGCATAAGCAATAGGAGGATGTGTTAGGTATGTGCCCATTTATTGAAGCATATAGAGATCTTAATGTACATTTACTGCATCCTTGTTTTTATTATGCTAAAAGATGTTGTTTGATTATTTTTTTAAATTAGATTGTTTCAAAAACTCATCACGTGTCAAAGTGTGTTTGTCTGCAGTTAGAATTCATAGATACTCAGGGTTCAGGTAAGAGGCACGGAACTACCATTTTAAAGAAGAACCATTTTATAGTAGTTAAAATTACCTTAAGTATAATAAATATGCTTAAAAATAAGCTTATTTAAGCACATTTTTAAATTAAAATTCACTTAGAAACATGAAATATTATCTGTAATGGGGAAACTGAAGAAGTCATTTGTTCTCACCTGCTTCTTTTTCACAGAATAGGAAAGAAAAACCTAGTTTTATACTTTCTAAATTCGTGGTAGAGTTTGCAGCTTGAATAGAACTACTCATTAAACTGAACTAGCTGAATAAATGGAAATTAAGAAAATATTCACCTTATATTTGCAGAAAGCTAAGCAAAATCTGGCTTCAGGTTTTTAGTTGTTTCTGCCTAATGCTTGATTTGAACTGGCCTCAGCTTAGGCCTCAGTGTGCAAATGTTATCATCTTCAGTGCCTTTGTTCGAAAACTAAATACCCAGTTTAAATGTTTAGGAACTGGGAGGAGGTCGTGGGCTTTCTTGTGTGATAAACTGGCTTTTATTCACCCTGAATCATACCCCAGGATAGGCATGGTAACTTTCTGCAATAAAACCATAGAACGGAGCTCTGTCAGCAGAACCACCAGCAGATTTACTTTCTGCCTTTTGTTTTTCATTTAAGCAATGGGAGGGTCAGAGGATCACCCAGTAGCATATGATGTTTCGTAATAGTTCACAAGTTGTGCAGTCAGGTTCGTTGGATTACAAAAGTCTGGAAGCAACAAGTGTTTCTTGCATTATGAATTAAATGGCTTGTTTACAAAGATGACGTAGCTATATTAATTGTGAGAAGTTGTGATTAAAGGGACATGCCTGTGCTATTTAAGTTGTAAATTAGAAGAAATCCTTTTTGAGAAGCAACAAATGCATCTTTTTAGTTTGCTGTGGGTTTACTGAAGTGCCCTGCTGATTGTATTCTAAACCGTCTTCCTTTTTCAGCAATTTTAAGTGATTTTTTGCCATGCATTAGCCTAACGTCAAGGCAATAAAAGAATTCCGTTTCAATATTCACATTCAAAATTAAAAATGGTGATCACCTCCGTGAGTAAAAAATTCAGCTTTTTCCCTGCTGTCTGACAGTGGTGAAGCACCAGGTGGGGTGTGCTATCAACCCTGAGTGCTGAGCAGTCATTGGAGTAACTGATTGGAGGCATGACCCCTGAAATAAAGATGCTGTTATGACATCTGCAATCACCTATGCAGGGCACTTGCACCTCCCTGCTGACACTGCGGCTTTCCCCCCCGTTCTCCCCGGTGAGGTTCCCCAGTAGCAGCAGCTCCAGCGTGGCTCCTGGAAGGCCCCTTTTGCCCTCAGTGGGCGCTTTGTCCTGCTTACGGCTCCTCACGTTCCCTCCCCTGTGCTCGCTCTGGAAGGAGCAGTAATCCTCAGGCTTTCCAGGGAGATGTCAGTTTGATTTAGCACAGAAATGCCCAGGGAGTTGTCACGCCTGAGTAGGGATTTTAAGGTTGAGTTGACCATCGCTCTTAGGAGCATCTCTAAGCGACTGCTCCTTTCCAAGCAAACGCTGAGGAGAGGAGAAGGAATGGTGGTGAGCATGGTGGTGGACAAGATTTGGAAGCATGCAGGTCTCAATAGGGGGGTGCGAGGGCAGGTGGGTGAGTTGGCTTGGGGTGGGTTGGGCTGGAGGAAAGTGGAGAACAATGGTGCGAGGCCAGGGTTGGCGGAGAAGAGAACGCAAAATGGAAAGATCAGAAAAATGGGGGATTGCAAATGGGACAACCTTCCAGCCTTTTGAATGATCAGCTGCCTCTCCTGGAGTCTCTTGCCCTTCGTGCAGGGCTCGCGCGTTCATTTTTTATCGCACGTGGGTGGTTTTGGTGCTCGTGAACTGCATTGCACACTGATTTTCTTATTTTTCTGCTGTGACACTCTTGGGTTAGATGAAGGAGAATGAAGCTTAATGGTGTTCTTGATTTTATGGATCAGTTTGTGGCTTAAGCAAAGTACCCACCCCCTGGAGGTCTCATTTGCTGTTATGTTTCTCCTGCAAAGTAATTTGAACTTCTCCCTTTCTTTCAGTGGCTTGTTAGGCTGCCCTGGATAAGGCTCAGCCAAGTGAGGAGGGATATCCAACAGCGCTGGGAGTATGTTCTGCAAGGATAGCGAGGGAGGTTGTGATTCACATCTTAAACAGGGCAGGGTTTTACAAAGCTGCTGGAGTCTCAGGGAAGCTTAAGCATTAGTGACCCTTAAGGGATTAACGAGAGTTTAGATTTTAGCAGGCGTTTCGCTTTCAAGTCTAGATGCTAATCGAAGCACATCCTTCCTTTCCTTGTTACGGGGGTATGCGGATAGTTCAATTAACGTCATCAACAGCGAGCAAGCGTAAACAGCCAAAGGCACAAAATGCTCTGCCTGCGTGGCTTTCACAGAACCGAGGCAGAAACTCTTAAAGGGATGAAAATGACTTTTCCTTTGTACAAGACAAGCAAGCCCTCGGCATGTTTGCACTTGTGGCCCTTCTGCTTTAGTCCTAATGTGGCTTTTTACCAAGAGCTGGCCTAAGATAACCTGCTCCTGCAGTGCTTACAGGCTTCTTGTAAAATGTGCGTGCAGGCAGCCTGGTCCTGCCACAGGCTGCAAAGCCTCTGCCTCCCTCTACCACCGACTGGCTTAGAAAGGACGTGCTGATTTACTGAACCCAAATGCAGGTGTTGCCGTACAAGAAGCCACTCTCCATGCTACTGAAGACAAATACTGAAAATACTCTGTGTCTTTAGTATTACACATTGTATGTCACTTTTCCTTCACTGCGTGTGCGTAGCAAACTGGAATGAGAGTGGTGTCTCTGTTTGAGGATGAACACAGCCATTTCTGAGCTAACGTGTACCGGCAGTGTGTCAGTGAAATGCTGTACAGCGGTTTTAGAGGCAAAGAAGTCCATCAAAGCCAGATTAGAAATCACTTCACCAGGACCATGAATTTACNCGGCAGTGTGTCAGTGAAATGCTGTACAGCGGTTTTAGAGGCAAAGAAGTCCATCAAAGCCAGATTAGAAATCACTTCGCCAGGACCATGAATTTACAAGGAGCTGTAAGAGATGAAGGTGAGGGAAGAGGGAAACAAGGAAAACAAAAGGGGAAACTGAGAAATAGGTGTGGAGAAATGGTGAATAACGGGAAGAGCTGAGGGATTCGTCCTCCTGCCTCTTTTCAGGCATGTCTGAAGTTCAGTTGTGGCCATCGTGATCTCCTGTCATCACAAATATTTTCCATTAGGGAAAGGGAACAAAGCAAAAGATGTTCCATCTATAACGTGAGATTATTCCTGCCGTTATAAAAGTACTGTATCACAATTTCGAATAGCTGCTCTTAAATGCATAGCTTTTAAAAAGGAAAGAAGCTTAAGATCGTGCGAAAAAAAGCCTTAATTTACCAGGCTGTATTTCATTGAAGACATGCATTTACTCATTTTTGATAGGATGGAACTTAACTAGATGAGGTTATATGAAAAGAATTATTATGTAAAGGGTCCGAGTCTGATATCATTAAGGACAACTGGAAGATGGCAACTCTCAGGGATGTTTCAGCATTGTTGTTCTTGAGTATTGTACCAGAAGCTTCACACTTAAATTGGAAAAGACTGATGGACTTGGCTCTCAGCTAAATAAGTTGTTGAAATATTCAGCGTACCTCTTGCGCGAAAGAGGAGCAACTCCGGTGAAAATCAGAGCAGTTCCTGGCTCCTCTAGATTGTAATGGCCCCTATAAAGCCCCTGTGGTGCTTTCTGTGCACCGGGAGATCCTCAGCACAGCGGGCAGCTTCGCTGTGCCTCCCTGGCACACGTCCTTGCCGCCTTCTCAGCCAAAGCACAGGAAGAGGTGGCACAGCGCTGGCTTCACTGCTGTGTGCCTGGGTCGTGTACATCTTCAAAAAGAAGCTTGTCATGCAAGTGACTTCCACTGATTTTAGTAGGACAAAGATTTGGGACAAGTCTACTGTTTATGGAGAAAAGACGGGGCTGGGGTTTTGTTTGCTTTGCCTTTATGGTTTTACCATGAGAAGTTATCATATTGCATGTGTAATCCTGGCTGTTCCCTGAGGCTTTTTCCTTCTTCCTTGCTTCAGGAACAAGCAATATAAATGCTGCATGGAAGCAGTGATCCTGTGCTGATTCCATGTGTCGTCTCGTATTCAGCAGCTGAATAACAGCTGGCTACTGGCTTTGTAGAAACTAGAGGGTACATAATTCAATTTTTCCATTCGTGTTCCAGTTCCTTCTTGGGATTTCCCCTTGGGGATGTATTTGCTGCTCACAAACTGCACTTGAGAAAAAGAACCTAAGAGACCGACTTACTGCAAAACAATCCCTAGGAGAAATGAAAATCTTTGCTTCTGAAAGGTCACCAGAAAAGTGGCAGTAGGGTCACAGAATTAGGCTGCACCAGGGAAAAAACCATTCTTGCCTCCTATGTTGCGTTTTGTGCTGATGGCCCCAAAATCTCTAGCTTTGCATATTTGACTTAATGAAAACTGAGAAATGAGCTTGGTTCTTTTTTTTACCAGGCAAATTGTATGCAACCTCATCACCTTTCATTTTACTGTTGTTGCAGAAGCATAGTAGTAGGCAGTTGTGTACTTTTCCCTGGTGCAGCTAGTAAGAAAGGACACATACTTCAAGGTGGGTTATATTATTCCTTGCCTGACTGCAAATTCTGAGATTACCGAAGTAACAAAATTGAGCTAAATGTCACGTTATCCCTTGGTTTAATGGAAAAGAATTAAAATCATCACTGACTTTATTGAAGGATGTGGGCTTGGTGCCTGAAGCGTGAGAACCTTCTTTTTAATCTCCAGTGAAAATGGACGGCCCTTCTCTATTATTAAGTATTGCCTGCAGTGTGTAATCCCATGAACGTAAGACTGTATTTCTCCTTGTTCGTCGTGTTAGCAAATGACAGAGAGTCTTGGGCAATTTGCACTGGAGGTCTTGAGCTGTGGGGCAGATGAGTGGGCGTGAAATTCGGAGATTTGTTTGACTGGGCTAATGCACTGATCCTTAAGTTCTCACAGTAAACTTCACTGGACGGAGGAGTAAAACTGCGTAGGAACAGATGCTCTGCTCTTCTTGTGCTGCTTCAGGAGTGCAAAGAGAGGGGCGACTCGTAAAATCTCTTTAGGTGAAGTGCCCCGAGTATCAGAGCACTGCAGACGGGCAGAGGCTGGGTGTGGGCAATGGCTCTCTCTGGCACGCATGGCACGTAGTTATTCGGCCTGGGTTCTGGCCATCAGGTCACCTCCTGGAAATTGTAGCTTGGTGGGGGAGTTTAGCGCAGTGACCTGGCCTCATAAAATCAGCTGTGTATGGAGTCAGGAGAATGCAACCCTCTCTTGTGACCCCACGTCGTGCCCTGCCTCTGCTAGCAGGGGCAGGTATTTGAACATACAACACAGTGGCTCGGCTTATGCTGCTTCTGTTCTCCACTGGCAGCCTTCAGCCAGGGGACTGAACGGAGAAATTCAGTGTTCAAATGCAAGAGCCCTTTACCACCTTCAGGGCTCTCCATTTGGCTGCCACAGCGTCACACCGAGCCCGTCGGTGGAGGCAATGATTTGGCCTTGGGAAAGGGAGATTTATTTTGAAATAGTCTTCTACTGTAATATCTTCCTTCTCTCTGACTGTACCACGGAGGCACTTCATGCTTATCATGTGGGAGCTAGCTGAGGCTCTCTGATACTATTCTTCCAAATTCAAAACATTAAAGCTACAGTGCGATGATTTTCAAATTTTCCAGGCATCCCTCCCACCAGCATTAATTGCCCCCCTGCTGTTCCTGTTGCAAAGCTGTTTGCTCTTTCAGTATGCAGTACTTGTTCAGTGCTGCGCTAAACCTTTGTGGCTTTGCAGTGAGAAAAAGCTTCAGTTTATGCAAATGACATTGCAATGAGTTTGATAAAGTGATAAACAGTCACATTTTATGATTGCAACTGTTGGGGTTTTGTTTGTTATTTTACAGTTAATTTTGTGGAAGTAAAGGGCTTCACAGACTGCCTTCTAGCGCCAGTGCAGTAATACAGTGCTCCCATAACAGCATTTTAAGAATTTGGTAGGGCCATCAAGCAAAACTGATGGACAGAGAGGACCACATACATCAGTGTCCCTTTTCGCTGTGGTAGAGCTCATAATCTCCCTGTACCTAGCAGCTCATCTCCTCTTTTAGTTACTATGTCTTTGGATGAGAGTTAGGCTTCACGCCCTTTACTTTTATTTCCTCTGCTTCTCAGCTTCTCACACAATATTATTCTTTCCAGTGACTGTACCAGACCTCCAAAATCCCATAGTCCCCCAAGAGTAATTACAGATGCATTACTGTGCAATCCCCACAGGTAGGTTGGGTCAAGTGCTTTATTTTTATACAGGTCAGCTACTGAGGAGTGTGGTTGACTTTGCTTCCTCAGTAGCTGCATGACAAGATGGGATTATTTCTGTCACGTGTGTATTTCTGCTGTAGCTGGAGGTTGATCCTCTGCCGAGTCTGCAGTAACTTGTACCCAAGTAGGGTTGCTAGTGGTCGTTAACGGATGATGTGAGGTCCCCAAGGAAATTAAATGTCAAATGGGAAAGCCTAGAAAAAGCATGACTGCGGCTGTGCAAGGAGTAAATGAACACAGTTTGATTGTATCTTTGTCTGACATAGGGTTTGATGACCTACATGCTTGTGCTGATCCTGGAGCTCCTGAACACGGATACAAGACACCCAGTGCGGGTGTTTTCTTTGAAAGTGTGGTAGTCCGGTTTCACTGCCAAGAAGGATACAGGCTGAATGGTACTTCAAAAAAACTTTGTGTGAGACACTTTAATGGCTCCCTGAGCTGGAAACCAAGTGATAAACCTGTGTGCCTACAAGAAGGTAAGTCAGTTTTCTTAAAGACTTCACCAGTGTTGGTTCTTCTCACTTGTCCATGTACCACGTTCGTGTGTCTCAGCACAAAACACAAAAGAATGGCATCCATTTCACTGCGCCTTATTTGATACATACTTCAGTTTCCCATCCACCCCATCCATAATCCCCATTTGTCAGTAGAATTTATACCATGAGAAGCTGTGTGTGTGCGCGTGCAAATGTTGGAAGGGTCATAAAGAAATCTGAAGGAAAAGATATAACACATCAATCCTTTTACCTAGTTACAAATCAATGCAGAGAGAAAAAACAACCTCCGGTATCAATAAACTGTTTGTAACTTATGTATTGAAGCTGTCCACTTAATACTCCTTTCTGTAATATCTTACTAGGAAAATACAATGAATTTCCAATGCTACTGCTGCTGCTAATCAGGAGTTTCAAACAATTTTATTTTATGACATGTGCATGATTCAGGTAGGAAAATCGAATACACCTGGACCGCAGAAGTTTAAGTCACAGTAGAAGTTTACTTTGAGATAACTCAGACTACCGTGGCGTAAACCAATTTATTTTTATTGCATTGCATGTTTGAAAATGTATTTGGTTTCAAATAACTAGGACGTTAAATTACTTTCTTCTTCTGGGAGTTAGATAAAGGCAGGATTTATTCGAATATCATAAATGTAAATTTTGGCCAAAAATACATCCAAGCAGCACAAACAATTTATTTCACCAAGTATATTAAAGCTATAACTTGTTCTATTTATTTATTGATTTTTGGTCAACAGAACTATTAAAATCGACAGTCATGAAAAGTGTTAGTTAAATCAAGTGTGTACATTTTAGTGTTGCAACTTCTCCAATGAAGCCATTGCCTTGTCTTCAAGGTGGAGCAACGTAAATTATATTTAGGGATGACTTCCATCATTTAAAATCAGATGAATACATGGACTTCATTCAAAAGTAGTCAAAGACTTACGTGGCTCATAAACACACTCACCACATGGGGTTGTGCATCACTCAGCACGTATGAAAACTGCAAGTACTTGTTTATGCTGATGGGTGGGCGGGTATGAGAGTCCTGTGCCAGAACAGGGATGCGTGAAGGGATGTGCCACAACAGGAGCACGCCAGGCCTGGGAGAACCATGCTCAGGAGATACGTGTGAAGGAAACAACCCTAAACAGTGCTCTGTTTGAAAGTGGTACGTGAGATAGATATTGGAGACAGTAGCCAGAGGCAGCTGGTAAGTAGTCCATGGTCTTTCAGGTAGCTGCCCTGTTGGCAGGAGAGGTCTTGGTAAAATACGGACTCCTGGAGGCCACAGGCTGCAAAGCTGCAGGGACACAGCCTTGAGCTGTCTCGGGGTATGCAGTGAGACGACAGCTGATGTGTAGAACATAAAGGCAATGGAGGTCAATAACACCTGGTCGTAAAGATGACGTGGGGCCTCTTCAGGATGTCTTTAAAAATAACGTATGTATGAAATTCATGCTCTCTCCTTTTACGATCACCTTTCATAAATGCCCTTGTCTCTCATCTCATGGTTATTTAAGAAAAAATACATGTAGAGTGACGGCAGCGTATGTCTAAGCTGGGTATTCAAACTACTAGAAAAAGCTATAGTGCTTGGAAAAATCTGTCTTCTTAACCACTGCAGGTAGCTTCTAGGAATTTTGATGTGCATCTTTGAAATAGTATCTGTATCATCCGCTGCACTTGTTAAAATAAACATTAATATATTTTATTGAATATTCCAACCCCTTCCCAGGCCCCCCAAGTCCAGTGGAAATCTGTGGAGGAAGTTTCTGATCACAATGCCATCAACAGCAAAACAACCTCTGATGTCAGTGTGATCAACACTTGAGCTGAGTGTTTTTAAAAAAGAAAGAAATTGGAAGACAAGAATGGGATGGATGATGTGACAACAGTTGCTTAAGAGATAATCAGTACTTTACAGCACAGAACACTTAAAAAGGATTGCACGCCAATGCTCTGATCAAGCAAAGCACTTAAGCTTGAGCATAACTGTAATTATGTGATTAGTCCGGTTAAAGTTCTCTGCTCAAAATTAGGCATATGCAAAAATGCTTATTATTTGGACTGAAGAGTAGGACTCTGATTCAGGATTTAGTGAAGCAAGTGCTTAAGTATTTTCCTGATTAACAGTATGATAATACCTCAGGTATTATTGAAACAATCCTAGGGTTTAGCAATAGGAAAAAAAATAGATGACAGAATTAATTTTTCTTTCCAATGCACAATACAACCACTGATTCAGAAGAAATACTAAGCAAAGGTTCAGTGGTGATCCGTGAGTCCTAAGCATTTGCTTAAGTGCTTTCTAGAGTGATCCTTTCGTGTACTGGGAGCAGAATCATGAGAGAGGCGCACGATAGGGAGCTGGGTAGTGTAGGAATGTGGCATATCTGGAGAGCAGTTAAGGAGGAATTATAACAGGGTTTGTAATTCTCAGCTGTCTAATGACATGCATAAAAGCCCTCATTGCAGAAATTCTGTAATGAATGTCTAGAAAGAAATTTGAAATTTGTAGCAGCTACTGGAGAAGTAAGAAGCTAATGTTTTACCATTCGTCATTAGTTATCACAAGGCAAAATGAACCTTATTTTGCATTTACCTATTTAAGGCAGGGGCTGATTGCCATGTTTGCGATAGTACGCTGTACGTGCCTGTCATCCCAGTATATGTAAATGTCAGATATTGTCAGTTGAGCTTGAACAGTAAAAACGCTCGATAACTGCAGTTCGTTTTAAGTTAATCTCAGAAGTTTGGGTTCAACTAAGGATGGTTACGTGTAATTTCATGTCTATATGCTGTGTACATTTAATCGTCGTTATGCGTTTACTAGAACAATTTCTAATCACAAATGAATGCTATTTACCAAAGGAAGCAAAGCAACCCATTTCAGAATGTAATTGATTTTAAAACTAATACATTCACCTGGGGCTCTTCGTCGAATCAATTTGGTTTTATAGGTCTGTCATTTCTCATTAAAAGGCAGGAGATTTTAAGTGTCAGTATGAGAAGGAAGTTGCATCACTAGGTGCCCAATAAATGCCCTGTCAAAAACCTGTGTGCTTAGAGTTATGTTCTCATCTTGTGACTGTAACTTCCATCAATTCTAATGTGGTTATGCACATCAATACCAAAGCTCTAAGGTAGGAATTTTGTATTTACTGTTTAAGAGCAATATGTCATGTTGTTCACACTTTAATCTAATCTTCTCCCACTGTGATAATGTGTCTGCTGAGACTGTTGCCCTACTTGGAACAAATGCTACCTCTTTCCTATGAGATTGAATCTAAATTTACAGTGTACGTGGGGATGGCAACCAAGCAAAGAGCTGTACCCTTCTCTCCCACCGCTTCTGCAGGCAGACGCCTTCGAGGTGTCCTCCGTGCCTCGTTCTCCCAGTGACAGGGATGACAAACCTGCAGCAAACGTAGTAGTGGACTAGTACATAGTTGGGCTACAGTTTTCCCGTGTGACGTTTGGCACTCATTTCTCTCTGCCTTTGTCTCTGAATCTGAGATGACTGAAATATTTTTATTTCTCCATCTCTTATCTGTCTTGCCTTGTTTGTCAATCTTTGAGCCTGGTTCCAAGCACTATATGATGTTTGCAGCCTGCGCTTAGCACAGTGGCCGCAGATCTTAGGTGAAGTCTCTGTGCGCTGTTGTAATACAAGCAAAGACAATAAAGAGAGGTGTTCTTTAATATGGACCGAAGTACTGTGTTTGCCATCCACAGAACTATCCTACTAACACGGTACTGTGGTTTAACACTACTAAAAACCAAGAGACAATAGCAATCTTAAATGTTTACTTTTAAGAGCACAGAGTCCACATGAGCTGTCCCTGCGTTCAACCCATTCTTCGTGATGTTCATTTCATCCTTTCTGCCTGTTCCTCTCCGTTCCAGCCCGTCAATGTTGTGGCTAGATGTAGTCAAGGCTAATTCAGAGACCACTCCACAGTGAGATACATAGGAGCACTGGACCTCTGCATTTGAGTTTATGTACAGATTAGTAAACAAAACGGTGCCAGAGCATGGGCCGAGGCACTGTTTTTCAATTGTTACAGTGATAGAAAGGTCCCTGGTGTGGTTTTGGCCAATGCCAAGTAGTACTTCCCAAGCAATTCCTACAGGCACGTTCTGGATTAGCATGGACCAGCGACAATTTTTGGAGGGTAAGAGTTCACCTGCGATAGACACAAGCCGTGCCAAGCCAGCTGGTACCCATGGATGGTGTGGCTGTCTCCGTAGTGTCCAGGTCGTGCCTGCCTTCTGAGTTGCCTTTATGGTCCAGGTGCTCTTGGGAGCAGCCCTCCTACCCCTTGGGCTGGAAGAAGCAGTTCTAAGAGATGATACATGGTTTGCACATAAACTAAAGCACTATAATTATAGCGTTTAACAAATTTTACTCTTCAGACCAATCGTCCCGTGACGGGAGACACACTTGGTTTGCTAAAGCCAAGAACTCCTAATGTACAAAGCTGCATCATCGTGAAAGTTAGGTCAAGATAAGCTCTTGCACCGGGCAGGCTGCTGGTCCTGGCAGCTGCACCCCACCTCTTTGTGCCTCTGCGAGACAGGAATAAGTGTTCCTAACTAGGGCGTTCTTTTGGCTAACCCGTTTTAATATTCACACAGTAGATATAAGCAGATCGTGTAAAACTGCCAGAAAGCAGTGTAAGTCATAGTAGTTGCTGTTCGATGCTGGTTAAAGACCGTGTATTCCCTTAAATGGTTTAGCAGCTTCCGCGGATTTGCAGGAAAGTACTTAGAATAAAGCAGTTTAATTTCTAGGACAGGACATTTTAAAATCCAGGCACTTATTCTCAGCTTTTCCAAGTAGAATTTGTGCCAGCTAATCCAGTTGTTTGCAGAGAGGTGGCTACCGACTAAGCGCTAAACAATACGAATTCAGGCAGTGGGAAAGCATTTGCTCGCAAGGCATTGGGAAAAAGAGCTGTAATACTGTGGTCAATTTAGCTGGGGCTTGTAATAGGCCTGTTATCAAAGTCAGGCAGGATGTCGCAGGCAAAGCATGGTACAGTGAGCAACTTCTCACTGTTCTCAGCCAACATCTAGCCGACTAAAGTGATTCGATCTATAGCTGTTACTCGGAATAATGGGGGTGAACTCCCTGTAATAGATCATTGTTACAGAATCGATTTCCCCCGCTTTGAAAGTGAAATCTCATATTTTACTACAGTGTATGTATACACATGTCTTTTATTTGTATAGCAACAGAAAGCTGTTACGCCAAGAGACCGAGCTGTTCATTGATGTTATCTTCTGGCATCCATCTCGGACCTCCCGCGTGGCCGTGGAGCAGTAACCCCATCTATCTCATCCTATCCTCAGGGGTGCCCAGGGCAGCCTCTTCATGACAGCATTCAGGGCTTAGCATCGGGCATTTCTTATGGGGCATCCTCCACTGATTAACTTCCAGTGAGAGAGAGAGAGAGAGAAAATTGTCCAGTCTTTGAATGTGATGTCTGCATCCTCAGCCCATTGCATTTTATAACCCTCTCTTAGGGTATGCATCCTGCTGGACCTGGGCATTTGTAAATGAATAAATTCTAATAAAACATCTTGCTGCAGGCTGCCAGCCCTTCCTGTTACAGGCAGCGGGACGTACCTGCAGCAGCACCCAAGGAGCTAAAAGTAACAAGAGAAATGGGAGAATTTTTGACTAATAATATGTCCAGGCCCCGTACTAAAAGTTAGCATGTAGCCCTATAATGAGAAGGTACAAGGGAAAATATGTTTTAACTGGGGAAGCAGTACTCTTCCACTTCATATTAGTAAACTTTAGTGATGGAGTCTCAGAATAATAGATCCCCTAGTTTGCCTAAATAAATAAATACATTATGAAGTACATTTGCTCTTAGTAGTTTGCATGTGCTATGCTAAATGACGGTTTGTCTTGCTTCTGGTTGCGCTCCTAAGCAAGCAAGCTGTTGCTATTTCTTTACTTTGTGCATGCTCACAATTAATTGCTAAGTGTAAATTTAGAGTTGTCTCTTCCTCTTTAGCGAGAATTACCCATGAAAATGGCAAACTTTCTCTTTTGTGCAAGTCTCAAGGGACTTGTGAAACTTCTTTTTTTAAGTAAATACTGCATTTCTAAATGAAAATAAATGCCTCTTGTGGCAGAAGCGTTGGAAAATCCAGCAGAAAACAAGCCTATAATATTTTTACTGTCTGGCTTTTGTTTGAAACACTTTGTGGGTTTTGATGCCTGAAAACTTTTATCACCATCTCTGTCATGGATTGCCTGTTGGCAGACAAACAGATAATTTTAATTACATTTTCCTGGTATTTAATCTTTTCCTCTCTTCTGTTTAATCTCACTTTGCGTTTATGAGGAGGATGAACTTTGAATCACCTGGACTATTCCTTCACATCCCTTTGGCTTATC
Organism: Steatornis caripensis; assembly: GCA_013398225.1. Taxonomy (NCBI): domain Eukaryota; kingdom Metazoa; phylum Chordata; class Aves; order Caprimulgiformes; family Steatornithidae; genus Steatornis; species Steatornis caripensis. Next base: position 286,715 of record VZSC01011571.1, on the reverse strand, counting down.
TCTTAATTATTCAGTATTAGCAGAGGGTTTTTTACCTTGCCTCACCCTTTCCTTCCACTTTCCACAACACCTTTTGGTTTTTAGTCGTCTGGGTTTCATTTTATATTTTATTGTCTTTGGCACTGGTGTATACAGTGAGATGTAAGACTGTCGGATACACGTATCACAGACAGGTAATAGAGCCCGTGCCTGTTTATGACTAGGGGTTTGCAGTCTTTTCCCTTGTTCAGAGTCTTCTACCAGCACTTGACATGCTGCTCAGGGCCTTAAAAATCCCTCCCTCTAAAGGCATACGAATTCAAGCACATAAAATTATCTGATTTAAAACAGAATCAATGAGATTAAAGCGAAGTCATTCTCATAATGGACTCTGTGGAATGGAGCTGGACAAACCCTTGTAAATGTACCTGATTTTCATCTGTGTGTCTACTAGAACTGCAGTTTTAATGTGTTCCTCATGCCATATCTGTATTTTATCTTTTATTTTGTCCTGTCCTTAGTGCTGTCAAAGCATCTGCCTTCACGTGGGACTTTGGGATAGTCCAGTTGTGCAGTGTAATTTGCCCACACGATTAATGGAAGGACAAAATTAAGAAGTCTTCCGAAACACTTGATTTTGTTTGTTTGAAAAAGTCTGGGGGGATGATCTGTTATTGTAGCACGTCAGCTTCTACTACAGTGCTATAGACTTTGTAACTGATGTTTAGCTAGGGAAAGGACATATTTACTGAAATGCATGTATTTTCCAAACGGTTTAAACAGAGCACTTACAGTAACTGATAACTTTTGCTTAAAAGCTTGATTATTGAATAGCTAGCCATGTTTTTTTAATTAAGTTACTAATTTTTTTTTTCATGAAGTCACAGATTGCCTTGTTCCACATGTTGAAGATGCAGAGATTCATAACAAGACATACAGGACTGGTGATAAATTAATAATCAGCTGTCATGAAGGATTCCAGATCCGTTACCCTGACTTAGACAACATGGTTTCAATATGTCAAGACGATGGAACATGGGATAATCTGCCCATTTGTCAAGGTTTAGTACACCAGCACATCCTGTTTTATAGCTCATGCACCTTGTGATAGTTTGCCAATATTTTTTTGTACATTTGTAAGGATGTCAGTGATCTGATAAATCCCACTGTAAAGTATTTGAATAGTGCTGCTGCTCAGATTTTTTGATTTCTCTTCCCCGTTGCTCACTGCAGGAAAGAAGATGCCACTTTCTGAACATCTCCATACTTAAAATACTACTTTAAATATTGCCTTTTGTTTGCTAGTCTAAAACCTGACACGGATACATTGCGTTTTTTAAAAAATCAGGGTTAAGTCAACCACAAGTTCAGCAAAAGATGTGATGGGCAACTGACATTTTTGCACCAGTTAATTTCTGGAAAGATTGAAGCTTCTGACTGCAATTTACCTTTCTTTGCCTTGTGCAGCAGGCAGCGTTAGAGGAGAGAAGCTGGAACCTGTTCTTCTACCGGTTTTCAGCAGAGTTGTTGGTCAGGTTCACAGTCCATTAAACCCTCAGGTATTGACTGAAAATTCAGGGTGTGCACAGGAATGATTTTGGCCAGAAAAGCCATTAGCTGTAGAACCAGTAGTATTAGTAGCATGGGATCCCAGCTTCGCTTAGACTGCGAGAAACGGCTGGGGGTAAGCCAGCTTTAGTGAATGCAAGTTCAATAACTCTAGGCTGCTGTTACATGCTTGTGTTAGTACCATTGACTTGATTTTAACCAATTCACGTCTTGGTAACAAGCTTGACTAGCTGAACAGCATTGAGAGATTTTAACTATCTATCTGTGCTAAGGAGAAGACTGGGTTAGTATTAACTTTCCTCAAATCTGTCTGTCATCTCCAAAAGCTGACAGTTCCCTGTAGGCACTTAGACCATCACATCGGTTTGCAGAGCCGGAGCAGGCAGGCAGGGAGCTGGGACGCTTCTCGGGAGTGATGGTGGCAGGGTGAGACATGAAAGTCAGGGCTTGGTGTTTTTGCTGTAACGAGATGAGATTGATAGGTGCCAGAGTCTGAAACTACAGGAGCTTAGTTTGTATGGGTCTCCACGGGTAGGACCCTCAGTTTGGGGCACATAAAACTGTGTCTCAAGGTCTTGTCGTAGGCTATGGTACAAGCATGTAGAAATTTAGGCACATTACAGAGCTAGCTCTGTGTATCTGAAGAGGGCCAACAGAAAAGGGGAGTTTTCACAAACCCATAGAAAAGCGGGCACTAGTTTCAGGGTATCTTACCAGCAATGGCATAGTGTGTGGCAATACAAAGTATACAGCTGACTTTGGGGAGTGGGTGCACCTCACGTCTAATTAAGGTAAAGACTCTTGCAGTTTGGTGAGATGAGTGCTCATAAGATTAATTTGTAGGTATCGTATTGCCAAAGATCCAGGTGGAAATGTTGCAAGAGCCAGTATTAACTGGGTAAGCAAAAGTACCCCAAGTATCCCTTGGCTTGTTACTTTCTTCTGTTGCTGTATTTATACTATGAAACACAATCAATTGCTGCTACTCAATATTCAATATTAGCTGCCTTTAAAAATAAAAGCAGTGCCAATAAAAGTTATTAAATCAATTGCACAGGAGCAAAGTGCTGTAACTACCAAACAGATAGAGAATAGGCAATGCAGATTCAAGGATCTGTCGTATTTTGCCAAATTCTATAAACTTGTTCCAAAATTGACTCCAGAATTTTCTTTTTGCTATGTCCGGCACTAATAATATTAAAAGCACTTCTCTACTTGCACTAGGTAGGGTGTCAATTAGATTTCTGTAGCACTTTGATTACAAAAGGCAGCGGAGTCTTGTGGCACTAAGATGCCTTTTTTTCTGGCAGAGCAGTGGGAAAGGATTGTAGAGCGTATAAGAATCCAACCTCAAACTATTTTTGCCGCGAGATAATAACAATAATTACTGACCTGGAATGATGTGAATTACTTAGCAAAAAAAATGTCAAAATGAACTTTTCAAGCAGCTTGAGGTGTTTGGAGACGTAGGGATTTTCACAAACGCTTGGCTCTCGTACAAATTCAAGTAAATCTCTGTCCTGCTTCCAATGAGCGTTAAAATTCTGAGTCAGCAGTGCAAATTTTTCCCTGATACAGTTCAGAAGAGAGTAAGCTCGGTCTTGCTTGGGCAGTCTGCGCTCTCTCTTTCTGTCCCACTGGAGGCTGCTTATATCGTCCTGCTCAGTGGGCTGCTCAGTTTGCAGGAACCGCTGTGTTATGTGTGGGGCATACTTGATCACGGGTACGAGCAGCAGCCGTAGATAGGATGCTTGAAGCTTTATTTGAGCAGGGAGATAATCAGCTAGTAAAACAGCTATCAAAACCATTGGTAGTACAGTGTGCTGTAAAAAGCTTTCAAGCATTTTCTGTTTTCTTTTGCTTTCATCCCTCTCCCTCAAAAGACCATTGCAAGAAATAAACACTTGAAGTGCTGCCAAGACTTTTTCTTTTAGATGCCAGTATCTTACAAGAAGTTCTCAGAGTGATTTTAGTTTCCCCCTCAGGCTTAAAATCATGAGAGTCCTATGAACATCCTTCACAAATTCCTAGTAGTGGCAAGAGACCTATTTATGGAGTGCCATGATGCAGCTCCGATTAGTCTCCTAACTTTACAGTATTGGTTTTCATTCCCTGATTACTAATCGTCCTTCCTCCACATTATTGCAACTTAAAAAATCAACGGTATTAAGTATTACCCAGAGGGTCATTTCTAAGGCCATGAGGAATGATTTTTTTTCTGTGGTACAAACTCTTAGCTCTAAATACTAGCTCAAAACAAACTCTGAATGCACGTGAATGACATGTTATAAAGTCATGTCGTCTATTAAATTCACAGCTCTATCTTGCACCAGATATGATTGGTGACCCTTTAACTGTCACAGCTCAGTACCATCCGTGGTACAAATCGCTCAGAAGTAATTCCAGAAGCAGAATCTAGTCTCTGACTCCACGTACAATTTCTGGTGATAACAGGTACCTGAACTTTTTGATAACCTAATCTGAGACCTCGTTCAGTATTTATCACGGGACTGCTCATAGGAAGTCAAGTCCCTTTAGACTTTCTCAAACTGAAATTTCAAAATCTTTAATTCTGTCTGCAGTTCTATTACAGTTGTGTGCACTTCGTCACAGGAGCAGTTTTAGTATTAGAGATGATTTACATGCCTGTCAGTTTTAAGAGGAATAAAACTCATGGTTTATATAAATGACAATCTTTATTTATTAAAGATTCTGCCTCAAAAAGAAATTGCCGTTGCTAAATCAGTGAATGTTTGTGAAACAAAATGCTGTCATTTTCAGTAAACCTTTCCTGGCTTTGCTGAGAGTGAATCCCAAGCTGGCAAAGCATGCGGACTAAAGAATAAAAGGGTTTGAAATAGGATAATGAGGCATGTGGATCTGAGGGAGATCATACAGGCGTGCCATTCATAGTAGAGAAGATTAAAAATACTGCACTCCTCAATTTAGGAATTATTACCAAGATGTGTGAAGATGACTGAGATAAGCACCTTATAATAAAAGATACCTCCCTCTTCTTAATTTGCAGGTTGCCTGAGGCCATTGGTTCTTCCTCATAGTTACATTAACATATCTGAGTTCGAGTCCTCCTTCCCCATAGGAACAGTGGTGTATTATCAATGCTTTCCTGGATATAAACTAGAAGGGGCAGAGTTCCTTGAGTGCATGTATAACCTTATCTGGTCAGATAGCCCACCTAGGTGCCTTGATGTGGAAGGTAAATATCTTACTGTTTTTCATCCAATTTTGCAAAATCAGCATGCTCTATATGATTTTAACTCAGGCCTATAACCACGGTTATGCTATATGTAATGTTTCCGCAGGCCACAAAGAGCGTATCTGGGTTTTGTTGCGTGCGACCTGCTGTGCTTCACTGCGCCGTTAGCTCTTGATGTTCCCTACCTGATGTTTGCTCTCTCAGTGTCCAAAGTGCAAGAAGGGAAGCTCTTAACAATGATTGCTTTGCCCTTAAAATGTAAATTCTGTGCAGGTTTTCCAGTAAAAGTACTGAGGAGGTTATGGAATTCACATTTGTGTGCAGATAGTCCGAGTTTCTATAGATACAGACAGATTTCCGTGATAAATAAAAATTACTCCATAGAAGTTCTTAGTTTGGGCTGTGGCAGCTGCAAACATTATTCAGTGCTACACGATGCTGCATGCTTGAATATTTCTTGTCTCTCATGATAGTTAACCTTAAAGAAGGATTTGCAACTAAAAATGACTGAGCTAATTTATTGATTAGGAACATAAAAACCATTCAGAGTGAAACAGAGGTAAATAGTACCAAGCCAAAAGAAGTAACATGTGGCTATAGCTGCAGTGCTGCAATGGAAGCTATTGTAGTGGGTTTATATTTGCATCCCTTACCTTTAAAATAAAGATACTGAATGGATTGCTCCATACACCGCCAAAACCTTGTCAACGACCTTCCCCCATCTTTATACTGCATCTTGAATGAAACATCCTAGGAAGTCAGGATCCAAATACATCCTTGGCATTTCATTCCCCTAAAAGGACTATATTTTTGCTCTATTTCAAGCCTGTAAGGAAGCTATCTATATGTAGAATTTAGCTAAAAGCAATTGTAGGAATTCATACGTGATGCTTACGTCACTGAACTAAATGTTAAGCATTCTGGAAGTGCAAAAATTTGCCAACAGCATCAACAAAGTGATATACTGCACAAAAATCATAAAATGGTCCTTATTTTTAATGGACAATTCAAGTTCCAAAATGCTTTTGCAATTTTGGAATGACATAACAAGATGATCTATTTTTATTTAGCACACCATAAAAGATCACTCCCAAATCAGCTCTATGTAAGCCATTTTTGGAAGGTTTGTTTGTTGTTGTTTATAGCATGGAAAATACTTTAAAAAATCAGGAGGGCCCTGTTAGGCTTAATCCAAACGGTATAACTGTGTTAATAAAAATGACGACTCTCCAGTTAGGAAGATAAGAGCATTAAAATACAGAAACTGAGGTGTATGAAGCAGAAAAAATTGTGTCTTACCCTCACTTAACACAGNCATTTTTGGAAGGTTTGTTTGTTGTTGTTTATAGCATGGAAAATACTTTAAAAAATCAGGAGGGCCCTGTTAGGCTTAATCCAAACGGTATAACTGTGTTAATAAAAATGACGACTCTCCAGTTAGGAAGATAAGAGCATTAAAATACAGAAACTGAAGTGTATGAAGCAGAAAAAATTGTGTCTTACCCTCACTTAACACAGGGGAGCATTCGATCAACACACCCGAGAAAACGCACGTTTTGTTTATTGCTTGTATTATAAAGTCATGGAGAGGCTCTTTTTTCTTGATAATTTAAAACATGAGATAAGAACTGCTGCCCTGACAGTTCTACGTTTTAAATAACATGTCAAAAGTTATCATCTCCAGTCAACAATGATGATTTGTGATGGGGGATCAGTGTGTGACAGACGCTAGGTCAAGGCCATCTAGGAGGTCTCCCGAGCTTTGATTTAGATCCAGCCTCCCTTTTAATCGCTTTCTTATTGCTCTCTTTAAATGTTAAAACTTTCTGTGGTGATTTCCTGTTGGCATCCCATCTGTGCATGTGTTGAGCGAACCACAGGAGATTGAAATCTAAGGCATAACTCTTGGAAGAGCGGGTTCTCCTCAGCGTTGGGGCTCTCCCTGCTTCTGTTGGGGGCAGAAGAGAGAGCAGCATCACTAAAAGGTCACCCCGACAACTCCCCTTGTGAACTCTCTTGTAGGGATGCTTCAGCTGGTATGCAGCAAACTTCAAAATTAAATCCACATAATCAACTGGAGATCCCCTCATTTGAAAGTGTTTGTTCAAGTGATGTATGCAAGGAGTGCCAGTCTCCAGGAATCTTGTTACAATCCACTACTCTTAATTAGCAGACGAAACTCCCTCCCTGCCTATTTTTTGTTCTGCACCTTGCATACCAATGCCAAGCTCATTTTTCTGTATTCCTTTTACGTGTGAGGTATAGTCTCGCCAAGCAGTATTTTTCACAGAGGAAATCTGCAAATAACAAATTAATTCCATTCACTTATTTCCATGTCAATTCAAAATTTATTCTAATGACATCTCCCGATAGGTATTTTAATATGGTAATGATTAAAAGCAAATGGTTGTTAGGGAGCTATAGTAAACCATTTTAGAGCTTTATTCTGCTATAAATAATGGTGCTTACAGCATTCTCATTTTGATATATGTTCTTCTTGAAGCCTTCACAGAAGGAATTTCTTAAATGTGCGTGTAATCACACAAATGCTGTATGTCAATTTTGCGAATTCTCCCCTCCTTGTTAGGCCAAATAAATTCTGAATGAAAGGTTTGTAGCTCCACTTATATAAAGTTGCACCAGGGGCCACTCAGCTCCCATCCTACAGCAAAATTTCTAAGGCTCAGTCCAGTCATCGTCTCAATTTTGTGAAGCGCAGAGCTTCCACCAACTCTGGTGAGAGATTGGTTTGTGCTGACAGGGGAGAAGATTTGTCCGATCATTAAAATCACCGTTGCTTTATTCACAGCAGTGCATAAAAACTGCATTACCTGGTACTGAAGTGCAGCCAACACTGCGATGCTATGCGGCGGCTTCTCAGAAACAGCTGCTTGGACCTGATCAGGGAAGTTTGTTATAGCTCGGGCAAACGAGGATGCCTCTAGTTCAGATTGCCAAGTATTTACTGGTATGAGATCCTCTTCTTAAACGCTTGTACCTTTGCCAAATTTAAAACGTTCGGATTGATTTTTTGAGCGTCTGCCTCAAGCTGAATCATTTGGGAAGCTTCAGTTGAAATGGTTCAGCTATAGCTGAGAGTGACGGTACAGGAAACAGCGTTATTTTACCAGTGCTAGAATATTTTACAGTCATTTCAAGGATAAGATGAAACATCTTAACGCTGAATTTTCTTTCTACATCTTTAACTTTCTTAATATCCTTTTTTCTAGAGGAATTCCATAATTGTGCAAAAGTTTTTTTAAATTTCTATTTTCCTGAAACTTGTTAGACACTTCCAAGGATACATGGAAATCTAAGTAAAATGCCAAATTACTTATGTGGTTTTTAACTTACCAATTTTGGGTTAATCATCCACCTATTGAAATTAATGTGAGTTAGTGAGTGCCTTCTGTAAAATCAGATTTGCAAAAGATGGAGCGGGAGCCCTTAAACTGAAGATTACCACATGGGGTATAAACATTAATTGTAAAATCAGATGGCTTCCAGAAACATTGCAGGAGAACAAACACTCGAAACCAAACATTTTCGCTCTGTGAAATGCAATGTACAGAACTACGAAATGTTTATGATATGATACTTTAAGGTGAATGAAGACATTACACAGGATTTGGAGATTTTTTTTTAAAAAAAAAAGCCCGGCCATTAGTACTTTGGGAATGTGATCTGCGTATGATTACACACCTTGTCATCTGGACTCTGTATTTTAGTCTTTCATGCCCTTTGGAAGTTTTCCAAGAAGATGTAAGGAATGGTTCTTATAAAGAACGGGGATGGCGGTGGGAAGCAGGCAAAGAGAGGAAAGGCTGGAAGAATTTGGTCTTAGTCCTAATGCTAGAATATAAAGCAGTTGTACAGATAGTGTAATTGGGAATTCCTGGCCTTGTATTTAAGAGCAAAAGGGAAAACATGTTGATTGAATTTGCAAACGGACATGATCCTGTTACCTGCAATGTCTGGTTTCAGCACCATCCCAGCTGAACACAAAAGCCGGTCCTGCAGGAAATCAGATATCAAAACTTCATTCCAGATGTGAGAATCAACAGATTCTCTAGCTGAGGTTAGGCTTGAAAGAATGTTAAATAGAAAATATTTCAAATTTTTGTAGGTAGATTCGAAATTTAAATAAACATGAGGAATAGACTTCAAAAGGGGAGAGTCAATGAGTAGAAGAGAGAAAAAACATAGAGGAAAACTGAAGGCATTCCAGAACTCTCGTATGTAAAACCACCTCATTGTGGGGGGAGGAGAAAAGATACAACACTAAGCTAACAACTGATTACAGAAGAGATCCTGAAAGTTTTAGAAACTACGAGAGAAGGATAGGAGAAGGAAAGAATTAAGAAAATTGTACAACAAAAGTGCTAGGGAACTCAAAAAAACCCTGCCAGGAAATTTCTGAAGAATAAAAGGGGGTTAGTCATATGAAAATGAAAACCAGAAAAGTATGCTACACATAAAAAAGTATTCTGGAAAGACAGGCAAGAATACAGAGCAGAGCATTGAAATTATTCTTCTCATAAACTGAGGACAGACGCTTATAGAGAGGGTCTGATAATTCTGACATCGAACCTAGAAAGTAAAGAGCATGAAAGAGCACTGGAGGACGGTGATATTACAGGTGAAATGCCATAGCTGCTTAATATTTCAAAACAAAGTAGCTTAAACTTTCTAACTAATTACACACAGGATACTTTGAAGGAAAGCTTCAAAAATCTGTATGTTTATGTAACAATTGCTAACGCCATAAACAGCGATTGACACCAAGCTATAAGTTTGATAAAATATTTTAAATTCTTGATGGAACATACAGCAATACACTGAGAAAAAAAGATACAGGTCAGCCTGTTATGTTATGTTCAGGAGTCAGAATAAAGTAAGCAATCCTAAGCCTGAGATAGTGCACATTGGTACAAATGGATTTCTCTCTGTGCTTCTTTGTTGACATTGAGAAGGCTTTCGATGAATTCCAACACGACAGGCTGATGCATGTCTTCAGGGAAGATAATGCTGGTGCAGCAGATCTCCAACAGGTAAAAATCCTGTAGAGTGAGCAGAGGGCAGCAGCACAGGCAAGCTGCGAATCACTGTGGTATGAAGAAATTAAGAGAGGTAGATACCAGGGTACTTTTCTATGTTTACACATACTCAGCTTGCAGGCAGGAGGGAGAATAAATTAAATATTGCTTAACTGTCAAAGAGGTCATCCAAGTTAACTGAGTTAATGTTAACATAAGACGCAATTATAGCCTTGTTTTTAATAGCTCCGACTAGAGTGGCGTTTGAGAATATATTCACTGCCTACAGCAATACTTCTTGCAACTCAGGGATAGCAGCAGCCAACAATATTTGTAAGCATTTTTACTTGGGCAACACCTTTACGTCGGTGACGCCTTTACCCTGATGGCCAAAGGATGAAATAGGCCAATAGTCTTTCACCCTGAGGGTGATTAAGTCATAGAAGGCAAGTGTGATGAAGTTTAAAAGGATAGTTTTCTTTTAAAAAAGTCATTCAGCAATTTTACATGTTTCTGCACGGTACACAGTTCATTAGTTCGTCACCTGAGATCGCAGAAATGATGCGTGTCTGGCCACCCTGCGTGAGAGTGGAAGTTGAACACTTCAAGGAGCTCCTCATAGGTGCCTTGGAATATCTGGATTTTTGTGCTATTGGAGAATGTTGACATTCATCTGTGCACTTTTACCCACAGCTGAAGAGGTGTGGAAAAGAACCGAATTCAGAAAGAGCACAGTGACATGAAACACTAGGCAGGCACATCATGTTCTTCTGTGGACTTACTGCTTAATAATCGTCCAGTCACCGAATTCCAGCAGCTGTATTGCAAAGTGAAACAGAAAGAAAACCAGACCATGTTTTGATACAGAATGATACACAAAAGTCGACTTCTTACAGCTCTCGCTATGAGGGGTGAGAGGTTCAGGGAACAGTCTCCCAAGTTGAAGACATTCTTTGAAGAAGATAAATCCCATTATATTTCTAAGTGACTGCTCCTTTTTTGCATTGCGGAAGTCTTCTTTGATCTTGGCTGTGACTGAAATAGATGCCTTCTCCACTGTTCGTAGTTTTTCAAGAAAGCAACAGAACAACAACTTGTAATCTGTTTCTTTTATGTCTTCTGTTTCTGCTTGGTGCACAGGACTGTCACAGTAAATCATTGTTTTACACCTCCTCTATCACCTCTGTACCATTCAGAAGCTCCTTAGCATTTCCAGAATCAGCCAGACATCCCAACTTTTTTATGGAGCTGTAATTTCTGCCCTGCAGTTCCACATTAGCTGCCAGATGCGTGTTGTATTTTATCCACAGTGCTTTAAGTATGCTGAGGATTAGATGGGGGAAGGCAGACAAAATTTCTCCCTGAAGGCTGTTTTATAATATTAACTTTTAACTGTATCTGGCAGCGCTCCTCAGAAAGGAAAGACACACTAAATTGTGTACCTCGAAATCAAGTATCTCTGTGCTTTATGGACACGCTCATTGAATTTGGCTACACAGTGCAATCACAGAACATCTTCCACAAATCACGGGAACTGTAGCTACAGACTCTATGCGTTAGGAAGCCTATGCGCGGCGTAGGTTTGTTCAGTTCCACAGTTAAAAACCAGTATTTAAAGGGGGGCAGTTTCACCCGTCAGTGTAGGCATGCACTTGAAAACTAAACATAGATAACAGAAACCGATACTCTTCCACGCCTCTCTAGTCTTGTAAGCTGGTTTGTGGTATTACAGTGCTAAGATCACCTGCTGGTTTTCCTCCCCTTTTTTTTTCCCTAGTAGTACTACACTGGGAATAAGACTTTGTGCTTTTCCTTCCCTCAGGTGGTGTAGTTTGATTTCCTCAGCCTTCAACTAAACCTTGGAATACAGCTCATCTATTCCAGCAAGTCCAGCTGGATTTGGCATTCCAGTCTCATCCTCGATGACTGGTGAAGGTGACACCACACAGGCTCAAAGGATTCTTGTTTATAAACAAAGAGGAAAAAGCAATTGAAGAATGAGAGGTTAAAATAGCATAAAAACATTGATACGTTCACCTCACAGTGAGCGCTGGCTTCTTGGACATCCCTGTCAGGTGCTTTTATCTGTCTGGTTGTCTTAGCCACTTTCCCAACAGCTGGCTGTCCCTCCCCCACCTCCATTCTGCTTCTAAACACTTTGACCTCTTCCCGGTCTGGGGTTATCCCGTGACACCTGTCAAATACCCAAGCGTTGGCTTATTTTGAAGCTCTCTGATTCCTTCCTGTTAGGTGTCTATGCAGTCCCCAGCATCTGCTTCTCAAAGTCCTAGAAAAGACCATTACTGTCATGAAGTCAACCACTCATGAGAAAAGGAAGAAAGAAAGCTAGAAGCAAGTGATGAAGAAAGCTGAAACGATCTGCTGTAAATGAGACCACAGCGCTCCAGGCACTCCCATGTGAACAATTAGTATAAATATTCCCTTAAAGATAATTATAGGCCTCTCGCTAAAAGAACTCCTAGCACTGTATTGCTGCAAACATCGTCAATTTTTTTGTAGTTCAAATGAAAATTGCACTTTTAAATTTATAGGAGAAAGATCACTTGGGGTGTGTTTCATCTGTTGTGAAATGCATTTGAAAGTAAAGACTTTGGCATTAAGATCAGCGCTTCACAGGTTGCTGTGCTGGGAATGGCGGGATTGGTGAGGATGAGTGTGAATTTGCTCCTCTAGGAGTTCAGCTGACTGGAACTGCAAAACTGGCTCTGTAATTTGTAATTCCAGTAACAAGGAATCTGTCTGCAATAAGTGATTGTAAATCAGCTTCTGTTTCCATTTAGGAATCATCTAATGTTAAACTATTATTAAAACAGACTTGAAACTAGTTTTATACTGTTTCATTTAGGCTCAAACAGCTGGTGTCAGTGATTTAGCAATTTTCAGCAAGATGGTGTTTGTCAAAGCTAGACCAGAGAAGCAGATTTTCATTAAAAACTTAATTTTTCAATTCATTTCACACTCTGTAGAAGGTGGAAAGTGCTTCTCACTGTGTGCACAGCGAAAGGCTTACCTCACTATTGTAGCTGGTACAAGATTACCCAGGGGTGATTGTCTTGGGGTGGATCAAGCAGCTTGGAGCCAGGAGACCCGCAGTGTATTCTAAGCTGCTTCGACATTGACTTGCTGAACGGTCTAGAAGTTGCTTAACTGCTAGGTGTGTTTTCAGAAGAAAACGTGTAGGTGGCGTTGTGAAGGTTAAGTAATTGAAAAAGGTTAAGGTTGAAAAGAATTTGGATATTATTGGCTAAGGATACAGTATTTTTAATAAGTCTTGCTGTAGGCTTTCAGTAGATTTGCTGGCAACTTCAGAGTTCAAAATAAGCATCGTTTATCTTTGTTAGTTTAAGTCATGTCTACTGTCGGGCTTAATAGGAGTTACTTTATGTATCAGTGCTGACTTAGTTTTTCCCACTATTATTTCTATTCTGGTATTACTATTGGTGCTGCTGTTGTTTTGCTGTGGGAATGAGTAATCAGAAAAATTCCTCACTTTCAAAACACAAATTCCGTGACCATGAAGTTTTTCCTACTTGTTCCGCTACAGCTATAATACGCAGTAAGTCTCCCTTCACAGTGCTGGCAGCATTTGATAAAGGAATATATCATTAGGATGTTGTTAAGCTGATGTTCACCGTAAATGAAAAGTTACTCTAGTAAAGCTTCCTGTTCTGCTTGTATTTCAGAAGAGTGTCATTAGAAATAAATTCTCGTTCAGCAGCTGTTCGAGACTGAGATGTTTTGACAGGGCTTATTTTAAAGCAACTGGGTATGCTACTTCCTTCCTTTTACAAACCTCTTAATTTCTTCTTCAAGCTCCCAACTTGATATGAGTAGTTGAGTCCAACAGTTTTTCTTCCATCCTGCTTACAGTACTGAACAGTTTAGTGGGATTTTTTTTTTTTTGCAATTTTAGAATTAAAATACTTTTGTTTTTTCCATTATTATTAATTACAACCTAAGTATAAAATAGAAAAATACTTTCTTAACATTTAAAGTGCAAAAGTAATTTCCTTTTCCTTCTCTTCTTCCTGTTGGTCGTCCACTTCCCCTCCCCCCGTGCATTTCCCTATTTAATATTGCACTAGAAATACCAATTTTGGTCCACCACTTGTTGTCTTGAGATCTTCCTGGCTAACAAATAAAATCACTAAATCTTCTGAACAATATAGTGTCTTTTGAGTTTAAAAATCCACAACTAACAGCTGCCCTTTTTTAAACACTACTGATTTATTTTCTTTTTGTTTCTTGTTTTTTACAAACTCTTAACTATTAAGAAACATTTTCCTTTGTGAAAGATGCTACTACCGGTGTTTCATCATTTGAATATAGGATATAGGCATTACCTTCCCCTCCATACTGACTGTGTTATAATGTGCTGTTATGTGTGCGTGAGAGGATGAGGAGCTTTCAATTAGGGCTCTATACTGCGCAGTGCAAGTGCGATTCATGTGCAGGTAATACCTGTGGAAATGGCAAGGTCTGTCAGGTGAACTGGACAAGAATTTTTTAGGTCTATGAGAGAAAGGCTTCTTGGTTGAGTGTTTATTTTATTCTGAAGATCTGAAGGGTGATGAAGCTGAAATAACCAAGGAACCAAGTTCTATTAGCACAGTATTCGTAAAGAAGCAAGAAGAAGAACAAACATAATCTTCATCATCTATGTTCCTGAAAAAATTGAGTTTTGAAGTTCTACATACACAAGCACACATTTGTACGAAGGCAGTATATGGAGAGGGATCCATACAGTGGATCCTGAAGCCAGCCAGTAAAGCCTCAGGTGGGCACCAGGCCACCCGGGATGGGAAGAGTCAGACATGCAGGGACATATGCTGCTGTGGCCCCGTGCAGTGTTATCATGGCTCGCATTAAACATTGCTTGGAATGCAGCAGCCGGGTGACAGATGTCCAAATTCCTGGTGTTAATTCGTGTCCTGTTATGTACAAGGATGACAAGTGACGGTCAGGAGAAACTCTTGTTCTCTTCCAGGTCGTGCACAAAGCAGACAGTGTGTCCACCTCTCTCATTACTGTCTAGCGAGATACACCAGCGTTTTCCTCACACCTTGGAACTGGCGGTTTTTTACCTGTGGCTTTCTCATCGTGAAGTTTCATCTTAATCTTTTCTCACTCTTTGCATAGTGAACAGGCATTCACGGTGTGTTTGGAAGAAGTGTTATTTCTGATTAGGTGTGAATGTTGCTAACCCGGTCCATCCCTCTGTCAAACAGAAAAGGCTGGCCTTACACTGGGTTTTGCTGCTGGCCCAGCTAACCTAGCAACTAGTATCCTACAAGAATCCTACAGACTAGTAGCTAGAGGAAAAACATACTGTGCAAAAAATCAAAGGTGGAAAATAGGCTTCTTGCTTATTCCTACCCCTTTTTTGTAAGTAAGTAAGTGCCTTGTATTTCAAGACATTTTTGCTTTTCTTTTTTGGCTCTGTATAAAAGCTGGGCAAAACCTGAATAATTTACCTCCCACCTACTTGGACCAAAGACTAAACTGACTAGCTATTGAACTGATTGACTAGAAAGAAGGTTTTTGAGCACTGTAAATATCTGTAACTCCACTGTTCTCTCTCTACCGGTGGCTTTTAAAAAAAGTGATGCTACATCTTTATTCTGTGCCATCAGTGTTAATTGAGAATATGCTAATGCCAAAAAGTCTTCTGTCCTTCCTACAGTTCTAGTGTCAACAGTGCAGAATTACTGAAGCATCCTCTGGGCAGAGTTTAAAAAGCTTCTTGACCGTAATGGGTAGGAAAAATTACTGGGTGAACCACATTTATTCCTCCAGTGTCTGGGCAGTAAGTGCCCACAGCCTGTGTCACCCTCTGGCACAGAGGAACATAATTTAGATCACTTCAAATCAAAATCACCATCAAAAGTACTAGAAAAAGTTACTTTAATATGAATTTGTAAAAGTGCAGCTTAACAGAGTTCAATGGCAAGGTTCACTCCATTACTTACTACATGGAGGAATATACAAAGAAAAATCGAGTCAGGGTGGTGATTTAGAACACAGGGATCTGGGAAAAAGGTGAGGGATGCCCTCCCATTGAGTCATGAGGTTCAGAGTGGACTCCTTTGCTTTCTAAATGCTTCTCAGAGAGGAGTCTAGGTGCAGCTGGGTCCAAACTTAGTCCCAGACTTGGTCAACAGTTTATGTCTAAGGGAATTGGATATAGGGATCTCAGTGGTATTGAGTCAACACGCTATTATGGGTCCTAGATAACTCTGGGGTAGCAGCAATTTAAGATACGTTAACACAATTTCAATAAATCACAAGATTAGATTATATGATTTTCTAACAACATTTAATCAGTCAATAATCAACAATCTGTTGTAATCAACACAGTGACTTAGTCAAAGATTCAACAAAGTTTCCTCAATTAAATTGCACACACACACGCACACACACACACAGATACCGAGGTTAACCTACAGTTAAGATGTTTCTTTCTCTGCAGATCATAGTAAATTTTGGTACCAAAATGGTCTTTGAAAACCTCGCGAAATCAAATTGTAGTGAATTACTCACTCTTTCAGTCTTTGAACCTTGCAAAATCTAAGTATAGTTAATTACTCACTCTTTGTCGGCTTCTGTCAGCAGACAATCTGAGTAAGGTTGTGAAATCTACCTTAAATGTCACAAAACCTACCCTAAACATCAGTAATTCTACCTTAAACATCGCAAAATCTACCCTAAGAGGCGTCACAACTCAGGGGAGATATGGCCCGCTGCGATCTTGGAGAGCTCGAGGGCCTCACTTAGGATTGGTATTTATAGGATCGCAAGATGATTGACTTTGGTCAATGGTTTTTCACTGTGGCCATGATTCTTGTCCGGTAATGTTGGCACCTCTCAGAGCGGGCTACGATCCAGGCAGGAGGAGTTTCAGGTACATTTCCCAGGCAACAGGAGTTCCCGGTGCGATGAGGGAGTGCCTGATTGTCCCAACTCACTGTACTTGTCCCAGGACAAGAAGGTACCAGATTGTCTCATGTCTCAACTCACTGCACCAGCGGTCAGGATCAGAGAGTGCCAGATTGTCTCATCCCATTGCACTCGTAACTAAAACGAGAACACAATGTTGGCTGGCCCTGACATAGCAACGTGGCCCGGGGAGGGTCTGCACCACCACACACTCGCTGGGGCCCTGGTCCAAAGGATGCGACTGTCATGCTGCGGAGGCTGCAATGGAGGCAGCACCCCGGGGGGCAGACCCGCCTTTGCCTTTCACTGTGTTGTCTCTCACACAAACCCTGTAAAGCCAAGCTTGGGGTCTTGGTGTCTCAGGACAGCTCACAAAAGTGGGGGCTGCCTGCAAGCCCACCTGCAGGTGGGGCATACTCTGTTGTCTTTTGTTATAAAAAGCTCTCCTGTGAGTCTGAAACAGGCCCTCTGCTCCAAGCCAGTATTTGACAGTGTTTGTAACACAAGGCTTGACTCCCCAGGTTTTAAGTTCTTCCTGAGGGCACTAATCTTTCATTAAAATCAGTCAGAGAAGAAAGCCCATAGCTTATCTCAGAGGAGAGCCCTCAGCTCCAGCAGCTCCTAAGAGTGGGAGGGGAAGTCCATCAAATCAAATCGGGAATTATTGCCTTCAATTTCCTTGAGTTACAGGCATCTTGAGCATCATGGAAGGGATTTGTTTGCCATGTAAACACACTTGTTCTCGCTTTTTGATGAACGACTCAGCTTTTCAGCTGAGAATGCTGAGCTGTAAAGTTCCTGTAAGTCCCCTTACAGTCTGTGGCCAATTGGTCTATAGAGAGTGATCCGGAGGTCCAGGATCACGTACTGCAGAATCACCAGTAGACACTGCCTGAACTATGAGGACATAGCTCACTTGGAGGACAAGCTCCAAAGTGAAGGACATACACATGTGGTCTTTTAGTGTTGGTTGTCAGAAGATACGACTGGATTATTCGTGCTGGATGTTGTAATTAGTGCATTAAAATCTCAAAAGCCTTACAAAGTTAAGATGCTGAAAGCTACTGGTAGTAAAGATTTGGTATCACATTTAAGAACAGCACCTAGGGCTTTTTTTAAGCTGTGAGAACTTCCTGAAGTAGAATTCACTTGTCTCTATGATTATTTATCGTTCTTACTGTTGTCGGCTTTGCCTGAAAGTGTAGTTGTCAGACAGAATTTTATTTTAATCAGTTTGTGGTTATTTTCATTCTGTGAGTTTGATTCATTTGCCTGAAGTCTATGGTCTGTAATTTCCAAATACCATTAGGATTGATCACTGGGAGAATGCTAGAATTACAACTTTCCTGGAAAACTTCAGTGGGCTTAGGTTTGCTACCAGATTTTTCATCCATATTGGATCTGGCAAATTCCTTTAATCTGTGTAACCAGTATCATACACTCATATTCAGCATAATGCTAAGTAAATACCAGCAATAAGGGATCTGACCCTGTCAGATCTTCTGACTCTATCAAAATCTTCTGTGTTTAGGAGCAAAGAGTGTTCAGCAGCTCTCCAGACTTTCAGAATCTTGCTTTTCTATGATCAAAACTAAGCCCACTTCATGGCTGCCCTGCCACTGACTTTAAAAGATCTTGGGCCAGGATGATCACAGGAATGGAGCAAATTGAGAAAGGGACTGGACGTACGACTAACTACTGCCCAGAGCTCAAAATTAGTTTGGTTTTGGTTGGCTGTAATGTATCTCATTCAATCTGATTTGATTTGGAAAAAGAGCCTCCAAACCTGAGCGTTACTGATTGTACATGGGGGCCGTTGAAAGATCCTGAAACTGGATGAACATAAAATTCACAGGAGGTGGTGACGGATGGCCCAAGTGAGTGAAAACTCCTGACTGTGACAGTCCAGCCAACATAAGAACGAAGCGCTGTTTCATTTGAGCTAAACGCCGTCATTTTCAAACAAGCTCCATTGCATCTGCTTTTCATAAGAGTGTTTAGTGCAGGAGCTGTTGGCAGGTACGACCGCTTAAAACTTGACTCTAATTCATGGCTGATACTCTGCAGCGCATTAAAGAAATGTTTGCAGAAGTTTCCAGGCAGCATCAATACATGAGCATTTCCGTTGAAATACGGAGGGTGTCAGAGGAAGGGATGGCACCCATTCTTAGCAGTGTCATTCCTGAGCTGATCCACATTGCTGGGATGCCAGCACTGAAGGTTGTTTTATTCAGCAGGCTGCTTTGACCTTTGATGACAGAGGTTAGGGATGAGGCAGCAGGTACATCGCTGGAGAGGAGAAATTTGTTTCTCTGAGTGGTTGCTCTGTGACAAGATGTGCTCTGCTTTGCTTGCTGCTAGAAGGGTACTGGGCATCTACACATCTCTTGCAGCCTGTGGTAGCTTGGCAAAACTCAGTTGTAAGGAAATTTCAGTTGTGGTCTTCCTTTGTTCTCATGCTCTAAGTGTAGATAATAAAAAAATCTACCAGGTTACCTTATGGCAGGGCAGAATCGTTGCTTTCACTGATCATTTTCTTTTTAATAGAAGAATGATCCCCAATACGGACAAAAGGTGCTTTCCTACTATTTCAGGCTGACACCTTTGCCCTAGTCTTAAGAAAACTGTTCTCAATCACGAGTTGACTTCCCAGTAAAGCATTCCTCTTTCTCGTGGGCCCAGAGACTTTGGAAAGTATGCAGAGTATTGAGGATGTGAATTTTTGTGTGAATTACTTCTCTGGTTTCAAGTTATTATTAAGCCTTGCCAATGAAAATGCAAACAAAACCATGTCTCCAGGGGATAGGGAATAGACATTGCTGCACACTGTAATCAGCCTCTCTTGAAGATTCATATAATATCTTGTGTATTTTTTTTATGAAATACATTATTCATGTAACAAGATTCACAGAGAGAAGCAGCTGAATTGTAATTTCTGGGAAGAGTCTTCTTCTGAGAGATGGCATTTTCATTATTTAAATCAATGCAGTAGGTCTCGCCTGCATGAGGGGGGCATAAAGTGAAGGGAACAGCCTGTAGATGGGGCACTGAGCCAGTGAGTTCTGAAGGGAAATAAAACAATCCATCCACTAATTTAAAACCTTTTTGGGTCAGTATGTAGCCATTTGAGACATCATTACACTTTGCAGGTTTTTTTCCTCTGTGTTAGGAGCACTTAAGAAAATAGTAATCAACTTAACACACACTTAGTGGAAAAGTTTCCTCTCTTATGAAAATACTGCTGGCGAGCTGCTTTACCCACTGCTGTTTCCTAGAGAGTGCTCCCCCGGCTCTCCCATGAGTTCATCTGCCCAGCCATGTGAGAGGACATTTCTTTTTGTTTCAGGGCCTACAATAAAAGTCCCACATGTTTATATTGTAATTCTCTCCTATTTACGTAACCTCGTGTAAACCTCTGTACTTAATTAACACAGGCTTGGCCTCTGTTATATTTAAGACCTCACTCCACCAGCAATCCCACTGAGATCAGTAGGTCTGCTCAGAGATAACAAAACACAAATAACACCAGTAGAGTTTAAGTTCAACTTAATAATATTATGGTGGTACAGACTGTAATTGCTTAAGCAACATTGTATGCTGTGCCTCTCTTGCAGCACAGCTGACGGCAAACTTATTTTGAAAAGTGAGTATTTAGGAATTAGTGCATATAACCATGTAGTTATGTTAATGAAGCAAAACCCAGGATGTTCCAGCTGAATCTGAGATGCTTCATAAGGAGAGGGGTTCTCCTTATTTTGACAGTCCCCCTCCATCCCCATGTAGCCATCGTGTAGGCATACGCATCCCCTTCTGTCTTCCTCTCGCCCTCCCTTCCCCTCAGAGGATGGTAAGCTTCCCAGATCCCATCTCTCGGGCCTTGAAACAAGCAGGTGACAGCAGAGCTTGCTGGTGCGGGGAGAGCCAAAAGCAACCCACCCCAATGCATGTTGCCCCGTGGGAGGCGTGTGCATCCATCCGCTGGTGCAGATGGGCACCTGGGCTCCCAGCAGCAGCGGTCTGGTACCACTGAGATAAAACCCAAAACTGCAGGGAGCCTGAAAGGGGGCCTGAAGCGTGCCCTGTGTATTTTGGCACACTGAAGCTACCCAGCAGTGGGTTGCTGGCGTTAATGTCTTTCTCCTTTTCTCTTCGTTTATTTGCCCAAGTTTGTCCACTACCTCCAATGGTGAGTCACGGAGACTACATCTGCCACCCGCGGCCTTGCGAGCGTTACAACCACGGGACGGTGGTGGAGTTTTACTGTGATCCTGGTTACACCCTCACCAACGACTACAAGTACATCACCTGCCAGTACGGAGAGTGGTTCCCCTCCTACCAAGTATACTGTGTCAAAACAGGTAAGGGAGCAGCAATGGCATTACTTCCGCCCTCTTTTTTAGAGCAAATGTTTTTGTCTGCAATGCCTGGTGAACTTCATCTGTTTCATGGTTAAGTGAGGGAACATTGATTTTAAGATGCTATTAAATACAGTATATTTTTATTTCTGAGATCCTAATGATCCTAAACCATTTCAATCATTACCTCTTCAAATGTATTTTTTAACATCTTCTGGATATTTTTGAATGTGTATAAGCTAAGGTCATGACTGCATGTATTAAAAAAAAGCAAGGGGAAAAAGCAAGGTCCAGCCCCTGTGGCAGCTTAATGTTAAGGTTGATTTTGGTATATGGCATTGGGTTCACGTGTGGTTTTACAACATACGTAAAAAAGAAGTCTTGTCCTAACTGGCACTTCTGAGTATTGTTGAAGTATTAATACAAAATAATAACGGTAACAATCAAGCACAATTCTTGTATTGCCTTTTTGTTGCAGAACAAACCTGGCCAAATACACAAGAGACCCTCCTGACTACGTGGAAAATAGTGGCGTTTACTGCTACCAGTGTTTTGTTAGTACTGCTACTGGTGATTTTAGCCAGGATGTTCCAGACCAAATTTAAGACACATTTCCTTCCAAGGTTTGTAGTCTTTTTTTTTTTTTTTTTTGTTTTTAAGGTTGAAGACCTTGGTTCAGTTTTTATCTTCAGCACTCCTTACTGAGGAGATGGAGCAGCTCATGAGCCTTGCAGATACCTTCTTCTGCTGCTCTGAGCAGAAGTCTCTGAGCCACCGGTGTGGAAGGGCACCCCCAGAAACCCGCAGTAGTCCTTTCTGCAACTAAGATAAAAGGCAAAGTTTGCCAGATTCACTTTGGGAGTAATTACAGCTCTACTACTGAGAATTGCTGCTTCTGCATGTAAAAATAGCTGACAGTGTTTTTAAATACTCATTTACAGGTGCTGGGGGAATTAATTTTTTAACTACTGTAGACTTAGTAATGTAAGTTTTAAGAAAGATTTTCTTTTTCTCTATGGACAAATTTATATTAAAAGTTTGCTTTCCCTTCATGAGTATGACTTTCTTCATCATTCATAAACATCTCCTACATCTTCCTTTATTTCCATAAAATACTGTGCAGCTATGAGCATTTGTCATTGATTCTCACAGCACTCCTCATGAGGCAGGTAGGTGGGTATTATTATTGTTCTCTTACAACTGGAAAAACAAAGGCAGACGTGGAGTTTTAGGCAAAGCTAGTACTGTATCTGGGTTTAGACTTGTTTCTAGTTTTCAGTCTGCACAGTTCGCTATGGACCTTCACTGTGTGACTCCTTCTCTCCTGCACTTGCTTTTTCTCGTGTCTTGATTCTACCACGTACAGAAAACACAGATGAAAAAGCTGTATGTCAGTAAATATATGCAGAGGAAAGGACTTGTTGATCTTCATGTCAAAGACATGCGTACATAAAAGTATACAGATAATATAAGTAATATGTAAATTTATATACATATATATGTGCAGATATACAGTATATGGAGAGTAGTATACATATATGTATATAACTAGGAAGATACTTCGGGTAGCGGTTTGCTGCACTACAGATAGCTTTATATAGCCCATACTTGTCTAGCGTATTGAAATGGCTTTCCATCCTCTCCTTTTCAGATGTTTTCTTGTCCTAAAGGTACCTGGGACCAATTCCCTCCTGCTAGGACTCTACTGTGATTTAATTGGCTACTAAACAGATACTTTAGGGTTTAAGAAGACCTTCCCAATTAATAGGAATGTTTTGCTTAAAAAAGAAACTAGCTTAGTACTGGTTAAGGAAGCCTTCATCCTTTGCAAGTTCAGACCTGAAGGAGGCCACAAATTTGGCCACCAAAGCCTTGTCACCCAGTAGCGGTCGTCTCAGTGCCCGCTTACATGGGCTGTAAACACTTTTGTGCTCTAGCACACAGCTTTCCAGGGGTTCAGACACTTTTGACTGGTGAACTACACCTGTGGTCTTATACCCGTGATACCTACTGTGCACAGCGCAGCAAATGGCGCTCCTTATCTCTTCCAAGCACCTGTTTTCCTGCTTTTCTGGAAACCATGCTTCACGTTACCAGTTTCTTTTTTTCTAATTTAACAGATTCCACCTGACTGTCAACCCAAGCAGAGCTTTTCAAACCTGCGAAGCAAACATTTCTGTCAATGTTAATGACCCTGTAGCTTCGTTTTGCATGATTAGAAAAGTGCTGTGTTTACTTAAGTTCAGCAGCTGCTCCAAGGTGCTTCTGACACCCTCCTGCTCTCTGTGATAACTTGTCTGTGTTTGACGTAGAGGCAACCAGGAGGGCTCCATGGGTGACCCCGACTTTGTGGTGGTGGATGGCGTTCCTGTCATGCTGCCTTCCTATGATGAAGCTGTAAGCAGCGGCTTGAATGCTCTGGCACCTGGATACTCAGCTACCACAGACCAGGGGCATATTTTGCAGACAGAAGATCAGAATCCTCCTGCTTACCCTGGCCCCAGGATTACAGACATGCTGCCTAGTGAATCTGAGACCTGTGACAGTAGGTTGTGCTCCTCTGAACTGCTCCAAAGTTTGTACCCATCCCCGGCATGCCCGGCGACAGAGCTTGCCAGTTCAGATCGAACTGATGGATCCTGTAACACTACCGGGGAGGCTGCGTCCACGAGTCCGCGGATCGATATTGCAGATGGTGAGTTTTGCATAGGTGCGATGGGTGAGTCCATAAACAGGAGCCACTTGGTTTTACATTTGCACTGTCAGAGCAGGAATAAACCCAGCTGACCTGCTCCTACTTTCTCCACATCTTAATTTGGTCATTTTTTAAAGCATACTACTCTGTGGTCCTAGAACTTCGTGTCTGTGATACGTCCTTACTAGCTGTGGTGGAAGGGATTTAAATCCCAGGCAGAAGGTTTCTCTCCAGACCAGCGGTCTCATCAACGGGGATGTCAACAGGCACCGTGTACAGCAGAAAAGCCAACCATCATCTTGCCTGCATTGGTCTGTTCATCTGCTCCTCAACTCCTACACTCTCAACTCCCTCACATGCCGTGGCTTTCACAGCAAAGAAAAGGATTTTCTCCTTAAAATGGAAAGCAAGTCATGTTTTCATACTCGGCCAAAATTAGCAGCCTTTATTAATAAGCTCGTCATGTCTGCATGTACAGCAAACTGTTCAGTCTGAGGCATGCACGCGTTAAGCCATGGTCATGGCAGTCACAGCATAAGGGGAACATACCCAGAGGTCCACGTATGACCTGCATTTAAATCGGAACACGAGCATGCATTGATATAATTTCATTGAGTTCTAATCGAGCTGTACGGTGTGCTGCTCAGCCACGTTAATGAAACTAGAGAGCTTTCCCTGGAGACAGTTAAAAGGAGTGGCTCTGATCCTCCTGTCCACAGTCACTGAGAGTCATGAGGCAACACAATCTCTGTGTGACTTAGCGGTAGCAGAGCTGAAGCCCAGGGTCCTAAATTCAATGTGGGTGAAGCTCTGGGTGGAGGAAGTCTTCCTGCTTCGAAGGGTTGGAGCTAACTTGTAATAGCATCACGAGGGGAAGAGGACAGCTAGAGGGAGGAGGCAGAAATTATGATGATGCCATTCAAAGTCCCTGCCTACTCTGAATGCTGATTCAGTGACTAATGTGGTAGAAAGGATGTTTGCATTTAGGTTTTTGTGGGCCTAACTTGTTTTAGAAAATCAGGGTAGTTTTAGTAGGTTAATTTTCACTCAGGTGTCAGAGCGTAAGTGGGTCTAGAATTGGTCACATAATATGGCTTGTTCGTATTTT
>VZSC01011571.1:245278-261671 GCA_013398225.1 Steatornis caripensis | reverse complement strand
TCGTATTTTCGCAAAGTCCATTTCTATTTTTGCAGAATTGCTAATACTAATATCCTGCAAAAGTATAAAGAGAAGTTACAATCAGCAATCAGTGCTATTTCTTTTTTTCCCCTAGAGATTCCTTTGATGGAAGAAGACCCTTAGCCTGCACAGAGGCGTGTCGTCATCGCATTGCACTGTTGGGTGACGTGAATCATGAGGATTTAGAGATAGAAAAGACTACCTGTGGATTTGGGGGGGGGGATTTTCCTACTTATCGATCTTCCACACAATGATGTCACTAGATCGGGTGTACATCTTAATCCACAGTGAGGATAACAGCATCAGCATTTGAAACAGCAGCAGTTTTATGAATGAATCCTGGGGATTTGATGAGAGCAGATGTAGAAAAAGAACTGTGGCTTTTTAGAAATGAAATGTATATCTGCATCGCAGAAAGTCATATGGTTCTGTAAGAAATGTCGGATTTTGATACTAACTGCCTCACAAAAGCATGTCAAAGTATGTAAATTTGCTTATAAAGACTGCTTTAAATGATCTATGGACCTCTAGTTTATGAAGAATCCTTACAACTTTAAAAAAATACTAGTACTGAAACGCAAAGGAGGAAAGATCATCTTTGGCTTTCCTATGTTAACCTGGAAGCTTTTGATTTAGTTTTTGGTGATTTTGTTTCAGACCATGTCTGCAGAAAATTAACAGAAATGATGGGATTCATATATACTTTGATGTATGATAGCAAATATATATAAATATATATATATTTAAAAACTCTTACAGAGAAAGAAAAGGAAAGGCTCCAGGTCACACAATGATCTGGAGATTTTTTTAAAGATAAGGCAGAGTTTATATCATATACAATATTCCAAGGTAAAGTATCAATATTTGTATTTATGCAAGACTTCTGTGACTCCATTGCATTTGATAAATCCTGCTATAATATGACAGATCTAGAAAATGTTGAAATTATGAAACTATGTGCTTAAGAAATGTTGAACTGCCCTGCTTCAACCTTTCTTAAGCTCTTACAAATATATCTATACACACTAGAGTAATCTACAGTCATAGCCCAGAGCACTGCCGTGTCCCTGTATGTAGTGGTAGTATTCTGAGCCATTATTGTAGAATACTTTTTTTTTTTAAATAAAGTTTGGTTTGAGTTCTTTTGACTTATCCGACCGTGTGTAGTTGGCCTTTTTTTCCCATCCTCACTTCTTTCACCAGGTCCTGCCTGAAGGCTGAGATGGCTGCAGAACACCTGGGGCAGAGCAGTTTTGGTTAAGCAGAGCATGTGAAATGGGTGCAGCAGTGGCATGGCTTGCACAGATGCTACACAGCTTCCATAGAGGCTTTTCTCTGCTCTGCGTGCCACGCCAGAGCATTGTGCTGAAGCCTGTATGAGCCCTTCACCTTGGTGGTGTTACAGGCTGTTCGTTATTTGTCAGGAAAATTCCTGGCTGTTTCACATACTTAGTGAAAGTCCAGCAGAATTTCTCATCTTATTTTTGGTAATGCGCAAATGAAACATATGTTAAACTGGCAGCGTTTGAAGGAAGAACTCACCATATGTTAATGACAGAGATTGCCATCATGTGGGCTGATCCAAACCAAAGGAAAAAATGAGACTGAGTTCTGATTTTATGTTCAAAGTAAACCAACAGTATCTCTTTTGCCCTAAATGGACGATCACTACAAGTTGCTCTGTTATTTTTTCATTATCTTGTTTAATTATTTATTTATTTTATTAATTGTGGTAACGCCTAGTGGCTACCCTGCTCATGAGTCGGGCTAGTAGAATGATCGATACGCCACAACCATTCAAGAAAGTGTTTATTAGCATCCTGTCAGCAGCTGTATATGACAACAAGAAGCGAATGGAATCAAAAAACTGTGTAATGGGGAGGCAATTATTACAATAATCTCAATTATTCTACGGAATCATTTATGAGAACGTAGTGATTGGTATTGAAAGGTGAAACATACTCCACATTATCCTCCATGCTTGCTTGTGTAAGATTTGCATTTTTTTCTGCTGGCATTGTCTCAGTTGCAGTTGCATCTTCAGGTTTATCCCAGAGCTGTATCTATGGGGTATTAGTACTTTCTTGGCTACCTCTTCCTTTTTAGGTCCCAGGATTTCCAGAGGTGTTTGCACTACCAGCTGAAGTTCAGGATTGTCACCCCAGCAAACAAGACAAGAGTGCTGTAATACCAACCTTGAATTGAAGTACGTCTCAAGACTACAGTCAGTTAAGTGATTTTTGTTTCATAATGTCATTAAAAAATACTGAATTTACTTTAGATGCCCTATAAAATATTACGAAATCTGCGTTTGCTGGTCTTTTAACAGCTTATGAAATTTCATTCCTTATTAAATTTCCGGTCTTCCATTTACTAATTTCTGTTGTGAAAGCTTCTGATTAATATTTGGAGCTGTACAGTTTTACAGTACATACTGCTGTATGTACTGTGTTGCAGTCATTTTGTTAAGGTAGCCAGACAGGGTAACTTAAGAAATGTAAATTTATGACTTATTAGACCATTTTCATTTTTAAAAATGCAGACCTGCAAATACACTAGAAAATGTTGATGTATTAATATTGCTTGATAGTCCTTTGATAACACCATACTAAATATAACTTGCAAATGTAAAAGAGAGGTTTTTACCATTTTTTGCTTATGATGTACAAGACTTCCTGAAAGGGTGTTTTAGGGGGGGGTTACTTGCATGACTGAGTTTGGAGCTTTTGCATGCTTGAATATTTGGGGGGAAAGAGAGGACTGTTTCTGCTGGGGTTTTTTTCCACATGGGACTTGACTTCTCATGAGAGCTCTGCCTGTGCCCAGATCCACACCCATGCCCTGACCCACAAGCTGATGCCCGGTGCTGAAGGCTGCCCTCAGGTGCCCCCCAGCCTGCCCAGCATCCTGGCCACCCTGCCAGCCTGGAGAACCCTGCAGCTCCCTGGCCTCAGGTCAACCTCGAGCACTCCCTGAGCCCTGGCAGCCAAACCTTAGGAGGGCGGATGCTCTCAGGGCCCCAAGGGACTAGAGAGCTGGTGAGACCATGACAGTATGTTTGCCGTGCAAATGAAACCAGATGGGAGGATGAGCGTGTCTTACGCAGATCGTAAGTTGTTTTCACTTGAGCTAATGGGATGTGAGTAAAATCAAACCCAGGAAAACCCTTGCTGGTGACGGGAGAAGCAGCATGTTATTGAAGAAGGACAACCCACGTGCCTTCGGCAGAAGGAAGAAAGGGTACATACTGAGAACTCCAGGAAAGAAAAACAAGAACTGGCTTCACCCTGCCAATATTTCTAAAAATGAAAAAGGAGGAGCAGAAATGAGCAATGTGTCAGCCTTCAACACTGACTTATGAACGAGGGCTTGACCTGCAGACTGCTGGGGGAAGACTGGGGATCCAAGGTCTCGCAGCAGCTCTGCAGGGAATGAATCATAATCTGAGCATGAGTCAACAGGATCTGGCTGTTGTGAAACTGTTAAATGCCAATACGAGGATGTTTACACAGAACTATAACTTATAAAATGCATGAAGCAATCCTTCAGCTCAACTCAGCACTAGTGAGGCTTCAGCTAGAGCGTTGTGTCAAATGTTGAGCAAATTTTTTCCTCTTCAAGGGAAATGTGAAGTAGCTGGAGGGAAGCCAAGCAGAGAGAATATAGAATTATTAGAAGTTTAGAAGAGTCTGTCCTCACAGGTCACGTTAGAGATCTTGTAGTGTTCAGTGTGAACAACAGAAGACCAAAGGGGGCATGGAAATTTGGTTTCCTGTAAGAAGCTTATTTTGCAAGGAAGAAGGAATTTATCCATACAAGTAGGACAAGAATAATAGGCCTAATTGCGGCTTGAGAGAATTAGGTTAGATCTTAGGAAAAACCGTCTAGCGACAGGGACAGTTACAAGCAGGGAGAGATGGTCTGAGGAAGCTGTCAAAAACCTGTGTTACAAGAACATTTTAAAGACTGTTTTAAATAAACAGGGCCAGGAAAACAATAAATAAATAGGGCCCCCTTCTCGTTCTGTTTCTGTGTGATTCCCAGCTTGTGAGAGCTAAACTTGGATGATGCACAGTTTTCTCCATATAGACTAATTCCAAACTGATGGTACTGGGCAAACTGGTCAGCAGTCATCAAAATCACAGCCGGAAATACTCTCTGTTCCACCACCAGCAGCTGTCTGTGTAGCGTGGGCTGAACTCCAGTAAAATCCTGTGAATTAAACCCTTAAAAGTGACATTGATTTCAGAGTTTTGTTNGCACAGTTTTCTCCATATAGACTAATTCCAAACTGATGGTACTGGGCAAACTGGTCAGCAGTCATCAAAATCACAGCCGGAAATACTCTCTGTTCCACCACCAGCAGCTGTCTGTGTAGCGTGGGCTGAACTCCAGTAAAATCCTGTGAATTAAACCCTTAAAAGTGACATTGATTTCAGAGTTCTGTTCTGTGACAAATCCAAATTTGGGATTTTCTGGTCGTCGTGTCTATCTTAGGCAGTTCAATGAATGCAGTCCTTCTAATACTCCCTGCGCATTAGGTGAAGTAAATCCTCTCTCAGCAATTATCTGAAGACACCTATTGAGTTCAAGGAAAAACATCAGCTCAGGCACTGGAGCGCAGAGACCATTGTCATGTTTATGCAAAACTTGCTTCCCATGCCCCAAAAGCTGCTTGTTGCTCTCTGCTCTGTGTTGCAGATGGTAGCACAGCTTACCACATCAGTTGTCAGAGGAGTAGCACAGATGAGAGAAGCGCATCTCTAGCTGCTGTTCTTGGTCTCCCGTGGATTCCCAGGGAGGACTCAGGGGCAGGAAGAACTAGAAAGCAAGTAAACATCTGCACCAAACCCAGGAGCATCTCCCATTGTCAAGGGCATGTCCAGTCCCTTCGACATGGTTTCCAAAGGAATTGCACTACAGCAGATGGGAGACACTAAGGCAGAAGGGAGACAGGCCCTGCTTTGCCTATTGCTCTCTCAGGCCAGGGTGTGCAGCCGGAATAAACAGACAAATCCTTCTCCCCCAGAGTGCTATATATTCCTTCATGCATTACAGATTTTTCTTGTCACTACCATTATATAGTAGCATACAGCCCGTTCTTCCAGCCCTACCTTTTCCAACACAGTAAGATATGTTACTTAACAATAACAGAAAGGGTGTTAGCTTGAGATTAAATTACTTGCTGTCCAGGTGTCAGAGAAGACTTTTAATAATTCTCATAGACCCCATACAGAAACAGGATGGATAAGGCTGACTGGGATTCTTGAGGCAGCTTTCCTCAGTGTGGCAAAGCGACTGTCCTGCAGGGCAGGGGGAGCTGCTATGTGGGGACATTTTGTAACCCAGGAAAACTGGATTCACCTGATAAAATATATTAAACAGAAATTTGGAGAAGGAAGAAAAGACACTTAATTTTTAATAAAGTCCAGGGGACATGGATAATTTCCTGATGTTCTCCAATAAGAACAGAGGGAGCTATTTTCTTAATACATCTGGTTCAAAAGAAAGTCAAGAGGCAGGGAGGGAAGACAAGCTTTGGGTTTGGGGGTCCAGCAGCTCTTTTCCATCACTTCTGCATTTCAGTGGTCGGACTGGTGGACTGGTTCTGTTTGCAATAAGGGCCTCGGTTTTGGTTTGGATGCACTTTTTTTTCATTTTACTCTGTTCGCCTTCTGTTTCCCCACTACTTATCCTTCTACTCTTGTTCTCTTTTTTTTTTTTTTTTTGGTAACTAATACTGTTGTTTCAGTTTTATCCTTCCATGTTGGTCATGCTGGGAAGCAAAACAAGTTGCTTAATTGCAGTGCAGTACCCAGCAGGACATGTCACCTCCCTTGTAAGAGGTTGCTCGTTTGCCTTCCTCAGTTATGTTATCAGCAGAGAGGACAAGAAGGGACATGGAGCTCCTCATTCTGCTGACAAATGGTCCATGAAAATGCTGAGAGAGGGACACTGAAGAGAGCCCACATTGCTACATGCATGATGTATCTATGTACCTTGGTCGTAAGCCTGTCAGCTCATGATGTTTCATTGGCTCAGAATTCATAGGTGCACGTGAATGCTCCTATACAAACACATTAGCCAAGATTTTTAAGAATTAGCTAATATTGTAGAGGGTTTCAATATAAGATATTTTAAAGAGAAGCTCCTTTCTGAAACTGGTGAGCTCAGAGCTTCAGAAAATGGGCACTGATACTGTCCAGTTAGGGAGCACAGGGTGCACAGCAGGTCACTTCATCTGTCCGCTTCCTGGCACGGCAGTATGAATTTCTTGTCCCCAGGATAACTGCTTGATCTAAACAGTTGCCAGTTGCTGAGCTGTCAGGTTCACATCTTTTTTTTTTTTTAACCTAATTAGGCTAGATTTATTTTTAACGCTCCTTATTACCATCCGCTTCTGACTTCCATCCATCTACTGCTGAGTACATGCTGCTCTTGCCAAAGCAAGAGTCTTTCAGCAGCTATCTCAGCCCCCTGGAACTGTACGACCCTGCAGGAGATCACACTTGCCACTGTTGTCCCTTCTATTAATTCCATGGCAGCACATGCTGTTCATCTGCCTTGTTCAGTGCTCTCGTGTTGGTAACTGTGCAACCGCTTGTTATTTCTTTCATAACCATTACCATAGCTGCCTGATGTGGATAACTCAGGGTTAATTACTTACTAAAACATTTAGCAGAACAATTTAGCTTAGCTTAGCCTGTTCATTGATGAAGACTATAAATGTCTGTAGTCTATCACTGATACAGACATTCCTGGAGTTTTGTATAATTGGCTTTTACTGAAGCGCTGCAGCAAAAATGGGGGTTAGTCCAACTGGCAAAGTCATTTGCCTGCTTGTACGCTCGCTGCCTGGTTTTTCATTGGGTTTTGGGCAACCGCTTGGGAGGAGAAGTGCCAGAGTGACTTAACGGGTTCACTTACATATCCATCCACATTGCAGCAGTGTGCAGGTTAGATACAGCTACAGAAGTGCTGAAGCCCAGCATTAAAAAAGACATCACGGCAGCTGTAAAAGAGTCCAGCATTTCAGTTAGGCTTACAGTGCCGGGCTGATCTGTCACAAATACATCTTACCGGAGATAGACATAGCTACGATAAGATTTAGATGATAATGTTCTCTGTGTTTTATGGAAAAAGGTGGGGGAAGAATTGCCAAGAAAAGGCAGCATTAAAGGTAGTTTAATGTCAGTTTTCTCTGGTCTGGCAGTCTCCTGTTCCCTGAAATTTTCAATCTAGGAGCTGTTGCAGACAGAAGGCTCTGGATATACGCACTACTCTCAGCTTCCAGTGAAATGGATGGGAACTGGAACCGCTAAGGCCCTTTCAGCAATGAGCTCTTTCTGACCGCGCTGTCAGGAGTCCCCGTCTCTTGATTCCCAGAAGCACAACAAAGGCCATGTGCTCCCATCCAAGGAAAGGTGGGGTTTAGCATTACACTCCTTTAGAGCAAAACTGGACTCTGGAAGCACCACCCAGCTCTCTGATCATACTTGCATCACACTGGTTGCAGTGAACTGAGGCTGACTGGTTGCATTGTGGTACTCTGCATTCATTTAAGCCTTCACAACACAGGCCCATGCGTCAGGTTATCGATAGTCTTTGGCTGCTCTAGGCACTGACAAGCAAACGAAAGCAAGACAGTTCCCCTCTTACACACTTTAAATCCAGCATGGTGCTGTCTTCATCTTTGGATGCCTAAGTATCCTAGATATGCCTAAATATCTTCATATTAAATTACGAGCAAGAAAGTGATTAATTGTTCCCTGACCTTCAGTTTCTTCATTGAGACTGTGTCACCAAACCATATTTTATGTCACCAGGAGACAGCAGATGTAAATCAAATATCTGCCTGCTCTGGAATATCTAACAAGGGAGGAAATTACTTCCATCCGTTAACACAGACAGATCTTCTTGAGAGGATTTTCAGCCCTCCAAATTCTTTTTTAAAATGAAGTTTCATCCTCACAGCAACCTCTGCCTATCAGTTTCTAGCACAAGGGGCATTGCCTCAGTTTGTTTGCAGTGCTGGCAAGAACAACAACCTGCCACTCTGTCTCATCTTCTAAATGCTTTTTTTCACTACATAATTTTAAAACTATAAATAATTTATTTTTTAAAAAAACACACCCAAGATAAATTTAGATTTGGGGTTTCTTCAGAAGTAAAGGCAGTGGGTATCCTTTCTCAATACATTAAATGATAATTTAATTAGCCCAAAAGAAGACTGAGCGCCATGCACTTTACTTCTGCGGTCCAAGACTGAACACACTGTAGGTAGATAGGAGGCTTTTTTCCCAAATAATCAGCAAGAAATGAGAGTGGGCCTTGGATCTCTGGCAGTACCCATACTCGCAGCACACGACATCTGCACATCCTGTAACCATGTCTGTAGAAGATGGGAGAACTGGGAGGCCAATGCCTTTGCATGCAGTGGGGAGAGAGCAGCGCTCTGCACGCTGTACCATCTTGTGCTGCTCCTGCTCACTCAGGTACGCTGAGCACTGCAGCCCCCACTGAACCCGATGTGTTTGCAGTCCGTGGCAGAATGGGCCTCCCCCTGCAGCAGTGCTTTATCATTTCTTTTCCTTGGTTTGTCCTCTTAGGTTTTTGCATCAGCAGCATATAACACCATCAGATCATTGTATCAGCACGCTCTTCAGACCCAGCTGTATGAGGTACTCTGTTATTTCCAACTCACACTGGCTCCAAAGCGAATGCCACTGAAAACTAAACAAATTTTTTAAAATCTTAAATAAAAAAATGAAGCCTGGGAGTAGCCTTGTTGTTGTATTGTCTCTCTGCATTCATTTTTCTGTTCAGATTAGTCATGCACTTGAAGAGTAGGAAGTTCACAACAGGGCAGCCAAATCTCATGTTCAGAATTAGGACCCTGGAAGGAAAAAACAGCATGTAAACCAGAAAAATATGAGCCCATGATTGCACTGAAATCTCAAAGCTTAATGCAAGATGTGTTCATAAGTGCTTTTGCAGAAACAGCCTCTGCCATGCAATTACATATTTAAGCTCTGTGGAAAGGTTTGTTTACTGAGTGAGGAAGGCATACACGCCAGGCTGCTGGTCGGAGAGAGTCCTGTGCAATTATCACAGGCTGCAACACAAATACCAGTTTGAAGACCTCTGACATTTGATTAATATTTTTCTCTTTTACAGAGTGAAGAGAGTTTGGACCGTAAAAGGAAGATGAGCTAAGGCTTTAATTAGTGGGTCCACAGAGAAGGAAATGAAGAACAACTGTGGAGAACAATAAATATATGCCGAAAGCTTACAGGGAAACTGATGCCAAGCAGGTTGCAGTAGATTTTAAATTCCAAATCTAGAGGGATTCACATATGTGGATGCCAAACACAACTGTTTCTATATAATTCTAGGAAAGTAGAAAATGCAGAAGTATTCAAAAGCACAAATTTGTGATAACTGGGAAATGCTCTACTTGAGCAACTGCTTTACTCCTTGGTATGGTCATGGAGAATTTATTCTGCTGTCTGAAAAAGCAACAGCTGTTCACTGCTGAAGGTTGGTTGTTGATTTGCACCATATACACTAGTGCAAGAGAGACCTAAGTTTATGCTATTGTAGCCCATCTGTACCGGGTCCTGACCCACACATCTCCGTCAGTGCAAATACTGGCACATGGGCTGGAAAAACCAGTAGCAAAGGTGACTAGACACAAAACTCTTCCAAATGTACAAAGTAAACAATATCAGCAATCTGTGGGGTCACTGAAAATGGCAAGCATGCTATTTTCAGGCAAACATGATTTGTGAGGTTATGGTTGCTTCACAGGCAGTGAGTCACAGAAGCTCGGCCTCTGCAGCATCTCCCTTTTCCTTACACAGCATTTGCCACGGCAGGAACAGGTGTACATAAGAGCAGTGTTTTAGGGCTTGTGCTGATAGCACAAAATGAGCAGAAACTGCTGTCAAGTCAAAACATGTAGGAAAAACACAGGGAGAGGCCATACAGAAGTGAAAAAGCGTGTCGTAAAGGTTGGACTCTCAGGTGTGGATGAAGCCAAAAGCGATGTGACATCTGCTGAGCGACCTCCAGCTCCAAGCACTTCCTCGAGTTACTCGTGGCCGGCAGCCTGCTGTCAGCGTAAAAGCAGGAGTGCAAGCAGCTCTGGTTGGAGCTTGGCTAAACTGGGCGCTGAGCGAGGTGCAGCACAACTCCTGTATGTTGCTGTCCTGGCAGTCAATGTGATTACCTGCTGTTGGGCAGGAGGCTGACTGGCAGGTCACCTCTCCGGAGAGGGCTGTGGTGGCAGGGCACCACCGGGAAGCATGGCCACCGGCACAGCTCCATGGCAGGCCGGTACTGACTTCTGCACTGCTCTGGGGCCTCTCCCGCTCTGGGCGTAGGTGCCAGAGGCAGCAGTGGGGCTGCCAGCCAGCGTGGGAAGGCGCATGGCTGCCCAGCCATCCTCCCTCTTCAGTCTGGGTAGAAGATCACTTCCTCCTGATTCTTGGTAAAAAATGTGATCTAGTATCGAGACTTCAGATTATTATTCTGATGCCTGCAGGCATCTTTCCATGTGAAACAAACGTTAAGGACTTTTTCTCTAGGATATTATGTTCTTTGCTAATAAACCACTTGGGAGATCCTTAAAAGAGTAACATTCCTGGGAGGGCAAGAAGTGATGTGCTGTTTTTACGCTCTCCTCAGTGTTTGTGGTTTTGAGTGGCACAACATGACACACTGCAATTCATCTGTCATTTTCACATCTGGAGAAGTGGTCAGAATGGAGCAATCCAAACATCCCACATGAATACGCTGTTGTTAACTGACAGATGTCTCAAGTGCAACAGGAGCCATGAGACTGTCGTGGAGGCGCTGACTTCTAAATCCCGGTTGCATGCAGGAACTTGGATATTGTCAGCGCATACAATTTTAAGTTTCATGGGACATTTCTTTTGGTGTTAGCGGTGGATTTTGTTTTACCTTGATCTTCCATTAACACTGCAGGACTTATGTCTTCGAGCTCTCTCTCCTGTCTCACCTGATACTGCGTGCACTCTGTGATTCCCTGGGGGGTTCTGTGGGCAGAGACCTGAGGTGGCACGAGCATGTGCACTCACCTACAAATGCCGGACAATTCAGTAATGTGAAAGTTGTCGCAGGCCAATTTACTACAGTCCCAATGTTTGAAAGGTATTTAGGTTAATATAAAACCAGATTTCAGCTCCGGTCAGCTTCTCTTTGCAGAATCGGGGGAACAGCTGCCTGGCTGGTGGGTGCTGCCTGAACAAAGGTCTCCTTCTAGTCTGAGTGGCCTCAGGGGGAAGGTGCTGCTGTGTCTGGCTGGCCTGGCAGCCCGGCCTGAAATAGGGATTTGCCCTTTACAACTGTGGAGGTTGGACAATTCGAGACTGTTTATATATATATATAAATTTTTTTTTTGTAAGTGTGGGAGTACATTTTTCTCCTGCAGTCTACTCAGACCTTGGAGAGAAGCAGAGCAAGCTGAATCAGTTCCTCAGACACTACCCTTCTGCTGATTTTTACCTTATTTTTAAGAATCCAAAGCAGGGTAAGCGCGGCTCTGAGCTGTTTTGCCCAGACGTGACCATGCTAATTTCAACAGATGCTACCTAAACTAGGAAAAAGTTCACTTGCAGAGGCTCATTTTGGATTCTTGTATATGCATAAAGGCAGAATAATTATCTTTGTACATGTAGAAGTTTATCTTTTCTTATTTTATCCATTCTGTGGACAAACTGTTAACTGCTTTGATAAAAGCTTTCTACAACAGTTTAATAATTCTCCAAATACTCAACACGACCCACACCAACTTTTTTTTTAAAAGCTGGAGGTTTATTAGGAAGATCACAGATTTTCCTATGTTTGTTGTGAAATCCAGGTGGGAAAAAAATCAAATAATTCTTGGTATTTAAAATGATAATTCTAACTGAGACTCATAAGGTAAAGGAACTTAACGTCATTACTTATGCAAGATACGAAAATGCATGTCTACAGCAATAATGACCTTATTATAGCATTGATCTTGTGTGGGTGGAAGCCTGCTTTAGAAGAAGCCTGTGGGAAATGATCGTGTATTTCACCTGCCTATTGTACCTTATAGGCGAGCCCAGAGGCTCACCATAAGATACATATTTGGTAAGTGTCTTACATGTAAGGAATCAGTAATTTAATGCATTAATCACTAGAGTGCAACTATAGACCTTAATTTAGAAGGTATTAGTCATTCGTCATAGATAGCCTTCAGTGGCTATTAGAATTTCATAGTCTGAGTTCATTACAACTGGCAAATGTCGTTTGCACAATGAGCACACACAAGGGCCTGTTCTTTGGCTGGAAGCATATTTTTTCCATATTAAATTCCTTCCATTAAATACAAGAGAGAGCACCTGTTTGGGTCTTATTTCAATAAAGATTATATCCTGGTTGCATTTTAAGGGGGGCTATAAAGATTGCACATTATTAATGTATTTTATTACTGTGTTGTAAATGGAGTGGGATACATTGGAAATGTTACAAGCACATCAGCAGAAGACATCACAGCTGGTGATAAACCATGGCAATAAACAGCCTACTAACCTGCTGCAGTCTTCATCAAAACATGAGGCGCATGACTATTTTTTGCAAAATCTGTTAAAGCATTTATGTGCCTTTTATAAATGAACCTTCATATATAGTCTTTCCTTAGAATTACTAATATGCTTAAAATTAGGTATCTTGGTGTTTAATTTCAAGAAGCAGCAGAAATCTAGGACACAGTAAAATTCTGTAAGTAAGTGTGCCTAAGTTTTAGTGTTTTCATGTGTATAGTGGAGAGGACATCTTTTCTTATTCCCTCTTTCCTAATCCCTCACAGTGCTTGCTAGGTGTCCAGCTTGCTATGTGTACGTGTCTTGCATAAGATGGCAGAGGAGCTGGAAACACGTCTCTGCTTAACACAGACACCATAGCAGAAAGACAACTATTTAGTTTCCATCGTTTCTTGCAAGTCACAGAACAACATGAGATGGTTATGTAGGTGTGCCTTTTGTCATCAAAATATAACATGCTCATCTGCACCATTTGGAATTACATCACTTCCTCAGTGCCAGAAGGCACTGAAAGAGGTCAGCACACTGCTACAGAAAATTTGGCTGCATCAACAG
Organism: Steatornis caripensis; assembly: GCA_013398225.1. Lineage (NCBI taxonomy): Eukaryota > Metazoa > Chordata > Aves > Caprimulgiformes > Steatornithidae > Steatornis > Steatornis caripensis. Next base: position 248,502 of record VZSC01011571.1, on the reverse strand, counting down.
ACATCTTAGCTGCTTCTTTTCTCACCGAGTTACAGAGTAGCTGAATATATTGGCATCTTTTACAGAGTCGCGTGATTTACACATTTTAAACTTTGAGGTTTTTAATATATTAATCAAAAAGATTTAATGCAGAAGCAAGTCTGCAGTTGTAATAATAGTGTGTGAGCATTGTTCAGTGATAAATCAAAGCCAATGCACCGAACTAAAAAGAGTTCCAGGTTGGATTTTCGACCATAACTTGGCCAGGGCTTCTGCAAAAAACACTTCTATAAATTTGTGACCACTTGTTAGCAGCAGTTGACTTGACAACAAGCAGCAGTGAATACCTTGCTGCCACTCTGAAATTTACATTATATAGTAAACAAAAAGATGCTCAAAGACTATAGCCATGAAAGGACAGCAGTCCTGCTTATCTGCTGCTTCAGCCACTTCTAAAGTTTATATTCACAATCTGAAACTGGCTTAGCTGGCACCTAAACTGCCACTGGGTTCTAGGCCCTGCTTCAGCAACTTCAGTATAAATACCCCAGCCTTTTACGTATACGGGCAAACAGTCAGGAGGCCCAAGCCAACAGGATCCACAAAAACCTAGGTGTTTCCAATCTGCATCAACAGGCTACAACAACAGCATTATAAGTAAAGTATCTATGGTAGACACATGTTGAGACGTGTAAACTGATGGCAAACATGTCTAAATCCTGATGCTGATTCTTTCTGTCACCACCTGAAAAGAGGTGCTGTGGTGGTAGCCTCAGTAGAAATGAGACTTACTACAGACTTACTGTCTTTCCCTGTTAATTACAGCTGAGAGTAATCCTGAAAATACTCAGAACTTCAGGTATCCATTTCCATCTATTCAATTGTAAGTAAGAGAGAGAAACAGGACCGAACAGAAAGTAAGTATATATTTGAACATAAATATCACAACCATTTCCTCACACTGTAAATTTGCACAAAACACAAACTTGCAGATACTTCTCTAATGTCCCATGTGACCTGACAGAATTCCATACGACTTCCGAAACTGGTTTATTTGGCTTTGTCTGATTCCACGATTCGTTTAAACACAGTATTCCAAATTTAGCAAAATTACTTCTCTCCAGATACACAGGTCCTGTTTTCAGTGGCCTCAGAATTACTGTTTCGGTGCCCAAGTGTGTTGTAATCTCTCACTCAGTTTAACGTAAGTAAAATATATCACAGGCAACCAGAGAGGTGCATGGAAACCATTAAAATACATATATATGCAATCACTTGTCAAGTACTTAATACAGGAGTGACATAAGTATCAGTAATTAAATAACCCAGACGAGCATCAAGTGTCATCTCTGGCCCAATCGATTCCACACAAAGCAGAACAGCTTAAGCAGGAAAGAGTGAGAATTTCCTATCTGGATATCCTCGTGGTCTGATGGGACATCAGGGGGCATCAGGGACAGAAGCAGAGTTCAGATCCTTTTAGGAAGAGAAAGAGTCTGGAAGGAGCAATGCTGACCATTGAGTGGAGGGATAGGAGAAGGGTCTACAACTTGCTGAGAGCTGTGAGCGAGAACTGCCTCAGGCATTTAATGCCAAAAGAGGCTGAGACTTGTGCAACCCCAACAAAGTGGAGCCTTGTTTTATTTGATAGGTGAAACTTCAGACATGAGCCTCAGTTCTGCATTTCCAACTGTCCAGATTAGGTCATGCTTTGGCTAACATGATGTATATTGTAGATCCAATGCTTTAGGCGCCTATGTCTCCCATGCAATGTTACTAAATCCCCAGCTCACTGCTGCGGATATGGCCAGGCAGCAGTGCGCTCCAGAGTTAGCTCAGAAGTGGCCACTTTTTCAAATAGCATAAATTTCTGGAAATCGTATTTAAACGCAAAATTAAAATTTAAATTACTATAATTTTTTTAAAATAGAAATCACCCTGTCCTCTCTTTTACCCCTCCTTTCCATTCTGGATTCCTCTTTTAAGAATTATAGTTACGGGCAAATAGATCACTTCAGCTGCAGATCTATCATTCAATCTTAACTTCTTTAGTAAGCCTAAGTATTCTGCTTAGTATAAGGTAATGTAGCAAATGGAATATAATGACCATTAGAAATAGGTTAAGAATGTGAGCAGAGGATCGGCTGCTTACAGTTAGCTTGGGTCAGATTAAGCGTACATCACAGGGTCAGCCATACTGGAAGTAAGAGACAGAGACAAGCCGGATTTTTCCACCTGCAAAAGACCAGAAGAAACAGCTCAAGCACCAAGCAGCCAGCAAACACAAATTTTTACATTTCTTAGACTGAGTTGAGTCAATGCGACCACCTTCTACAGATTAAAATGCTTACATCGAGCAAAGCCCGTAAGAGCTGGCTCCTGCGCCCCAGATGTGCCCCTCAGCCCGGTTTCCCCTTGCCTGACCCCTTCTCAATGTCTAGCAGCTGGTCTTAGAAAGCTGGGGAGGATTTCCACCATGCCGGGTAGTTTACCGGCCAGTATTTCTTCATTGCTGACTTTATGTCTCTATCTTTCTCCTTTTAGATTTTTTTTTCCATTCCACAGCCACATAATCACCATTGTCCTTTATTCCTTACCCCTGCAGCACCCCACCTGCATGTTGTGCTGGCCTTCGTTTACCATTGCGTTGCACGAGTTAAGTAGCTGAAGTGCAATTCATGTTTTCGGTTGCTGTGAAAGCCACTCTCTTTAAGGCAGGCTCCTTCAACTGGAGAGCAGTGATACTGCTGTCCCAAATCTGTGTTCTTTCCCACGGTGTGCAATAAGCCAGTTGACACACTGGAGTCGAGGTATTTGCTGTCTTTATTGCCAGTCTGCAGAGCAGGGTGCCAGGATTCTAACACAGCCAGCACACCAAATGCATCGAGCAGTCCTTCTTATATAGTGACAAAATGAAGCTGATTGGTATTCTTAAATTTCCTTATCCACTCCTCATCCACCCTCATCATACATATGCATTTTATCTCATGTTTAAAACATTTGGGGAGGTCCCTTACCTTGGTGTGCTCATCATTCATAACTGGGTGTGTATTTTAGTATTACAATTACCTGAGGTTACTATAGAATGCACTCTCGTCTTGACTTCACTGCCCAAATCGCGCGTGTCGAATTTCGAAGTCACAGGATGACGGAATGGTGGGGGTCAGAAGGGCCCTCTGGAGATCCCCCAGTCCAACCCCCCTGCCAAAGCAGGTGCCCCCAGAGCAGGGTGCACAGGAACGTGT
>VZSC01011571.1:155388-245079 GCA_013398225.1 Steatornis caripensis | reverse complement strand
CGCGGGGCAGAGCGGCTGGCGGGAAGGGAGCGGCAGCGTTATGGAGGTGCTTGGCAGCCTGCAGGTGGCCAAAGGTCAAGCTTCTCCTCCTTCCCTTTCCACCCTCTGCCTTTCCCCTTTGAACCCCTGAGAAGTAAGATGAGTTACGCACCCCTCACAGAACTTTTTGGCACCCGGGGTGGACTTTGCATTTTTCAAAGCGGTATGTTATTTAGCGTTCTTTTTTTTTTTTTTTCTCCGCAAGACAGACAAGGATCGTTATGCTCGTTTTATAGGAAAAAATAGATACGTAGGGTATGAAGTTCCTACAAGGCACAAAGGGATCTCAGGTAGGACTTGAGGCACAGCCTCAGCTGCACCTGACCTTTGGAAGAGTCCAGCTTGCTGGATGTCAGCGGGCTTCCCCACCCCTAGCTTCACTGTTCGAGCATGAAGCATTTTGCTTTTGCAGGTACCCAGCAATGGTCAGCCTGACAGGGCTGATCAGTCGGCATCTAATCTAGCTACGTTACCCGTGTGTTTGATGTAGGCGTGCTTCTAGCTCGTACCCAGCCCAAAACGCAGCGGCGGCTGCTGCTTTCTGATAAAACGGAGTGGTGAACTCTTACTGTACACTTTTAATTTGGTGGCTCATGGCTCGCAGCATTCACCCAGGTCATGGGAAAGTTCATTCAATTCCATCATCTGCCTGAGGGCAAATGAGACTTACGTCTTCCTCCTCATTGGTGACGGGCTCTTTTTGGCACTCTTCCGCTTGCTTTTGAAGCTGTGTCCTTGTGCAAGAACTTCTAGAAGTTGACTGAGGTGACAAGAGGCACAAACTAGAGGGGAGGGCAAGAAGGACCTCCAAGCTGTCCTCTAAGGATGGTTTCTGGGTTGAACATACGTGTAGTCGGAATACAGAAGCTGCCCAGAGTNTACGTCTTCCTCCTCATTGGTGACGGGCTCTTTTTGGCACTCTTCCGCTTGCTTTTGAAGCTGTGTCCTTGTGCAAGAACTTCTAGAAGTTGACTGAGATGACAAGAGGCACAAACTAGAGGGGAGGGCAAGAAGGACCTCCAAGCTGTTCTCTAAGGATGGTTTCTGGGTTGAACATATGTGTAGTCGGAATACAGAAACTGCCCAGAGCAGATGTCCTCCCCTCCCCTCCTTTGGCCCCTATACAAAGCATTCCCCAACCCCTCATTAGGCTGAAACATGTCTTTAATTTAGTGAATGTTGAACGTTATTCACTCAGTTGCAAGAGCTGTAACAGAAGAGAAGGAGAGTGCCTCCAGTCCAAAATAACCAGTGCTTCCACAGTTAATGGGTATTGGTGAGATGAAAGAGTTTGGTGTTGCGTTGTGCAGCAAACAGAATTGCATATAGCTGTTTTACACGATAGATTAATGCGCTAAATGAAGACACTGCTAGCTTTCTCTCCAGAAAGAGCTGGGTGGGGACAGAATTTAAAATATAACCTGCGTGGGGATTTCTGTTTTGGCAGTCTCTAGCTGTCAGACTGCAGGTCTTTTATGGATGCAGAAATGAGGTGCATATCTTCCTAGATGCACTGCAGGGAGAGTCTAATTTCAGTCTCCTGCTTCCACTCTAAATGCTTTTCGTGCAGGATAGCCTGTGTGACAACTATTATTCTTGGTTTGGTTGGGACCATCTTGTGTAAGGATAATCAGCAGGTAAGCACTTGACCTGGGATATATAAGCAGGTGAGCCCTAGGACCCTACTAGAATACCGTGAGTCAATGCAATAGCTAACTTGCCAACAGCCTCACACAGTAAGTGTTTCAGAAAGGCTACTAGCCACTTTTCTACCTTCTTCACTTATTAGGTCTGGTTTGGGCAACAGGTTCTACAGCACAGAGTTATGTCAGTTACACTTTTGAGTGTAAATTTAATATTTTTCTTCACCACCAAGCTAAGAGCTAACTCAAATTTATTCTGATCTGAACCCTATTTTAAAGAAATTCAGAGGATACCCTTTCAACATCTCCATTCCAGGAAAGAGTGGGACAAGTTTCTAACTTCACTTAAATGCTGGGCAGATTGGCTGTCTGTCTCTCTTTTGTACTGTATTTATGGTCCTTTTGTCACTGGACATCTGCAGCTTGTTATCTTTTAATTGCTTTTTTAAAACGTGTGCAAAAAACATACTTGCAAAAGCAAACATCTCTTTGTTATCAGTTGTTCCGTTTGGCTCAACATATTTGGGCACCCGTCTCCATACTCATAGTTCCTTATTAAATAAAGTGCCCAGATTGGGTCCCAGGAGTGCAAGTGTGGCAACCATGCCATTTCCCCTCCATGTAGCCATTCAGTCATCTTTGCTGACTTCAACTACTGAACCGTTACCACCATTTTATGCCTGACCACTATTTCACAGACATGTCAGTGCTGATGAGCTTTGTAAAAAGGTTAGCTTGCAGGTGAGGTTGTGTGGACCTCTGCTTGCGACCCTAGGAGTTACAGTCTGAACACTGCTTCTCCACTTACTGCTGCTTCTGCAAGAATTTCTGTCCCATCTGTGAAGGCTGGCCTTGTGCAAGTTAAAAACTTGGCTGTCATTCTTTGGAGTCCTTTCCTGTTATCACTTTGATCTTTACCAGGTGAGAGTTTCAATCCTGGCAGCTTCTAATTATCCTGCGAGCACAAAAAAGGACATTTTGTCCCTGCCCTCATTTCCGCTTTGTGGAAAACACAGTCCAAAATGATAGCTAAGAAGGAAGGAAAACTAACAAGAGGGAAACACTACTTCCCTGTAATGGCTTCTAGTCTAGACCAGGCAGTTATCACATGACAGTTTTCAAAGAAAAACAAAGTCGACATGGATTCAGGGCGTGAGGCAAGAGTACTGGAGTGGTGATTTGTGCAGCTTTGAACGAGGGTCTCTGCTGGGAAACAACTGTAGCACCTAGTTGAAAAAGAAAACAGGAATCTTCACTGTCCTCACTGAAGCCTTGAGAAGTTCACTTCCTTAGGACCTGGAAGAGCGTAAGAAGCCTTTTGGTTGAAAACAAGCCTAGCTGAGGCTCTCTCTGCCTTCATCGTCATCCGTCAGACACAGGGGCAGAGGAGCCTGGGCTGCCCGGCGCTGGCAGATGGGCCAGTGCCCAGCGCTGGGGCACTTCACTGGAACAACCAGCCCTGCTGGATGCTCAGGCAGGGAAAAGAGCAGGCTGGCTCTGCTCCGGAGGGAGATGCTCGAAACAGTGCTAGCAGCTAAAAACAACTGAGCTGGGGCCAGGGGCTGGGATCTGGGGCTACAGCACCCTCCCTGTGCTTATCCAGTTTACTCTTGTCCCCCAGAGAAATAGCCCAGAGCACGTTTTAGTCTATACTTCAAAGTTCATTTTCCCATCCTTCTGGAGGCTGCTTTCTTTTAAAGAACTGTTACAATATAGTATGAATAGAGGAATCACACTGTCCTTGTGTCTCAGAATATAGTCTGAGGGGATATGAAAACAAATAAACACAAACAAATATATCTAGATGAACAGGAAATAGATCATTACAACCCATAGGCAACTTCTGATTACCCGAACCAGTGCCTGTTTTTTATGGTCCTTCCTTCTGGTCGGTCAGGTTTTTAAATGCCTTATTGTCTTAGGTTTTCCCTCACCATAGTCACTTGCCTTATGACATGCTTCCTGGCTGTAAGTTGGAAAATGCTGTATTAGTTAAGCACCCTAGCAACTTAGGGGAGAGGCTAAGGGGGTGGGAAGGGGCAAATTCATTAATCATCTTATAAATGAAATTGCTTCTTTTTTAGATTGTAATTGGCTAGAGAGGCCCCATGAAGAAAAGTGTGTTTACACTGCACAGCTTTTTATGAGCACAAATGCATATATTATGATGGCTTAAAGCCTGGGCAAAAGCTTTATTTTTGTTTCAGTAAGTAGATTTGATCTAATCAGATAACAGCAGCGATACAAATTGTCACAATAGCAGTTGGCCTTTATCTGGCCAGTCTAAGAACAAAAGCTTACTGTTTGTGATATATCTTTCAAGATCGTTTTTATGGCCTAGATAAATACTACAAATTCCTTGTCAGTAAGCTGTTAGATTAAAAGAAAAAGGGTGCTGTTTGAAGGTCTTTGGGGTTTTTTTCTGAGAAACTTCACCAAGCGCCAACTACAAATAGTCTTTCACAGTCAGTGTATATCACCAGCCTCTGGGAAAGATGCCCATAATTGTTGCCATGAGTGAAGAAAAGACTAATGATATTAGGATATTAGACAAGGATGTTTTACTTGTTCTGCACTTTCTCCAAGAATAGGAATTACTCTCAGTTCCCTACAGAATTGTGACGTGAATATATAGGGAAAACTGAACAAGGAGGCTCTTTCACCTGCATGGCAGTAACGGACCCAAGAGTTGAAGAATGAGATTGAGACACATTTGTCTATTGAATTAGGTGAATTTCTAGGTGAATTTCAGTAAATTTTAGGCAGCCAAGTCCCCAAAATCTGATCCAAAAAGCCATTCCTTCAGTCGTAAACCCACATGGCACCACCATTCCTGCTGCTGCTCCCAGTACGTGCAAGCCATGGCACAGGAGCACCCCTGGATGAGGAGCTTTGCACAGCGATTGCAGATGTGGTGGAGATGAATACAAAGAACGTGGCCCCAAGCAGGCCTCTCAGGGGAGCCTGCGTGGAGCACTTCTGGCTGAGCTGCAGCTTTGGGCCTAGTGCAGGACATGCTAGCCCTGGACATTTTCTTGCAAACTTTAACCGAGGAAAGGAAATGTCTCTGATATTATGACCCACCTGGACCATTACAGGAAGTGGAAGACCTGAGGACGTAGCCTTCCTCAGACTGAGAAGCTTCAGTTTGGTTCTCACTGAAGGAAACTGCTTTAGCCACGAGGCTGTAAGCGGGTAAGTATGTTAGGTAACAGTACCCTGTACGTCTCCTGCAGAAGTTGGGCTATGCAAACAGGAATGCAAGATCTGTGGGGATTTTTTATTGAGCAGGGGTTGGAAGATAAATTCCTTGCTTGCTTGATTTTGTTTGTTTAATCCAAAATGCTAGGTTAGCTAAAATCCATAACCAGACTTCATCTTTAGAGGCCAGTGTTGAGTACAGAATTAGCAACTGATGTTACTGTCCTCTACTTCCCTTTGTCAGTACACGCCTCTGGGATAATGTTGCATCCAATCAGTATCCCCTTGTTTTGCAGAATAGGAGAACTATAGTTAACTCCTCAGTTGTTCTTTTAGCATCTCCTTCCACTTTGAGGTACCATTTCCAAAGGTACAGTCTCTAGCCTCAATAGCTTTGACTAATTCTCAGAAAACATTAGTCATAGGTAACCAGCCCAACTGTTCTAGATACTTTAGGTACTTTTAAGGAAGTCTCAGCCCAGTGATATATAAACAACAGAGACAAGTTTCCATCGTTTGTAGTGGGGTTTGCTTGTCATTCTCCTCTTTTTTTTTTTTTTGTGAGGGGTGGGTGGGGGTGGTTTTCCAGTCTGCTTCATTCAGTTTGGGTGTTTCCTCAGAGGGGTCAGTGCAGTCCAAATAAGACAGGAGCTGCACTAGCCATGTACCAGGGATAGGGCACATAATTGTGTGGGGGCTGTGTTAGGTTTGTGCATGCTTTCTAGTCTTCATTCTGAGACTTTGATCAGGGGTTACTTTGCTGGCTGAGCAGCTAACATTCAAAATTCCGAAGGCAGATAAACTTATGTCTTACCTTTACATCCAGACTACATAGCAATGTGGAAAGAGGACAGATGCAGTAGGTCGTACTAATGTTGGAGTTAAACCCCCTTTATATGCTGGTGCACTTGGCCCATGCCTAAGCCAAAGTACAGTGAAAAGAGAAAGGGACTGAAGAACAGAAGATGGAGATGGGAACTGAGATCATTCATTGACAAATCAAGTCTCAGGTCAGGAGCAGAGTCTCGCATAGGCTCCTGCAGCGCTTCTGGGTTGGCTCAGCCGTCCCGCACTGCTGAACTGTGAGAGACCATTTCAGCCCTAACTGCCAGCTGTATATGCATTTTTTTGTATCTTACAGCTCATCTTTGTCCCATCAGCATGGCTGAGGGGTAACAGGCTGTTCTATCTACCATAACCCCTTTCCTGGAGCTATTCCAAGCAGCTTATACGCAACATGGCCAAAGATCAGTTACAAATGTACAAAGATCAGGTTTTTAATACTATCAGGACAAGAACATTTTTCTAACATTTGTTTTCAAAAGTAAACTGGGTTTGAAACAGGAAGGAGGAGAGAAGAAAGAAAGGATTTCTTTGACTTCGTCGAGATTTTTGTTCCAGAACTTGTGGACTGAATCAAGAGCCCTTTGTAATCTCAGAGTGCTGTAGCTGAGATTGTGTATACTGAGTCAGGCTTAACCTGAAACTAAGCAAAAACATCCTCACTTACCCAAAGGTTCCAAGCTTATCCTGTTCATTATTTCCCTTTCCCAGTGGTTCTTTCATGCCCATGTGCTTTGTACCTGCAGCTGATTTTATTGATACTGTTCATGAGTGCTGCGCTTTGCCAGCTTCTGGCAGAAAGATGTGGGGTTAACTAACTTGTCTAGGAATTGGTTAAATCCCTTGTCCCAAAAGGATTTAACAACTGACTGTTGTTTCTGGTCTAGGAAAGACTCTGCAACCTTTGTCAGTAATGCTGGATGCCATGTATCATAGACTCGTAGAAAGGTTTGGGTTGGAAGGCACCTTAAAGACCACGTAGTTCCAACCCTCCTGCCATGGGCAGGCACACCTTCCGCCAGGTCAGGTTGCTCAAAGCCCCATCCAACCTGACCTTGAACAGTTCCAGGGAGGGGGCATCCGCAGCTTCTCTGGGCAACCTGTTCCAGTGTCTCGCCACCCTTGTCGTGAAGAATTTCTTCCTAATATCTAAATCTTCCCTCTTTCAGTTAGAAACTGTTACCCCTCATCCTATCACTCCGTGCCCTTGTAAAAAGTCCCTCTCCAACTTCCTTGTAGGCCGCTTCAGGTGCTGGAAGGCTGCTGCAGGGTCTCCCTGGAGCCTCCTCTGCTCCACGCTGAACACAGTACNTTACCCCTCATCCTATCACTCCGTGCCCTTGTAAAAAGTCCCTCTCCAACTTCCTTGTAGGCCCCTTCAGGTGCTGGAAGGCTGCTGCAGGGTCTCCCTGGAGCCTCCTCTGCTCCAGGCTGAACACAGTACACCAGAACAATTTCATACTAAGCATAACTACTTCAAGCAGAATTCAGAAGCTGTATATGGGCAGGACCCCCAATTCATTGTATCACAACTGTAAATGTGTCCATCCCTATCGGGCAGGACGGCTACTCTGGTGAATGTAAGAGAGGGACAGAAGGTGGCAAGAGTGTAGTTATATTAGTATCTGACAATTAGAAGCAAAACATTTGAAATTATATGATTTTGTACACAGAAACATCTACTGCTGAATAGATCTGAAACTAGAGAATTATTTCAAATTTTGGAATTTGCCAGAAAGCAGAAGTGTGCCACCAGTCTGTCTAGAAATTTACTCATAAACACTGCTGCAAATTCAGTGTAGTTTAGGTTAGATGCATATCAAACAGTCTCTGTTCAGTTAGCTGGACTCTAGACCTATACATTTAAAAGGTAGGTTAAATATATTTTCAAAACATTCACAAAAAAAGTTGTAGACAGATGATGAAAGCAGTGTACATATCAAATTTTAAGTTAAATCAGCGTGATTTTATACCCAAATCCATCGCACTACGGAAAAAAAAATTAATAAGGGACAATTAAGATGGTCTTTGTCTCTTTAGTGCCTAATGTTTCGGGGTATAGAGGAGAGAAAAGAGGACTATCTTCTATGCGTTGATTTTACAGGCAAGAAATACACCCTGAAGTTTAATCCTGTCTTTCTTCCCTTTCTTTGGGGAGCTTTTGTGCTACCTGTGACAACTAGTGGTGTTTCACAGGAAGACATCAGGGTAACAGCAGCACTCGTGCAGGCTCCGAGTGAGCTCTCACCTTAGCTATGGAGCTAAAGGGGAAAAAAGCCTTCGAACTTGGTGGTAGGATTAATGTCTATCCCTTAATCCTTAATCCTAAAGCAGGCCTGCGGCAATTAGAGATGAGATTCTCACGCACTCATCAAAAGATACTGCTGCCTTTGTTATATGTATACTCTACTCATCTCTGATTCAGTGATGTTTTTGTGAAAATTAGCATGAGGAAAAAAATTTACTTTTTTGTGTAGATAATGAAAAATCCACCAGCTTTACCTCTCTCTTTGCCTTTTTATCCACTGACCACATGCCCAACACCTAAATGACTGGTGTTCTTGGTCACAGCACTTCATCTTTGCGGAATTATTTCAAGCAGTCTGTGCTTGTGCTGGGCACACAATTCCTCTGGCTGGCTGAGTCATCATCTAGGAAAGATCTCCTTAGGAGGATATCATGGTCACTGCAATAGGTTATTGAAAAGCTTTTTAAACTCTTTAAATCTCATTGGTGATTATATCATACTGGTCATCTCTGTAGTCCACCCAGATAGCCAGCGTCTCTGCTGCTTCGTTCTCCAAAACCTATGGCTGACAACTGAGAATGATTTAGGCCCACTGCTCATTTTCATAAGCACATATGGTACATGTCTGTTCACTTCCACTAGCATGTGCTGGTTCATATTTGACCTAGGGTTATGTGGCGGAAGCACGGGAGGCTCCTGAAAAGGGGAAGCATGCTACTGAATGCTGCACAAAACCACTTCTGAGACCGAAATTTTCCTTTCAGATCACTCATTTAAAAAGCAAGCAAATACTCTCGGCCATCAGCAAGGACAAAAATAGGGTATGTAACCTGTTCTTTATTTATGTGGACTCCAGTGCATCTTTGTTGGAGGTGTGGAAAGGGGAATGGCAAGTGCTTTCTAACTGTCCAGGGGAGAGCTGTTACTCTAACCTCTTTCCTGGCTTGTGCACATAGAAAAGGAGACAGTCTTAGTCCTCCTCTTCAGCTATACTTCAGGCCCTACTAACTGGCAGCCTCTCTGGATGTCCTAAGGTGTACACAGCTGTGCAGATATGAACAGGCACTACTACAACATCCATTCTCTGGTACTGTCAGTTCCCTTTTTTCCTGTGCTAGAGAAGGTTTCGGGGTGATTTGAAACCAAGTTAACAAAACTGAGTTTTTAGAAAAGTTAGTACAATAGTGTAGGTCAGTTCCAGATGACTCAAGGCATCTGCATCAGCCTTTCCTGATCCAGAGACACACTTCCTGAGGAGGCTGAGACCAGAGCTTGAGTATTTGCATTCTGTATGCCCTCGCTTGCTGCCTTTAGGTCTAGGTAGATTATCCACCCCACGTTGTAAAAGTTCTTTCCATTGCTCAGAAATATACCCTGCTTAGGAATTTCTGTCCCAAAAGCATTTGCTGCATTTTTCCTCCCCCTCCTACTTTTCTCCATCCCTTTACTGCTTACCCATTCTGACATCAGTGCAGCAGAAGGAAACAAAATCTCACATGCTGAGCTCTGGTTCTCCAAACTTCATTGCTCCAGTTTTCAATAACGAATGAAGCATTTACACATCCCTTCATCTCCATGTCCATGCACAGGCACGTAACTGAATGGGATGATCCTCATTTTGTGGGAAGAATATTATTCCCAAAAGGCTTGAGGTGCTAGTGTACAATGGTAAAGGCCGATGGCATCCTGGGGTGTGCTAAGAAGAGTGTGGCCAGCAGGCTGAGGGAGGTGATCCTCCCCCTCTACTCTGCCCTGGTGAGGCCACATCTGGAGTGCTGTGTCCAGTTCTGGGCTCCCCAGTTCAAGACAGGAAACTGCTGGAGAGAGTCCAGCAGAGGGCAACAGAGATGATGAGGGGACTGGAGGATCTCTCCGATGAGGAAAGGCTGAGAGCCCTGGGGCTGTTCAGCCTGGAGAAGAGAAGGCTGAGAGGGGATCTCATCAATGCTTATCAATATCCAAAGGGCGGGTGTCAAGAGGATGGGGCCAGGCTCTTTTCAGTGGTGCCCAGCGACGGGACAAGGGGCAACGGGCACAAACTGGAGCACAGGCAGTTCCACCTGAACAAGAGGAAGAACTTCTTTACTGTGAGGGTGACAGAGCCCTGGCCCAGGCTGCCCAGGGAGGCTGTGGAGTCTCCTTCTCTGGAGATATTCAAACCCCACCTGGACGTGGTCCTGTGCACCCTGCTCTGGGGGCACCTGCTTTGGCAGGAGGGTTGGACTGGGAGATCTCCAGAGGGCCCTTCCAACACCTACCATTCTGTGATTCTGTGAAGAGTTGTATAAAATGCTACGTGGAGAGATTCTGTTAAATTAAAAATCTTTGCTGTCCTCACGAGAGCAGTAGAAGGCATTACTTACTGCCAGCATCCTCCTCCTGCTCATGGAGGGCCAACATTCGTGGAAAAAACTAGTAACTTGTGCAGAAAAAAAATGAGGGAGCTAAGAGTTTATAAATGAGATCTTCCTTGTCACCAAACCAGAGCAGAGGTGGAGTGTAACAACCATTAAGAGATTGTTAGAGACTTCTTCAACTTACAAGAACGTTGAAAAGCAGACAAGTGTAACAGTAAAGGTGGCTAGAAATATTTCACTATTTTCTTATTTTCTAATAATAAAAATAACACTACTTTTTAAAATTTTAAACCGGCAACATTTTCTAATTCTTCCACTCTAAACATTTTGTCTTTTCTTGTGGTAAGTTGATGCACGTCTATTAAATTTTGACTTCCAAAGTACTTTCTATTTGTCACTGCTTTTGGTGATGCTGTGATTTTGCCGAAACTTTAAAAAACAGCCATAGCATTTGGGCAAATACAAGGAATGGAAATGTAAACATCTGAAAGATAAATGTAATTTAAAAGTATTGGTGCTAAACATCATATATTATGGTGTCTACAAGGACCATTGTAATAGTTAACAAATAATAAAAGGGAAACTTGGTGTTTTGTTTTCATGGTTCAAGCAAAGAGAAAAGTAAAAAGTAAATGAGATCTTGAATGACCTGCTGTATGTTTAGTTCTGTCTTTTTTAATAACCTACAATAACTACATTTCTGTAGTCGTAAAGACAAACATTGCATACTTTACTGTTTATAATGTCCCCTTTCAACAGTGCATGCTAGGTCAAAAAAAGGGGGTAGAAAACACGGTATTTTCTAGTACTAGGAATTATTCCCCATAGATGCAGTTAAAATCTCCTAACAGAATTTTGATACTCACTGCCTGCAATTTGCTTTTCTTTGCAGCACATCCTGAATTCCTTAGTGAGACAAAATGTGAATGAAATTTGAATGCCGGGACTTCAGAATTCAGCACTCTACCCTATATTCATAATCTCTTTTAATTTCAAGAATCAGATCTTGTGCCAAAACCATGGAATTGTGTTAAAAACTGTCAGTATTTTAAATTGCAAGGTATGTGTGTTTGAGCCTCTAGGATGGAAATTTGCAGACTCACCCTAGTAGTCACGGTTGTTGCAAGTTAAGGTTTTAGTATGATCAGATGACTTTGAGAACATCACCAGCGTGCTCTTTCACTGGGTATTTGCAATGGGAATATCGTAGCAGTGTCTACTGACATACTTTTTAATTTCCCAGAAATCACTTTGTATGATGGCAACAAGCATAAGATGATTTTAGTTCAAGTGCAGTATTCTGCATGGAATTTTGTACTTGTGCTTTAAAGAAGCAGTTTGCTCAAATCATAGTAATAATTAGCGAGGTTTAACTCTTTTTAATAACTGGCTCAAAGCCCAGCTTTTTTTCTTTCTGAAGTAGATTTACTTTGCAGACACTAGATGGCCATTGGGGGTTTGGTTCCACAAGGATTTACACTTACCAATTTTTAAGCAGATTGTGCTGGAGGTCACAAAAATTCTTCCATTGGGTTGTCATTTCATTTCTATAAATGCTTTTTTGAAAGCAGAGGCAGATGGTCACAGTATTTGTTAGAAGGTTTTTTGAAACTACAGTGCACATCCAACCACTTTAGGGCTAATAATTTGCTCTGTTCTTTACCATGCTCAATAAAAAAGACATTCCTTGCTTTGAAGAGGTTTTTGTCTCAGATAAAGAGAGAGGCAGGCAGACAGATGGCATAATGCAAGGAAAATCTAGAGCGGGAATACATTAATAAATGGATTCATCAGTGAGCTGCATAAATTATGTCATGCACCTTTTTGTATAATTTAGGAATTTACAGTTCAGGAAATGTAGTTTTTCGTAAAACGTGAAATCTTGCAGCACGGTTTCAGGCTATCTCATTTTTTATTTTCTTTCACTGTTAGCCTTGTTCCTGCCTATACTTTCAAAACTATTTTACAACCCCTTCAAGATCAATTTCGCATTGCAAGGTTAATCTGAGGCTCAAGGAGCCCCAAAAGAGGTCCCCCTTTTAAAACATGGCTGTTAGGCACTTCTGTGTGACAGCAATCTGAATTCCAAATAGTGTGATTGCCCTCACAGGGAGAGCGCTCAGGGAAAGAGCAGTGTTGGCCTGCTCTTGATGGCTGGATGACAGGAGATGACTGGATGACAGGAGATGACTGGATGACTGCACTTCACTTTGGTAATCCAAACTGTTTAAACCTGTTTGGATAACTGATTAAGGAATTAAGCTAATACACCAGCATTATCAGTTTCATGATGCAAATGAAATAGCTAGGCCAAGATTTTCACACTTACATAGCAGGGTTTTGGTGCCACCCTTAAGGTACGTAAAGGAGGGTTTCTTTTCAGGTCGTAGGAGGAGCTCACATCTCTTTGGGACTCATCTTCTGACCAGCCAGCCTATCAGATGATGCCTGTTAGACTTCGGAGAAAGGATAAATCCCAAATCACTAGTCATTTTTAGTGTGACAGTAGTCTTTTATTCTACAACTGTTAAAAATTACTTACTGCATAGATAGCCAACTACGGAATTAATACTTACTATTTTCACTTTTTTCACATAGATTCATGATGTTACATCAACAGCTAGTACTTGTCTTTGGAATATCAATAATTAGTGATATATGTGCATTTAGAAGCTGTTATTCAGAAGCCCAAGTCTCCGTATATTATTACTGCAACCTGACAGATATTCCAGTTGTGCCAAGGGATACAGTGAAGCTTTTGCTAAGTTTCAACTATATCAGACAAGTGACTGCGACTTCGTTTCCACTGCTGGAGCACTTGTTGTTGTTGGAAATTGGAACACAGTATGTCTATCCTGTTACTATAGGGAAAGGAGCTTTCAGGAACCTGCCAAACCTTCGTATCTTAGACTTGGGATTCAATAGGATTCTTCAGCTGGATGTCGATGCTTTTGTGGGCTTGCCGAGTCTGACTGTACTCCGTCTGTTTCAGAACTACCTTGGAGATTCCATCCTGGAGGAACGTTACTTTAAAGAATTGAGCTCATTAGAAGAACTGGATCTTTCAGGGAACGAAATCGCAAAACTTCAGCCACATCCCTTATTTTCTAATCTAACAGTCTTGAAAAATGTGAACCTGAAATTCAACAAGATATCCAGCCTGTGTGAAAGCAATCTTAGCAGCTTCCGTGGAAAACACTTTTCATTTTTTAGCCTCAGTTCTAATTATTTGTACAAGACAGATGAAATGTCCTGGGCCAAATGCCCAAATCCTTTCAGAAATATTACATTTAACTCACTAGACCTTAGTGACAATGGCTGGAGTGCACAGCAGGTCCAATATTTCTGTAGAGCCATTAAAGGGACTCAAATCGGTTCTTTAATATTTAGCTCTCATACAATGGGTTCGGGATTTGGTTTTAAAAACTTAAAAAATCCAGATAATGATACGTTTGCAGGACTCGCAAGAAGTGATCTTCGTTTGCTTGATATTTCAAAAGGTTACATTTTCTCCCTCAATTCTTTAATCTTTGAAAGCCTGAGTAACCTGCAATTGCTGAACCTTTTCAAAAACAAGATAAATCAAATCCAAAGGCAAGCATTTTTTGGCTTGGGAAACCTAAAAACTCTCAATCTCTCAAGCAATCTCTTAGGTGAGTTGTATGATTATACATTTGAGGGTCTACATAGTGTAAACTATATTGATCTACAGCAAAATCATATCGGGATCATTGGTGACAAATCATTCAGGAACTTACTAAGTCTGAAAATAATTGATCTCCGAGACAACGCCATTAAAAAACTCCCTTCCTTTCCACATCTGACCTTTGCCTTTTTAGGTGACAATAAGCTCATGTCTGTAGCTGGCACAGCAATAGCAGCAACGTACCTTGAATTAGAAAGAAATTGGTTGGCAAACCTGGGCGAGCTGTATATTCTTTTCCAAGTTCCAGATGTGCAGTATATGTTCTTAAAACAGAATCGCTTCTCTTACTGTGTGAAAAGTCGTAATGTTATAGAAAACAGTCAGTTAATCTATATGGATCTAGGCGAAAATATGTTACAGCTTGTGTGGGAGAGAGACTTATGTTTGGATGTGTTCAGGGCACTGTCCAAACTTCAGGTTCTACATCTGAATAACAACTACCTGAGTGCTCTTCCACAGGAGATTTTTAGAGGCCTAACATCTCTAAAAAGACTTAATCTAGCTTCCAACCTGTTGTCCCATCTTTCTCCTGGGCTTTTTCCACAAAGCCTAACAAACCTAAACTTATCTGGAAACCAGCTTTTTTCCCCTGAGCCTGAAGTCTTTATGACTTTGAATATTCTGGATATAACACATAATAAGTATGTCTGTGATTGTACTTTAAAGAGCCTACTAGTGTGGCTGAATGAAACCAACGTAACCCTAGCTGGCTCACAATCTGACAGGTACTGTGTTTACCCACCTGAATTTGCAGGGGTACCACTGTCTTTTCTGACATACGATGGTTGCGACGAAGACGAACTCCAGCAGAAACTCAGGTTCTCAGTATTCATCTTCACCTCTGTCACTCTTCTAATGTTTCTGATGGCAGTCATCGTTTTTACTCGCTGTCGGGGGATTTGTTTTGTCTGGTATAAAACTATCACCAAAAGAATGATAGGCAGCCATCCACAAGTAGCAGATAAAAGTGAATACAGATATGATGCATATTTGTGCTACAGCAAATATGACTTTGAATGGGTCCAGAATTCTTTGCTAAAGCGCCTGGATTCACAGTATTTTGATAAAAACAGATTTACCTTGTGCTTTGAGGAAAGAGATTTCTTGCCTGGGGAAGAACATATCAACAATATTCGTGATGCTATTTGGAACAGCAGGAAAACAATTTGCATTGTGACCAGGCAGTTTCTTAAAGATGGGTGGTGTGTGGAAGCCTTTAATTTTGCCCAGAGCAGGTACTTTTGTGATCTGAAAGATGTCCTTATTATGGTAGTGGTTGGGTCACTTTCTCAATATCAACTGATGAAACACAAACCAATTCGAAACTTTTTACAAAGGAGTCGATATTTGCGGTGGCCTGAAGATTATCAAGATGTAGACTGGTTTTTAAATAACCTTTCTTGCCAAATTCTGACGGAAAAAAAAGTGCCAAGGAAAGCCGGTGGTATAGAGCTGCAGACTGTAGCAGCAGTTTCACGTTAATAGTGAATGGGTTGCTGGCTTTCTAAATATCCCATTTCCAGCTGTGCCATGGCAGGAATAAACAGAAGTTTCCTTCATCTTTCCTTGAAAAAGCAGGCAGAAAGGTAACTCTTTCAGTATAAATACTACTAAATATGGAGACAGCTTGAAAGCAACCAGCAAATATATGAAAGTGCGATTACTTTATGGACTATGACACGCTTTTTCAGAAGAATTAAATGAATCACAGATGCTTTACATTTTGGATGCTCAGCTTCAGACACTTTAGTCCTGATTTTCAGAGTACTACTTCCCCTACAGGTCTGTTTCAGTTAGAGAAGCATGCCCATGGTTGTTTTTTTTAAAAAGAGCCCCTGGTACTTCATGGGAGTGACCAAGTATGCTTTCACGTATGGCCTTGCCTGACCATAGGTTCATAGATTACTTACTCCTGTGCTTTCTGAACTCTGTAACTTTTCATGCTCTGTTTCAAAGTTCAATCAGTGCTTTGCACCTGTATGCTTTCATATTGCTGTAACACAGATTTATTTGTTTTCTACTCAGTTAGCTTCTCAGCTGGAATGTACAAACTTTGAACTTCATTCATCCCCTTCCCCTCCACAACTTCTCTGCTTGGTTGTAAAACTACGGTCATCAGTCTACTTCATTTGCTGCTGTTTCAGCCTGGTGCTTTTTCAGTTGAGCTGCCTTCTGCCCTGCAGAGAGGAACAGGTATCCCCTTCAGATCTGAAGCAAGCCTGGGCTTGAAAAGCAAACAGGAAACTACCTCAGCAACTGTGCAGACTGTACACAGGTGACATGGCCAATAGCCCAGGGACTGCCAGACAGATTGCACGTTCTGGCAGTGGAAAGTACAGACAACTGGTGTGTAATTTGCATTGCTCTCTGTACATCCCATATCCTGATTAATTCTAAGGTGGTTTTCTGCTTCTGTTGAATTATTTTTCTGGAGTCATTAATGCCTGGTACTCTCTTGAACCTCTCTAACCATTTTACCACTGTTTGTTCAGGTCAACGTCTTCAGGGGTTTTTCGGGGTGATTTTAATAAAGGTCTGACTTGGTGTTCACTGTTATAGAACCTGCACCGATTATTTCAATGGTGACATACTCCTTGAGCGTACTGTTCATCTGGGTTTATACATACATTCAACAAAAGCTTACCAAAATAATTTCAGTATGGCCTCAGTGAGTTTTTTGCTGCAGTGAGGAAGCAGGAATGGGAGGTTTTATAAGCTGTCTGTCTTGACCTTAGCTGCAAACAAATGATACCGTGTTAACTATTTTGATAGAGACGAAAAAGTACAATTGACTTCATGTGAATGCAGTTGTTTGAATATAGATGTGCCTGTGGCTGATCTAATTTACCCTCAGTGCACCAGTACACAGGATGTCTATTGATAAAATTACTACAGTAAAATATTACTTCTTTTTCAATCAGTATAGTCATGCAGGAACAGAAAAGGGCTAAACCTTGGAAGGCTTTCCAGGCGGCGTGGTGGGGAGCAGACGAAAAAAAGGATTGCCTGTGCTGATGAAGCCCTGGGTGTCGCTGTCGGCTCAGGTAACAGCGAGGGCTCCCTCAGCTCCTCCTGCCTCCAAGTCCACTGCAGCTGCTGGCATCAGGGGAAAAATGCTGCTGCAGAGGCAGGTCTGGAAAAGAAGCAGCAGCCCTGGTTTCCCACAGCCCCCGTGGGCTGTCAGAAGAGCCATGCCTGCATTTCAGTGCTCTGCATTTCTTGCATCTCTCTGAAAATGTCCAACCTTTTTCCTTTTTTTTTTCCCCATCCAGTGCAAATACTTGTAGGCATCCTTTAAAGTCAGAGGTTATTTTATTTCACATAAAACGCACTGCCAGATAGGCAAAGCAGGAATGAATCTGCACAATGACGGTCATGTGCAGGTGTAGGCTGTTAGCCTATGGATCTGTACGTGGTGTAAGAGATGGGCGTTTTAAAAGCATACTTAAGAAATTATATTTGAATGAATGTCACAGAACATTTTGGTCAAGTGTTAATTGAAGGCCCTCTCCAGATAGGACCTTACTATGTACTTAACAAGACACTCCTGTCACTTCATAGAAAATCATAGAATCATTTTGGTTGGAAAAGACCTTTAAGATCATCAAGCCCAACCATTAACCTAGCTCTGCTAAGTCCACTGCTGAAGTGGACTGTCACTAAAGTGACAAATCCACCACTGCCAAGTCCTAAGCACCACATCTACATGTCTTTTAAATACCTCCAGGGATGGTGACTCCATCACTTCTCTGGGCAGCCCGTTCCAGAGCTTGACAACCTTTGCAGTCAAGATTTTTTTCCTAATATCCAATCTAAGCCTCCCCTGGCAAAGACACTTAAAACTCAAGATACTTAAATCTTACTTCTGCTAACCTGTGTTTGCAGGAATGACAAGTAGATACAGAGATTACTGAGATGGCTTTAACCAAAGCTTTTCCATTTTGTCTGAAATGCTTCTCTCTGCTTCATGCTTATGCCACTGGTGGGATGTGGCTACATAAAACTTGTATTTACTTCAGTCTTTGGAAAGGTCTGACTTTTCACAGAGGTTTTAATAAAAACCTTTGGATGAAATGTCATCGTCTGCCTCCGTGCTTATGTAACATTTTGGAAAGGTAAAGAGATCAAACCTGTGTCAGGAGCAGCTGGGAAAACTTTCTACCACAGAAACAGCTTAGAAACAGCCCAGCCCCTATGTGCCCCTCGCAAATTCTGTAGGAAGGGGTCTACAAAAGGCAGTAAAAGAATTTTTGGAGAACATGCTACTGAACCATTGCTGATTGTGGAGTTGTTTGCTGGCACATGAATAACTGCAGTGTCAAATTTTGAAGCGAAAATAACTTTCTTTTTTACTCTCTGTGAAACCACTCAAAGCCTGAGACTCTCAGAACAAATGCAGTTGGTACAGTCTGTCCTATACAATGAAAAATTGACTTCAGCTAGATCATAGGACCCTGATCACCATCTCTCTAGAGTCACCTATTCTTAAATGACAAAGCCTGAGGAATTGTCGGGAAGGGGCTTGTGCAGACTTTATACTGTTCTGCTCAGCAGGAACCACAAAAGCATCCTGTACAAAAATGGAGAATGACTATGTTTGATGAATTAAGGCCATAAATTGAGCCTCAACCTCATAACTATTGATCAGACTCCCTTCAGGCTCGCTGGGAACATTACTGCTCTATTAGAATTTCATGGCTCTTTAGTTAAGGATACTCTCATCAGTTTTACTCACCTTCCTCAGTGAAAGACATAACTTGTTGGAGCGTGTCCAGAACACGGTGTGAAGTGTGACACTGGCTCTAAAGCAAGCTAATAAGACGGAAGCTATTTGCATTAGCAGCACGAGGAATATTCAGAAGACAGTGACTCAGTGCCACATGGTATCAGCTAAAGTATTTAATAGTAAATTGCAACATATATTATAAACATTAACTGGTCAAGCTGGCAGTGGTGTTCAACAGCAAAAGCTAGCCAGCCTGTCAGAGCCCAAAGATTGCATGGGCTCCTATTCGAAATCAAGGCACTCAGGACGAGAACCCAGAGTCTGCAAACACATTCCTGTGGAGGGTAGCAGAAGCCAACAATGATATGCCCACAAATTATTTCACATTTTACATAATTACTATTTCACATACAGTGAAATCAGGCTTCTCCTCCCCCTCCCATCTGACAAGCATACTAGTCTCAACGAAGTGTTGTCCAATTATATTTGCTAATCCCAATTGCTAATTCCTCCTCAGAGAGACTGCTCAGCACGCTGGTAGATCTACGACCTCGTTAATTTACAGTTAGTATCCATTATAGCTCCCACCCCAATAGGTACTACCTGTGTGGAGTACTCTAGCATAGATAAGACTACAGAGACCTCAATCTCTTGAGTGCAACACTCCTGTGTATGTTGCTTAGAATGACTCTGCCTTTCATTTTCTTGTGTCACATCATTAACTCAGCTCATTTGCTGACTTCTGGGTCTTTTTCAGCATGACAGCTCTCCTACTTCTGACTGCCAGAGACCATCTGGGTTTCAGATTATTGTATCCCACCTTCTCAATTTCGTGTGGTGCTGATTATTTTACAATGGCTTCAACATGTTCCCTTCTTGCTGGAACTTTGACTAGCAGCAGTCCAGTTAAATCACAAAGCAAGGCCCATATCTGGCAAAATACTTACAGACAAAGAGCAATACACAGCTGAGTGGCAGGAGCGAGTGGTGAAGGCGCTGCAAATGGAGCAGAAGCAGCATGTGCAAATCCCTGGGAAAGCAGCAAAGTTGGGAAAGGTACATGTGGCGGTCTAGGCGTCTTGCCGTCGAAAGGGGACTTGGCTTCCATGAGAAGTGGAAACTTGAAGCAAGCACAGACACACGAGGAACAAGATACATCTTTAGGATCTGACTCTACAAACATGGCCAAACATAATGCCCTAGTACAGTAAGCAGATTTAGCTTAAAATACGACTAGTACTAGCAAATATTTGCCAGGTTTCTTTGCACTATACAGTACTGCCAACAGCACGCATGCATTTCTGTAAAATAAGGCTTCCAAAATCAGAAGACTGGTGTAAAAAACCCAAAAGATGACAAAACAATTATAAATGTCTGGTATTTGATCCTGTAAGACCACATTTTTACACTTTCTCCATGATCATAAGAAGGTGGGTATTCACGCAGTCCATGAATACGAGAGTCAAGGCTTTAAGAAATAATCCAAGTACTTCTGGACTTCTGCTTAACTGTGAAGTACATCTAAATTAGTCAGGCCTTGAATAAGGACGAGCTTTGGGAATATGGTGAAGAAAAGATAGGCTAGCCTTTCCAGCTTCCCAGCCCACTCTGGGCATTAGTCTTACATCATATATATCCTCTTTCATCCTTGCAAGTTGTTGCTGATAAATAGGATCAGCAAAACTACAGCCTTGACTGCAATGAAATAATCTGAAGGAGAAGTGACAATATGAAGATTTCCCCTACAGGCAAATCTGCATCAGTAATCCTCGCAAGACCTCTTCTGGTGGTTATTCCATTAGGCTGCTTGTCAGTCTCTGAGAAGGTATCAAACACCTTTGGGATGCCAAACAGCTCATTCTGCTTTTGTCATACGTAGGTTTTAGTCCCCTGTTTTCTCCCTCACAAAGATAAGCTCAGCATCTTGGTCTTCAGTCTTGCTGTGCTGCTCCTGGCAGCCACCAAAGATCCCAAATACCTGGAACAGAACTGCAGGTGCTGCTCCACCAGTATTTCCTTCAACTAAACAAAAGATGTGAAAGAAAAGTTTAGAAGCCAAGATTTACCCGGAAGGCCATGTGAGCACTGACTTGAACCACAGAGAACACTGGATGCCAAGCAGGTATCAGAAATTTTAAATTCAGCCTTGTTAGTCAACCTTGCATTGCATCTAGGCATTTTTGTTGGGCCAATCCAACTCCTGCATTATTCCTTCTTGCTGTTCGTACAGGTTGACAGGAGGCTTCTCTTTCTTTTCTAACCTTAACTTTGCTTTCTGTATTTGTGTATACAGCGTAGTGGGTGCCTAAAATAAGTCTACATTTCCTTTCCCAATATGCAAAAGTCAGTATATAGGTATGACATGAGTTATTTCATAGCGCAAAGACTATCTATTCATAGCAGACTCCGTTTGTTTCAGACACGCGGTTTTCCTTCCTTTTAGATAGCCTATTGTTTGTCTTTTCCATTTGTATTAAAAATAAAATCTTTGAAAACTGCAAGTAAGAGAGAAAAATATATTTATTCTGAAACTAACAATTCTCCAAACAGGAAGGTTAGCTTTTTCCTGTTTAGACATCATGTTCAAAGAAAGGAAGTCGGGATTTTCAATGATAATAATAATTACATGGTATATAAACATCAGTAAGTATCAAAGAAGGCTTCACTCTTTATTTAGTGCATCCCAAATGATACAGTGCTGTTTAGAATATCTTTATCCGTTCACCAGCCTTTTGCAAAAATGAACTTATGAGCAGTTACTGCACTGGGTTGATCACCTGTACACAAGCTTCCACAGTATAAGAACAGCGTTTTCAGGCTGCCTTAAGCCTGCATGGAGAGGAGCAGAGAACAAACAGAGAATCCTCATACAAAACAACAGTTTGATGTGGCAGAGGTTTTTTTGCATTAAGATTACACATACCAGGCTGTGTAACCTTTTCGTGCTGGCGCCCAAAGCTAAGTGCTTCAAGCCATGAAGCCTGTTGATGCTGTTCCTAAAAATTGAATTGGCAATGTAATGTCAGCATTGTGATTACGTGCAATATCAAAACACAGGTAATTGGTAGGTGTGGTACTTTGTAATAGTGAAACTAGAAGTGCTTTATAAAGGTAAGTGCATTTTATTATCTTCTCTTTAAAGATGGAGGAATTGAGGCAGAGAATGAAGTTACGTATCTTTTGTCACGGGCAGCACTGGGAAGAGAACTCAGGTTTGACAAAGGATAAGCTATTAGGTCTGTTTGCTCTGTTTTGTAGGAGTTTTACAACATGCATTTTTATTACCTTGGAAACTAAAGTCTTCCATTTATCTGTAGAGCTGATTAACAGTGTAAGGTCTCCACTTAATGTGCCACCAGTTTGCCCGTGTGGGGCAGAACTAGTTTTATAGGGAGGACAAGGTAGCTGAAGATTCATTGAGAGTTGTCAGCTTCAGTGGCAGTGATTTTGGGATGATCTGAGCATATTCAGGATAGGAGCAAGAATTCACTGGGCATTTCACTGGGAGTTGCTATCACTTTTCAGGTAGCCACATGGGCTGGTATTTCTGATAAGGGCTTACAAATTGAGAACAACAGAAAAACCAGAAAAACCAGAAAAAACAGCAGAGGGCACATGACCTAGTCCAGGTGAAGATACACCTGTGGGAATGCTAGCAATGGAGTAGGGAGAATAGGGAGAAGGCAAAGTATTTTTAAACACATGAACTCTCTTTTGAGAACTCTAGGATACAAAAATTTCTTCAATGATCAGGAAAAAGCTTTGAAATGAGCCATTTGGATATGTTGCTTCAAAACAATGAAGCCCCAAAATTTCAGGTGAATAAAGAGAAAAAAAAAAAAGGTGAGACAATTAATGGTGGGAAGTACGAGAAATGAACAAATATATCCCCAATATAACCTCCTTTTCCCAAACATCTGATGTTCTGGAATTTGCTCCCACGACTGCTCATCAGGAACGAAAACCCCAGGCCCATGCACCCAGCCTTCCCTTTGGGATGGTGAGAAATGCCAGGGTGAATCATGTATTTTGTTGTAAGAGTGTTAGCACCTGCGGCCCTCCTGACATAAACATTCAACACTCCTGAAAAGCAGGCCTTGAATTTCTCATTCTTAGCAAAAGAACTACCAACAACAACAGCTGCAAGAAAACAATACCTGAAGCTGGCAGAAGTTTACATTGTGAAGAAAGAGGAGACTGCAGAGGGCAGTCTCCCTGCCAACTTATTATCTATTCATCTTGTAGGTGCAGGGACTAAATGAAAGGTAAAGAATGATATGGCCTTAACTGGCCTTTATTTGAGGCCAATAACCTGAAATGAAGGAGACAAACTTTTAAAGAATCTTGTGCAAATCAGCCTCTTCATGCCTTCACTTCATCTTTTTCATGGGAAGACTAGCACAAGCCCTGTATCCTAAGGGTGCTGAAATTGTAAATACATTAAAAATGAGAGCATTTAAACACCATCCTGATGGAGCAATCTAAACACAGAAGATGGATAAGGGCTTAGCTTTTTTTAACTTACTCCCCCTGTTAAGAGAGGAATCCACAGGCTCGTCCTATGACCACGGAAGTACATTGGCATTTGTCTTCACACTCAGAAGAACTTTCACTGAGGACAGACATTATTTCATTTTTTTGGTAGAACTGGAAAGTCTTTCCTATTTAGCAAGACTTCTGAAAAGAAAATAATGTAGTTCACTATAAAGTGGGAACCCACTCCCCCTGGGTGTTCTTCCTTTCGAGTATTTGCTCATACTTCTGTGGTCGTTTTTGCTAACAGTGTCCTTTTCATCAGTGTTCTTCTCTGAAGAGACTCATTCATAATATTCTCATTTGGGTATACACACATTCGCCCCCTTGACACTTCAGCAATCCGCAGTTCCATTCATACCCCAGCACACACATCAGAAGGCTGTTTAAAAAGCCCCAGGAAGTTTGCTCAGACATGCTATTTTAGGACACTTGGACTGGGTCTTGGAATTTTACAATATTTAGGGGATTTGGCACCGTGACTATTTCCACACCAGGACACGTGTGCCCTCAGAATGTGTACCGTACACCTCGTGAGAGAGCAATAAGCTACCTGCAAGCTAAGCGTTAAAGAGGAAGGCCTATAAAATGCTTGAGAGTAGCTGTAGTAAATAATTTGGGGAAGATCGACCCGGTCAGCCAACAGCCCGACCCCGAAGGGAGAGGGAGGCCGGGCTGCAGCTGGCCAACCGCAGTGCACACGCTGGGGACACGTCCGCCGCTCCACTACCTGTTCCGTGCCCTGTGAGAAGGAAGGGCCAGCGTACGCAGAAAACTTTAGCCTGTCTGAGGATGGGTTCTAACGTAATTTGGTGTTAGCTGAAGAGACGGAACTTAACTGTCTTATTCGTGTTACAGTGCCATAAAGCACATAGCTGCAAAGCCTGACAGTTTCTCTGTACAACTCCACTACGTCAGCATATGCGTTATGGTCCTAAAATCGTCAGAAGATAAAAGGGCTACCCAGTCATATGAAGCCTGAGGAAGAACAAACAAGACAGCGCAGTTTTCTACACAGCTCCAACATACTTGCTGCCTTTCGGCAGCTGCCAAAGGCACCAGAGGGGCAGCTCTTTAGCAGAGGTGCCCAGGGACAGCCATCCTGCTGATACTATGGTGGTTGCAAGATTTAAGAAGCTACTTAAATCAAAATGTTAAACAACAAAACAAGGAGTTGGCAGTGGCCACTCTACCAACTTTATCCTTCTCATTCCACAAGCAACCTGGTACACCTGCTGAGACACCCCTGACTGACTTCAGGGAGCAGCACCAGGGACACCATTCTTAGTAAACAGTAATTTCTGCCGCTCAGTTACTCTCCACAGGCTCCTTGCAGGGTCCGAGGTTTAGAAGGATCCCAAGACTCACCTGAGGTTTGCACATACTCAGTATCTGCAAGCCCCTGGGAAAGAGGCCTGGCACTACAACTTAGGGACCTATCAGAAATATCTGTAGAAAAAAATTTTACAAAGTAGGTAGCTGCAAGTAATCACTATGGCTGGGCTGTTCTGCCTTCTCAATTTTCAGAGAAAGGTGGTATTCCCGCGCATCTGTTCTCCCACCGGAGCAGGCTGTTTATCAAGAAACTGGCCCATAGTTCACATACATGAGACACAGGAACAGTTGATGAAATCCACCGAACAGACCGACATCTTGCAGAAGCACACCACCAGCTGTCTCGGCAAAGCCTCACCCTTCCTTCTGCCATGCTGTAGATTCTGCTGCTTCTCAGATGACCTCAGAATACAGAGTTTTTAACTTACTGCTCTCTGACCTCAGCTTTACCCCTTTGAAGGAAGAAGCTTAGCAGGAGACGCTCTGGAGGGATACAGCTTGTACTTCACATACAGAAGAAGCTGCTTTTCTTTCAGTGACCCTTTGATAGCCCTTACACTCAAGCTGGAGTTCTCCCCGTATCCTGTTGACTGTATTTCATTGGCATGACAAAGCAGCACATCCTGCCTGAACCTGTGAACCTTTGGCCAGACCCTCATCTTTAGAGCTCCAGGATACATGCATTAATAATGCTTGATGAGCTATCACGATGTGCTTGATGCCTTAGTCACCAAAATTCAGCTTTGCAGAATATCATTCTGTTTCCTCAGTACAAGCTGCTACGCCACCAAAACACCATCCACAGCAAAACCAGCAGAGATTTGCGACAGAAGCTGTTGGATTTACTCTGACTTCCTGCAAAGGCTAGAGATGCATCAAGCCTCAGTGTTCAAAGTAGCATCTGGGATCAATGCGAACCTTTGTCACAAGTGGCTCGAGGTGCGAGACGCAGGCTTGCCTCCCACAGAGATCCAGCAGCTGCATAGATTTTTGACAGACTGATAACTGTTTAGGCAGTAGTAAATATTTTCATACTCCATCTATTTATACTTTCATGTCACTTTAGAATTTATTCGGGTTTTTTTTAATCAAAGGTACCAAGAAGGCGATATAATTCTGTGTGTTACTTCACAGTTTGATAGAGAAAACATGACCTAGGAGGGTAAGAGTCTGAGAAGTGAGATGTGATTGCTTTAGCAGGAAGGTTAATTAAATAAAATTCCTCAAGACCTAATCCCTCCTGCCTAGCTCCCGTTTGCCTTTTGTGACTTCTCTGCGTGTTTCGATCTACCCACTGAGAAGTGGTTGAAGGGGATGATGGTTGCAGCCCGGCTGCCTTATATCCATTGAGGAGGATGGGAAAAAAAAAAATCTTTGAACAATTTTTTCTTCAGTACTAATACACTTACTAGAAATAGACCTAATCAGTAAGATGGTGACTGACTAACGGGTGTTTTGGCTTTGATGACTCATATGAGATGAGAGTCAGAGAAATATCTAGATGGTTGTAAACTGGATGAACTGGGGAGAGCAAGTCTTACACAATTACATTGTGGGATAAGGAGAACCAGGGACCACAAGGCAGAAGAAAACAAAAGGGCTTGAAAATCAGAGAAAACTAGAGAAAATCAAAAAATGCAGAGAAAAACAAACGGGCGTTTTACATTTTAAGCAATCTAAGATCTGACCCACTTTCATCAATAGAAAGATACCCAGGGAGTTCCATGGATCTTTTAGTTNAAGATACCCAGGGAGTTCCATGAATCTTTTAGTTAAAAAAAAAAAAGTCATTTTTACTACATCTTGAGTAGATTAATCCCACAGCAAGAAGTATAAAATTTGTTTTCCAAAATCTTAGCACTTCTTGAGAAATTTTTTAAACCGTATTAGATCTTGATGGGGAGAATCAAATTATCTCAGCCCTGGACCAGCTTCTGACTTACAACATTCCAGAATGATCAAGATTATTCTTCTGCAGATGTGGCCTTAAGCATTTTTAAAATATGCAGCTGTCTATGAATTCCACATCTAAAAAGGAGACGTTACAGAAAGGGACCACCATGGTGACTCAGTGCTCTCAAATCTCCCTTGCAAAAAAGATGTCCCTATCCCTTCCCAAAATATGAGTCACAATTTTCTCATGTGGGCCAGAAATCTGCCCTCCAATTCTCAGAAAATTGTGTTTATAGCACTGCAGTATCTAATGATTCAGGAATTGCAAGGCCTCTTTGAGAAACAGAAGGGGCTGCTACACCCAGGTTACAAGCAAATAGCATAACCGCTGGAGAGAAGACATCTTTGTGGATGAATGTGGGGACGAGAAAACAAAGATGCAAGGATTGCTCTTGATAAGACACAATCTCTGTGTTTTCCCTGCGACAACCACACACTTCCACAGTCATAGCAGGAATTCATATGGCAACAGAAGCTTATCAATATGTATTTAAAATAATTCCCAGTTTTTGATACCTCCAGGAACTTTTTCGAAAGGTGCCGTAGCAAATCGGTACTTCTGTTTCGTCAGTAAATCAGAATATGAAGCGCACAGGAAAATCAACTACCCAGGAACGGCTCTCAGCAGGAGTCATGAGCAACATCTGCCCTGGTACATTACCTTCTCCATTAGCCTTCTGCAATTAGATTTGACTTTGCAAAAAGGAGTGCACAGGTACCCTTGTCAGCTCCAGAGGCATGAGACAGGAATGGCACTTTAATGACCCACTTAAAAGTAATGAAACAGCCATTTATCCTAATTGGAGGAACACTAATTATATCAGAAAGTGGCGCACTCTTAGATGGCAGAGTGCAAATGCTATCTAATCAAACTTAATGAATAGGTAAAGTACCCCAACAGAGCATCTGTGCATCACTCACACATTCCTGCAAACAGAAAAATTAGCCTGTAGGGAGCTGATCCGAAAAGGGAGGTTTTAAAATGGAGGGTTAATTATGGTAGCTGAATACATGTGCTTTATCTAAAAACAAGTTTGCATCATGAGCCCCAAGGGACGTTTTCCTTTTGAAAGAAATTAGGGTAGTTCAAGGGTGGCTGGAACAGGGGGGAACACCTAGCGTGGAGTGCCTGTGGTGGGAGTCCCTACTCCCGGTCTTCATTCATGGGACAGAAGGAGGTGGTTCAAGACAGCCTTTGAGTAAAGCCTCTACTGATGCTCACCACTGCTGCGAAGCCACAGGGGTAAATCTTATGCTGAAATGTCTTTGTTTTCTCTCTAATTGGCTCCTAGCGAGCAGAAGAGAGAGGCCTTTGGCGCTGCTGCTGGGAGGGAAAGGTCAATTCCAGTATCTTCCCAGCCAGACAGTCTGGAGTGCAGCAGAAGCAAAGTACAGGGCCCTGGGCTGGTAGGAAGCACCTCACACATCCTTCAGCATCAGTCCTTAAGGACAACGGGGCCACGCGGACCAAGCTCTGAATGAGGTCCCATTTGCTCTGCATCAGCCAGGAGAAGGGTGGTTGGGATGCACAGGCTGGGAAAGGACATGAAACAAGGATCAGCGAACAAGGTCCCGGAGAGTGCACCGGAGGCCAGCACTCCTGGAAGAGGAGATTATTACAGAGGGGGTGTAGGGGTCTTGCCTTCAGCAATCACATGAAAGTGAGCTGGGCTTTCTATGAGCCGTTCACTGACAGGATCCCAACACCCATGAAAAAAGAATTAAAACTTTGCCACCTCTTTTAAAAAAAATCTCTACCGAGGAATAGCAGTGAATTGACAAAATTGAAATCTCTGCCAAGGAAAAAGAGCCATCAAAACTTGCTCCTGTGAGCAAGGTACAATGTTAAAGTCAGAAGAAAATTCAGCTGCATTAGTCAGAGCCTTAAAATATTAGCAGAATTGGCTGCATGGAAGCCATGCGAACAGCGCTAGTTTTATACACTGAAGATGCCAAGTAAACACACAAGTCTTGACCAAACAAGTACTGCACTGACAGCTCAGCTAAAAAAAAAAAAAAAGCCATGAGGGATGTAATAAAACTCCAAGCAAAATGTGTTCCCAGCCAAAAAACCAAAACAAACCTCAACAACTCAGGATAAAAAGACATTCACAGCCTCCGAATGCTTACTGAGATTAGACATAAAAGCCTCTTCAACTTATCTGGAGTTGTACTTTCCTCTTAATGTCAAAGGGTACCCTGCTGCATAGGGAGATGTTTATACCCTCTCATGGGAAGCCAGAGGCTTCAGATAAGGGAGTGTCTTTGGAAGAACAGAGCTTTAAAGGCTTGGGAAGATAGCCTTTATTATCAGCCAACCCTCTATTAGGTTGGTGAGATTCCTGTTTGATTTGGCTGCCAGCTCTAGCCTCAAGTTCCTGCCCTAGCTTTTAAAATAGAACAAGATCTCCCTGCAGCTGAAAAAGGGCAAAGGGTGGAACGTGTAAATAGCAATTAAAACAAAAATCTTGGTTTTAAAAAACCCTCCCCTAAAAGATACTCTGTGCTGTTCCCCAGTGGCCGACATTGGCAGGCCTACAAAGCCAAACGTGCCACACGAACCCGTTCAAGTTGAAAGTAACTTGCCCAGCTATTTCAAACCGTGGATGACAACACAATCCTGACATCACCCTTCCTTGCTCTCACGATTAGGGGCAATTCAGCCAAAAGGGCAGACTTATGGACCGGGGTTCATGAGTGCTGGGGACTGTCCTGGCTCCCCCGCCAACCTGCTAGGTAATTGCCTTGGGACATCCCTGTTGCTTTACCTTTCTGAAGTATTTTTGAGACATATAAATAAGAAGATATTTTTACCAGACATTCGTACTATCAGTAGTTTTTGTAGCATATAGGCTGGTAAGACTACACAGAAAAATAAAACAGCTAAGCAAAGCAAGCTTGGTTTGGAGAATAAGAACCCCTCATGTCCTTCCTTACCGTCTCGGAGCAGCCCTGTCAGGCTGGCGCTTTGCAGGAGCCAAGTGAGCTCAGCAACCATTTACTGTTCATGTTTTGTGACCTTACCTCATCTGTTTCTCAGTTTTTCACTGTACTGTTATAAATTATGACTTTCTTGTCTCTCAGCGTTTCAATCAATATACAAAATGTCAGATCAGATAACTGGTACTCTCTCAATGCACACTAACGTAATTTCATAATGCGATTTCATTTTTCAGAGAAAGAATCAGGGAAGCTATTATTGGAACAGGAAGAACTGGGTAATCGATCAAGGACACTTTAAAGGCAAAATTATTTGAGTTTTGAGTACCCTATTTGGCTTTGGATTATATGTGAGTGGCCTCTGTGACTTCCACTCCATTTGCACATGCTGCAAACCAAAACTATTTCCAAAAGCTAAGCACATATACAACTGACCTAGGATGAAGTGGATTCACAGGACGGTTAAGTGCCAGTACCTTGGGAGATCAGTTAAGTCATGGAAGTTTTTCGGCATCTATAATTTCTTTTTAGATAGCATTAGTATCGCGTGCAAGAAGTCACACTCCAGCCCAGTGTTTTCTATCTCATTTCCAAGCAATACCTGACATACGGGATGACTCTAAGCTAACATGTATCTCCAAGTATGACAACACTGGGTAGAGATCTTGAAGAGCTGCAAGGTGCGAGGTGTGAAATGGAATCAACTACAGAATTCTGGGGAATAATTAAAGAATTCATACAGGAAAAAACCCACTCCAAAACTCACGATACCAGCTTGAATCTGTGCCCCAACAGAAGACAAATCCAAAGACGCAGTTTTTGCCCAAGGACTGGGTGGACACACAGAACACCTCAGCGGGGAATACAAGCAATTTTCTGTGATAGCAGTTTCACTGTACGGTCTTGATGATCTGCCTCTTCTCCACTTGTAAAAGCTTTTGCTTCATAGGGAGGGAGGCTTGGTTTAAATTGAAAAATGTCATCGCATTGCACAGTTATTCTTACAATGCCTCTAATTTTCAAGTCCCTTTGCTAAGTAAAATATCACACAGTTTTTGTGTGCGAGATGGAAATAAGCAGAGAAGCAGAACTAAGTATTACTGGGATAGACAAACCTGAGATTAGAAGAGAAGGAAATTGCAAGCTCAAATTAAGGTATACAGCAAGGGAAACTGGCAGAACACTCTATGAACATCCTGATGAGAATCAAAACCACCCAAATAACCTCAGTGAAACCGCGGAGTGATCTCTGATTTTTTTTTTAAGCCCTGTTAGGCTGTGGAGATGCCAGCACTTGAAAGAAGGCGTAACTTTGCCTAAGAAGGAAAGAAGGTAAAGGATTCTGGAGATCCAGACATCTCCACAGAAAGTTCATCAATATGGGAGAAAGAAAAGCATTTTTCTTCAAATCCTACAGTGCTAAAATGAACAGGAATTCAGACTTCACTGGAGCTCGATTTCATCTGTGGTGCCTGTTTGTGGGCACTCGTGCTGCCGTGCCGTTACGCACACGTGGCAGAGCTGAGGAGCCTGGGCAGATATTGATTTTAATCGAGTTAGTTACCTGAAAAAGTCAGTGTAGAAAGTGACTTTACCTTGAGGTGACAGAGCTAAACCAGATACCTTAGAGACTGTCACACAGAGACGACTTAATGTCAGTGTGTGCCTTAAAGCAGTGAAGGTTATGTGGGCAATTTGACACAAGCATACCTGACATTCCTCCCAAATTGGAGTGAAAAGACCAGCCTGTGATTTATACAGAGGGGAGACAAAGCTGCACAAAGGCTAGGGGCAGGAAAGAGATCAAAGTTCTTAAACAGAACAAGCTATCCTTATCAGATTGAGGCTTGGGGATTTTTTCCATTTCAGGAAACATTTAAAATATTAATTTCCAGAAAAAATCTTATTGTCAGAGTCATCTTCCTAAAAAAAATGAAGCCCTGGATTAAAGAAGATGCCACTTCCTTGTCTTTTCTGTGTGGTTGATTTAATCACTTTTCCTCTTTCACTTTTTCAGTGGCAAAATAAAATGATTCAGAGACAGAGAGAAAAAATGTCAAGCAGCTACAAAGAAACGTGGATATCTCTGTACAAATGCTGGTGAAATATTTTGAATTAATAAGGTGTTTATGCTGTATGCAAAGGCTTTCAAAATTAAAACATTTTTAAAGATCATTCTCCACCGTCATTATTTCACAAGCCCTAAAATACCACTCTGAGTTTTACAAAGCATTTCTGACATTCTCTTTTTAAAGACAACATTTACAGGAGTACAGGGCTCACTGTTTCTTATTCCCGTGTAGTGTCCTACACTGAATAGCACGCAGAACAGAACTAGCACTGGCTACTGCTGATCCATGACCAGACACAGCTAAAGAGAGTAATTTCCAGGGCTGATAAACAGGGTTTGGTTCTTTAAATGGCTAAATTTCTTGCATTTGTGTTTTCCTTAAGAGTTTCCTAGTTCAGCTGTGTTCCAGGGTTTTCACTTAAAACTTGGGCCTCCCAAATACTGAGATTTCTGACAACTCCGTGCTCATTCCAGGACTGTGATTCTGTTAATTCTCTCCAGACTGCTGGAAAGAGAAAGGTAGAACAGCAATCAGTCAGAAAGACACACTTACTTTCATCTCTCATGCAGCTGATACCTGAGAAGAGCATCTCAGCGAGGCCCTAAGGGCAACCAGGGCTTCGATTTACTCCAGAAACTGCTTTCTTAGACAAGCTGCTCTCTTGGCAAAACTTAGAATAAATTCTTGAACTATAAAGGCTCAGGGAAGGTTTTGACTTCCTGCCTCACTTGAACAAATATTGTTTGCGCTGTATTTTGCGTGACCTCCCAACCCGCCCCCAGCAACAACACTTAAAATCTCCCGATGACATGTCACTATGTTGCATGTTGAAAGCCTTCATTGTTCATAATATCAATAATTATTATACAAACACAATATTGAAGAACTATTTCAAATCCTCATTAACTTCAGTACCAACAGGAAGAGGAAACTAGGGCAGGAAAAACCTGCAATTACTGTTACGCATTCCCTGTAACATCAGTCACACCGCATCAGTACACCATCTTCCTTGTTCTTCATGCCTCTTCATCTCGGATATCCTCTGGCAGAGCCAGCGCAGAGGACAAAAGCTGGATTAGGCATTTGTACGAGTAAGAATAGAATCTAATATTACACAGCTAATCAAAAATTGTCAAAAGATATCAGCTGTCATGCTTCAACAGGATAAACTGATCACCAGCTGAGGTCAAGAATAGCTTCCCTACCCTCGCCCACACAACACTTCAATGTAATTACAATGGGAATACAATGAGCATTTAAATCCTTTCTGAAACAGCCGAAACTGGAAGCACTGGAAAGAAAACACTTGACCAGACAACTCGCTCACCTCAGAAATTCCTATAGCAGTGCAAAAAATAGACAGGGTAGCAATCCAGATCAAGGTGATAAAGGAATTTTGGCTTTCCTCTTGAAGTGCTAGCAGATGAGCCACATGCGGCTGTTTGCTGCAATTCATGCCAACACATTAATGAGCGTCTGTTAAGGTACCACAGTAACTTCACAGCATATTGTCTGCATATCCACCAAGGACCTGTATTACTCTTCTGCACACACTGTTTGACTCTAGTTGTTCTAATCACTGATCCTGCACGGTCAAACCGCCTTCGTTAACTCTGGCGGTTCTTCCTAACTCAACTCTAATGCATTAAAGTCTACTACTCAACAAGACAGTAATGCACACTCTCACAGGCACGTGTACAACTCAGGCTCAGCTAGTCTGTCTCTACTTATGTCCCTTTTATTTCTTGTTCAGTCAATATTAAATACTCCTCTGAGTAACTAGTTCAGTCTCTGCTTTATTTACCAGGCAGAAGAAAGATTTATCTGTCTGCCAGTGCCGTAGATTTAACCCATACTCTGAGAATTATGCTTGTCTTTTTATTTCATACATCATTTTTAATCAGAATAATCACGCAATCACAACGGAGATGCAAGTTATGAGATGGTGCCTTCCCCTGGAGCTGTGCGAATTCGGAATCAGGAGTAGTTAATATGTATATTAAGAACCTGGCTCTCCCTACTTCTTGCACCTATTCTTCTGTGATAACATCCTTGCCTTCCAGAGTTGACCTTATATTTATCTGCAAATCCTGGAAATCCATCCACAAAAAGCTGCAGAAGCAACAAAGAACTGAAAATGCTGGACAACCAATCTATCTGCCTTATGTTGGCACTCTTTTCACTGTAGCCCTATCTGGTAATATCACAGAAATCGGGCAGATACCATATAGTGCCTGGCAGTCTCCCCGCTTGAAGGTCAACATTCATTGGGGTAAATATTTTAGCAGGAAAAGGGCAGGTGGAAGAAGATTGAGAGATCCAAGAATGAAGTTCGCAATTTAAGCACCCAAGTATAAAAAAGCTTTTGAAGGAAGCTCTGAAATGTATCCTCAGGGAGTTCTGATTCTAGATTCATTTAATATCTTTTGAGAGGTTTGTCCTTGTCAATTGTCAAGAGAATGTGTATGTCTGGCCTGTGTGTCTGGTGTGGTCCTACAAGAAGGCAGCAGCTAGTCACACATAGATTAATATTCAGCTCCTAATGTGGCTGAAGCTTGATCCATGTATTGATTTGAAAACTAAATCAATGCCTTAAATTGGTATTGAAACTAAATGGGAAGCAGTGGAGAGCCGGCTTTACATGCCCACTGTGGCCTGAAGCATGGAGAAGGCATGCAGGCAATCACATGCTGCGCATCATCTTCAAACCCAGCTTCAGATATAAAAAAATCATAGCAACGCAATCTGGAGGTGATGAATGAATTGGCATAATGTGGCCAGATTCTGTGTAAGGGAAGAAAGGCCAAACTTTCTTAGAAAGCTGGAAGTGAAAGATTACATTTTTAGAAACTAATGTAAACCTGAGCTTCCTCAAGTAAAGTATGCTGATGTGTCTCAAAGCTTCAGCTGGCCAAAACACTGTAAGTAAATACTGTTAGAACAAGATGACTTTTTTTTTTAACAGCCTCAACTTTTATGATCAGATCTAACCTTTAAAGAAATCTGGGTTTATGCCTGCATATTTATTTTATATTTTTATACACACACACACATATGTAAGTGTATATGATGCTAGAACTTTACCAGAAAAAACTGTTTCCCACTGGAAATTACTCACTTCATTTCTTCTTACAAGAAAGGATGACTGTAAATCCCAGGGTCAGAAAGGGTTTGTTCAAAACCAAAATCAAATGTGTAAGTACAGAGGTGTACAAGAAACTGCTGACGTGTAAGAACAAGAGTAGGTCATCTGTATTTCCTAGCCTCTGTATTTACATTCTGGAAGACTCTGAACTGGAAATCCAGTATTTTAGTTTACAAAAAGCACACAAGATTTATAATTTTTTGATTAATATGCGCATTGCACACAAAGAAGTATTACCAGGTGTCCTGAGTGACTGCTGTCTGTTGCCGCAGACTAAAACCCACGCCTTTTCCTGTTAAAATCTACACAAATAAACAAATGGGAACAATAGATTAGTCAACTGAATTAAGCTTCCCCAAGCCAGCACACGGCTGACGGCTGACTGTTAGCAAGAAGATGAACTGGATTTAAAGCATCAGAGTGGGGAAGACAAAGAGACAAGAGCTGGGCTCAGAGCCCTGGCCCCAGGGACTACCGTAACCACTGATTCTACCCTACCATGGAATAGGTAACCCGTTACCCAAAAAAGGAGGTGCTCTACCCAAAAAAGGAGGCAATTACTAAAGACTACTGTATAGGATGACTTCTATCAGAAGTCAACTTTGACTTACGGCTTCATTTCCTATCGCAGACCACAGCACAGAGATATGTGTGGTAGCTTGAGCACTGAAAGCACGATAAATAAGCCAGGCCAGAGCTTGTGCTGACCCAGGCTCAGTTCCTTTGGCGGCTAAGGGGAGCAGGGCAAGTATCTCGGGTAAGGCTGTCAACACTTTCCTTTGCCTAGTCAAATAAAAAGATTCATGGAAGTGAAGTAGCCCCTTTGCCAAGCTTGCTGCCTCAAAGAGGAAAGAAACATTTCACCTGTTCTTGTGCTTGTACAACTTTCCCACGTTATTCCAGTTTCAGGTTTGAATCCACTTGTACATTTGTTAACAGGGAAGAAAGAGACTCTGCTGCATTGTTAGCCAAAAAGACATCGCAACCTCTGGAAAC
Source organism: Steatornis caripensis (assembly GCA_013398225.1). Taxonomy (NCBI): domain Eukaryota; kingdom Metazoa; phylum Chordata; class Aves; order Caprimulgiformes; family Steatornithidae; genus Steatornis; species Steatornis caripensis. The sequence goes on along the minus strand of VZSC01011571.1, from coordinate 209,342 downwards.
TTTCAGAGAGTGCTCTTCCAAGTTAGGTACAATTCACCGCTCCTAAATTAGGATCTCAGGCTCTCTCTGTAGTCACTAGGAAGAGACACAGGGGCTTCCAGAAGGTTGCATCTGGTTTGGACATCTGAGGAAGACAGCGGGAGTACATCTCAGATTGCTATTACACAGTAGCTTCCTGTCCCGCATTTAATTTGGAGTTTTTCTGCAGTGAGAACAGAAGGATTTCAGGCAGGGTACCACAGCTCAGGATGTACGTGTTTTTTCTTAGTGGCAGCAGTCAGCTCTGGGTGCTGGCATAGTTATTGTCTGCTGCATCCAAACCCAGGCAGGCTGGAGCTCCCAGATCTCACTTCACTGAACTAATTCAGTATATAGCAAAACTTGGTAGCTGGGAGACAAATTCTCAGTTCAGATCATCAATTACAGATCAGCCACTGTCCTACAGGGAAGGGATGGAAGAGACTGAGTCTTCTGACACAGTTCCACTTTGTCTTCCCCGTTTCACCTCCCACTGTAGGAGAGGTTACAAACAAGAGTTGCGTTTAGTTCGATACACTGAGATATGACTTCCGATCCTCTGAAGTAAAAACAAATCAATCTGAGAGCTGCGATAGCTTTGAGGAAATTTACATTCAGTCAGGCACACCTAAATGTGAAAACACGAGAAGGCTGTGGCTTCCTCGCTGTCTGGGTTTCCTAAGGAAGGGTGGACCCATTTCCAGATAGCATAGACTTGGGTGGAGGGAAGGGGGAAGACACTAGCAGCAACAACATCTGACGTGAATCTTTGCTCTCCTAATCTTAAAATATAACAATGTGAACCCAGAGCAAGTGTGAAAGCTGAAGACTCCAGCAGGGTTTCACATCAATCAGGCTTTTCAGGCTGAAGTGTATCAAAAACGAGGAGTGAGACACCAAATGTTAGATGTCAGGATGATTTCTGAGCTCTTGCATAGTGAGAAGACAAAACAGGTTTAAATCCACAGCCCTGAGATTTACAGTCCACCTCAGAAGCTCACGCTGCCCCTGCCCCGTTTCCCAGTCCCCAGGTGGCAGAGGAGGTTACAATACAAACAATAGCTATCTTTGGGGCAAGGCCACTTAAATAAATGAATCCTGCCAGCAGTCTTCCACTGACGAGGGGCTCCAACAAGGCTGTACACGAGCAGCAGGGGCTCCTTCCTCAGCAGGGCCTCTTTGCGTGCAGCAGCCACTGCAAGGATTTGAAGAACACAAGCGCCAGGAGCTTGCTGCTCTCAGTTGCCCAAAGCCAGGGGGAATAACTTGCAGAGTAGCACAATGACAATGGACAAAAGGCAAATTTAGACCTAGTATCAGGAAGATAAATTGCTGAGAGTTCTTACGACTGGAGACTAATCCTCGGGGATTGCAGGGCCCAGTGCCCCCCTGCTGCACAGGCCATCACACCTGCTCTGCTGCTTGAGATCAATCACTCCCTCGTGGTCGGAGAACTCAGAGAGATATAATAGTGGGTCTTATTCGAGCTCTGTGTCTGGGAACACACACTTAAAAAGCAGGCACACAATGGCATAATTGCAGCCCCTCCAAACTGGTTGGCCCCTTGCAGTATGCTAACCAGCTCTTGCCCTTCAGGATTCGTGTTCAGACACTGCAAGGAAACCAGAGCCGAGCCCGAAAGCAGAACTGGAAGACAGAACAAAGGTGGAGGTAGTCCTGAAAGGAGGATTGTGAAAGACGCAACCTAGACGTGAGGCATGTGTATACAGACTTCTCAGCAATGAAGTATATTGGGCTTGTGTTTTACTATTACAGGTCAAGTGTTTTGCCTTTTTTTCCCCTCCCAGTTGTTTCAAGCAGTTTTAAAGCTAGCTGTAGGTACTTTGAATCATCTATGCGTCCAGGCCTAGCATTTATTATTTTAAAAGCATCATGAAATACAATCACAAAGTACTAAAAACGGTAAATGAAAACAGTTTATATGTCTCTACTGTGCTCGACCACTTATAAAAATACTGAAGTAATGATAACATTAAACATCAGTTTATAATAGGAGTTTAAGACCGGGGCATATTATTCTAGATTTTATATATTTAAAATATGTACTAAGTTCAACAGAAGAGCACAGTATTTCTTTGAGAGCGCCAAACCAGAAACAGATCAGGCCACTTTTTACACTTCACCAGGGAGAGGTGAAAAATTAAACAATCAGTTTGAACGTCAGTAACTTCTTAGCTACAAAAATCCAAGTATGTATTTGGAACTCCAGAGACTCCAAGCACGTGCACACACTTCCAGCTACATGTAACACAGCGTCCCAAGAACTTCATTCGCCTTTTGAGTTGTGAAACATCTAAGCTGGTCAAAGCTTCTGTATTCAGGGGACAAACAGAAGTACAGATTTCAACCTCCCTGTGCCATTGCCCGTAACAAACCAGTATTTAGCAAAAGCCAAACCAGGCATACTCACCTTCTGCTTTTACAGATGGTCTCAGTTTTGAGCTCCTCATTCAGGAGGCAGTTCAGTCTCCATCCAAAGTCCTGACTGGCAAATTCACTGCACTGATGTACCTGTGAACCTGTGTAATAGGTGCCAAGTGCAGTATATCAAAGTTATAGCACTATTTGGGTGTACTAAGCTACTGGTCATCTAGAACAAATATCAAAATTGATTGCAGGTTCGTGGAATGCCTCCTTTTCAAATACCACTGATTTTAAAATGCATAGAACTTTACAATTCCCTAATTAAACATCAATCATCTTTTACATGCTCTTGTTTGCAACTGTTTCATGTGTATTACTCTGAGATCATTAAAGTTATTGTAGTATCAAATACTGTGGTTTACACACATTTTCAAGACATCTACCCGCTCTGTATTGTGTACAAGAGCATTTCAATGCAAATAAGGATGTGGAGTACCTCCCTCTCTCTCTCCCTCGCTGTGTCTTAACTAGGCTAATTGAAGGTTATATACGTAAGTAATCCAGCGCACCTACTGAGCTGTCTCAAATTCTTGCGTATGGGCTTGAGTATCATGCAGTTAAAATACATTCATTCAAGTTCCATATCGCTTCTCAGCTGCAAATGGTGAAAATGCCAGATTGAGTAACACTTGAATGACAGCCTTCATTACAACACCTTATTTTGGTACGGTTATCTTTCCTCAGTGCTGTTAGTCCACATACTCAAACTTCTCTGGGAAGTGATACCGTCTAGAGATGTCAGAGGACAGTTTCTTGAATTCTCATTCAACAACAGCATGTTGTTCACCTGGGACATATTAAGCTAGGTGGTTTCAAAAGTCCTTACAGAACTGAGAAAGTTTCTCGTCTCCTGGCAAGCCACTCTAATCCTGGCATTTTTCAATTTTATGTTGTTTTGGTTAATAATTCCTGAATTACTTCCTCAAAGTTTCTTTGTGCAAAGATAATGCTACACAAAAGATGAGAGTAAGTCATTATCTGTCACTTATGTTACAAAATTCATAATGCCCGTCTTTGTGAAGATCATACTCTTCCATGGCTATGCCAAATAAAAGACCTCCAAATCATGTAACTACCTACTGCTAGAAGTATTCAAACTAGGGTCAGTGTAACATCCCTCTCTATTTCTGGCCTATTTAGTAGTGTCATACTGCTGTGAAGTGTTAAAAACGGACACATTATACTCCCCAAATGTAAACAAAGCTTCTCCATAAGAAAGTATCAAAGATCATGCTACACAACTACACAAGCTGTATTTCAAAAACTCAAGAAAACCGAGAATCAACAAAAGGAGGTGAAGGCCTGCTACATGCGGTTCTGTGAATACGTGAAACACAGAGAAAATTGGTTACCTTTAGTGTATTAATGTTATAATGAGCTACATTTGGCACTGAACAGATTCAGTACCATGGCAGGAAAGAAATCAAGCCATTAGGGCATCTAAGAAAAGCCCAAAATTTTAGGGTCAGATGAGACAGAACCCTAGCTAAGAACACAGAAGAAAGGGTGAGTGAGGGACAGCTTTGCTGCTATGACAGCCACGAGTTCAAGTTCTGTCAAATTGAAAAGAGCGTATATTAGGAAAAAGGTCTGATGTTCAGTCATGCTGTATCAGATCACTAGGAAAATATCTGGGACAGTATAATAGATTATAAAATACATATTTAAAACATAAATCTTTAAAAAATAGACAAAAAAATGTTTTTAAAAAGACTATAAGAAAAAGTGAAGGAGAGAATCTAACCTTGTATTGCAGGATGGCACCAACAGAACTCTCCTCTCAAAGCTATGCTAAACCCATCTTTCTGTGCTGTCAGTCTTTCCAGTACTGAGTTCACATGCCTTCAGTTGCCTATTTCTGTTTATTTTTACCTGGACTGTAAGGACATCCATGGGTTCTGCTTTTGCACATAAACATCCCTCTTCAAAAACGGATCTAGAGCCAAACACTAAAGTGTACCAGGAATTTTGATGAGGCCCAAGAACTCAGCACTTGCGATACCTCTCCTTCTTACACCAAAACAGCTCCAGTAACTCCAAGTAATCTACTTTTGGTTTATACCATTAAAGCGAGAGTTGAATTACTGTCCCAGCACGCAACTCACAGAAGGTTTTTTTAATAACAAAATGAAGAACTTTACTGGTGAGGGAAGGGGAGAAGAAGCGGCTGATACAGTTATTGCCCCTCTGCTCCCCCCACACTGCAGGTCCCTGGCTGCTCCTCCGTCAGCTCCTGAACGCTGCCGTTTACAGCAAGGTGATTTCAGGTGACCTGCTGCTAGGGCTGGGTGAGGGCAGACAACCAGAGGTGCCACCTCACCAGTCACCCCAAGCCAAGCTGTCCTCGCGTGTCCTTCACTTGTCCTGAAAATGACTTCAAACATACGTAAACTCAGTAGCAAATCTCACTACATCATCCATCTTAAACTATGACATTTCCTGTTATTGAGTATTTCTAAAATATTGCTGTATGCAGAGGACACAGCTTAGGTCAAATTTTTAAGGGTCTGACATTACTCAGCTTATATTTCAGTCATACTGTTTTCCGAGTATCAAGGCTCTGTAACACAGCCAGCATTACAAAAGAGTCAGTTTTGAATAATCTGTTCCTTTCCTAAGCCACAGAGAAATGTGCTAGAACTGCTATTCAGATAAATCTACGGACAGTTTTGGTTAAGGCTTTGCAAGGGTTTGAGATACTTTGTTTAGGCCTCAAAGCCAAGCCATCCATCTACTCTAAAGACTCATTGGGGGATGACTTTAACTTCTAACACTACCATCATTACTGTCAGCCCACAACAAGAGAACAAGTGTTATCCTTGCTACTCTTTGTCTTGAAGACAAATCAGCACCAGTTTTAATTAACTTTCACTGTTTGGGGACGAGACTCAACATACATTTTTAACTTTTTTACTAGGAATTGAAATGAAAACAACTACCAGCTGCTCCTCTAGAATATGTCTGTCCATTTGCAGGTAAAGTGACATTTATCAAAACCTAAACATATGGAATCCAAACCCAAGTTGGACATATTACCTTTAACATATTTCCAGAATCAACTGAAAATTACGCATCTCCAGGAAGCACCTGAGTCTGTGCAACTTTCTAAAGTGGAGACCTTAGGAAAAACACTCGGAATACAAGCTGCCAAGTAAAGGGAAACAGCAAAGTCAAGAGCCNGTTGGACATATTACCTTTAACATATTTCCGGAATCAACTGAAAATTACGCATCTCCAGGAAGCACCTGAGTCTGTGCAACTTTCTAAAGTGGAGACCTTAGGAAAAACACTCGGAATACAAGCTGCCAAGTAAAGGGAAACAGCAAAGACAAGAGCCCTTGGCGTGTAAGACTACTTAGTATTCAGAAGTTACAGCATGATAGTACCCAAAACCTGCAGCCTCTCTAAGCTGTGCACGATCTATTTTACAGGCTCTGCAGACCTCAGAGACCTTATTCTGATAAAGTGAGTGGACCGGTGAGATATACACAGGCGGAATAACTGATGCCAGACTGATACTACGTACAGAATAAACAGTCAAAGGGTAACGTTAAAGTGAAGGTAGTTCTGCGACAGTGACACTGCATCCAAATTCAGGACTCTGCAGAGATCTGTTATGAACTCAGAGAAGCTGCTGCCTTTCTTCCAGCCTCTCTTACAGAGAGTGAGGGTTTCTTTACAAAGGCAAGCGTTGCATCACGCTGTGGGAACACACGATACTTAGTAGGATGGTGTCCCAACTCACCATCGTAAATCAAATGCTAGATTTATAGGCACTTCAGATATTACTGGCAGAAGTAAAATTTAATCTAGCTTGCCAGCATGTGGAAAAAAATTTAAGGTCTGATTCAACAAAGTCAGTGTGATTTTGCCCTGAATCACCCATCTACTACCTATATTAAGTAGTATAACATTCTCTATATAAATAAAATATATTTAATCTTGATCAAGTTTGACATTTCTTACAGTGCTAAATTTTTTGTCATTTGTCAACCTGTATTTTTAGAGCTCTCTTGGACTGCCAGGGCTCCGTCTGGCAAAATTAGAGGTGTTCCCAAACCAAAGCATTTCAAAGCAATTCTCTCACATTAGTTAAAAATGGTCNATAAAATATATTTAATCTTGATCAAGTTTGACATTTCTTACAGTGCTAAATTTTTTGTCATTTGTCAACCTGTATTTTTAGAGCTCTCTTGGACTGCCAGGGCTCCGTCTGGCAAAATTAGAGGTGTTCCCAAACCAAAGCATTTCAAAGCAATTCTCTCACATTAGTTAAAAACGGTCAAATTTAAGTGATTGCAGGTGATCATAAAAAGAGGGATTTTAATTTTCTTAAAAACCACAAAACAATGAAATAGTGACTTTAAAAACCCCTTTACGTTACTATTACCATCTACCTACCCATCTACCAATACTTTGTATGAGGTACCTGCATTCAGAGTGATTATATACTGAGTATGGTTTAATATTTTAAAAGACTTACGGTAAATGATCCTATAATTCTCTGTTCAACCAATCACTGTATTACCCACATGACAAATGTGATTGTAATCTGAAAAACACAGTCCCTAAGGACAACGCAGAAAACAAAGTTATCTAACATGCTAAATACAATTCTTTTCCCCTGAGTGAAGTGAATTTGAGCTGGTCTCAAATGCAAGCCCCATTCCCAGGAAGCCTCTTTATTCCTGAAGAAAGCATACTAACAAGTTCGGAGCCACACACAGATCACTGTCTTCCCACACAAAGTCCCTTTCCTCCTCCAGATAATCAGAGATGCCTCTTTAAAGACTTGCCACATGTACAAGTTAGAGTAAAGTCTTTCCTAGACTTTGAATAGGCAGAAAGCTTGTCTCTCGTGTCCCAAGCTACGTGTGTCATAGCTGCTAGAACAATGACCAACTACCCTGCCCAATTCGGAAATACTCCAGCATGGATTCTCCACCGAAACAAAGCTCTACATCTTCTGAAGCCAGGACCTTGTCACGTCGTGGAGGAAGCGCTAACCAGTGCCAGTAGTAGGGCCCTTACCCAAAGCGGGCAGCCTACAAGAGAAGCACCACATTTAGCCAGCGTGGCACGCACACATCCAGATTCACTATGAGATCTCAATGCAAGGGAGGACCTCAGTGACAGCAAATCAGTTAATGGAAATTACGAGTATTCTAGGCTCATCAGCTTCCCTTAAGACTTGGCAATCACTGGCAACTCTCAGAGAGACATCTTAGCAGGATGTAATGGTTCTTGTTAAGATTTCCTGGAGTGGAAGAGGATCCTAACTCTCCTCGCTTGCTCCGAGTAGCCTGTAAAAACTTCATATTTTTTCTCTGAGTTTTCTGGGGCTAGTAGAATGCATAGCCCCATCAGCCTTCAACTGTCACTGGAACCAACTCCTATTCTCTTCCACTCTCCAGGCGTACTGGCTTGGATTTTAGAGTCTATGCATGAATTGACATAGATGCTACACACACACGCACACATATGTAGTGCTACATACATAAATATTAAACTTCTTTATTTCAGTGATTTCTCCTTGTCCAGCTAAGTGATTAGGGAAGACTAAAGCAGCTAACAGGGAGGAAATGGCAAAGTCGGAAATGGCAAAGTCACCAAAGGCAAATACAACAGCGATACAGTTCGCTAGCCAAGTACGTTAGTTCATTTTAATCTTTTCTGAGAGTACGTTGCAACACAACTCCTTATCTGCCCCATTTTTTTTACTGTATCAGCCTTTAAGAACACATACATCTTAATGAAAATACAACATTAATCTTTACCGCTTACCTCACCATTCTAAAAGCAGTTATTAATATAAGCAGTCAGAAGGGGTTTCCTTACACAGAATGCAGTTGTGGAAAGCTGGCTTAGAAAAAAAACCTGAGTTCTGAGCTCACCAGCTCAGAATGTCCTATGTTCTGTAGATGCGTTAGCTGGAGACCTCCCCTAAGGCCCCGGTCTCAAAGGCACAGCTGCGAATGACAGCTGACGTGACAGGCACTACATAAGCATTACACACTGCTTTGGCAAGGTCTGACTGCGGGTCAATTAAACTATCATAACATTGTTTTTATTACTTCAGGAACGATTTATTGCTTAGCATGTTATATACACCCCTCACAGAAACTGCACTCAAGCAGGTGTGGTGGTCAGGAAGAAAGTTGGACGAGAGCAAGAGCAAGAGCAACAGCCCAGTTTCTTTCTTATCCCTTTTAATTTCTTTAGATTGCTAGCACTGCAAATCTTAGCTCTTTACAGTTAACGGCCTCTATAGCGCACAGAAAATCCTTGAACTGCTCTCATTACAAGCATTTAGAAAGAATCTGGCTCTAAATTGACTTATGGAGTTTAAAAGGACTAAAAGTGAGTTTTATTTTATATCTAAGAAGGAATGCTACTCTCTGAAAGCATGTAAAACCATTTTAGATTTTTCTGTAGATTTCAGTCTCTTGTTCTGTTCCAGACACTGAGATACATAAGCACTAACATCACTACTCCCAAACAAACCAAAGCAGTTTGTCATACGATACTAATCACTACATCCCTTCAATGTGAACATTAGAACAGAAAAAGCCAGGCTTTTCCTCCAGTGATTCGTTACACACCAAGTATGTATCACATCAGTCCATGAAATCTATCTCGTTATTCTACATATAGCAAATCAGCATAACCAAACGATTATATGAAGAGAGATTTGTCATTAAGGTGCATAGCAACTATGACGTACTACACAGTTCCAGCTCTCACATCCACTCTCCCCAAACAATGAGACCAGCAAGCATTCCCATGACCAAACCAGAGCTGTCACTTGACTAAATCCCGTAGTTACACAAATACAGTGCCTGAAATCCAATGTCTTGGTTACGTGGTTTAGTTCACTATTTGTAACTACATCTTGGAACTTCTCCCGGTAAGAAAACTCAGAGCACAGTATTTTAATTTATATATTTGATCCTTTTGAATTGACTTAACCTATCTACAGTAAGTCTAGAACATGTGCATTAACTATGCCTTTCTCCACACTAGATTTACTTCTAATTTTCATACTTTGTGGGAAAGAGTTCAGTATTGCAAGGCATTTCACGCCCAACTTCGTAACTCATTTTACATACATACATGCGTCATACACATGAATTATACTTTTCTTGTCATCACTGAGAGGAAAACAATGCTCGCTTACTGTTGTTTCCACCTGTATTCTCTGGTATTTAATGGTAAAGTCTATACAGTAACCACCAGAAAGGGTAGTTTAAAACATTTTGCTGCACTGTATACACAGATACGTAACAATGCGCTGTTGACCTCCAAGAGCTTTTCTTTAGATTTTGTTAGGATAAATAGTTAAAAATATTCCCCAAACAGGCTACCCTGCAGACCTGGTCTTGCAGACAATTCTGAATGCACACAGTTATCGTCCCGCTGCTGTTTCAAGGTGCACACGACCCTGCCAAGGCAGCAGTTGAATAACGGTGAACGACGCACTCAGAAAACAGGGCAATCTCAGTCTGCCCCAAACGTTACGAATCTCACAAGCCCTGGCTTCAGAAAAGGGAGAGTTTCTTTGTAACGCTTTATTTCTTGAGACGGTTTATAAAAGGAGAACTGAAACTCTAATGCCCTGGGACAAAAACTAAATTAAGCATAATCCAGTTTATGAGTTACAGCAAAAAAACATTCTGGACAACATCAGGTTTTACTACATGTAACGGCTTTATGAAATGTATAAACGTTACTGTTCTATAAAATACAATTTTCATTCCAAAATGCAAATTATAATTCGTATTTATTCAGGACTTTCCTTTTAGTGTTTTAAACTTACTTTTAAAAGAAAGACACAGGATTGCCAAATTAAAGATTTATTATAGTGTTTTTATTAACAAACTTTCATTGGAAAGTTCTGGGCGCATTAACATAGGAGGCACATTGGCTTCGATGTTTGGCATTTGACAGTCAACAGAATTGCACTTCACTGCGACAGCCTTGCTACAACACTGTGAATTTTCACGGCAACCCGCGTAGAGAGCCCCTCTCACTGACCTATTCAGCAGGTGTTTTTTATCATTTTGGTCAGCCTTCAAAACCCGGTCATTCTGCAAAGAACACTGATCTATCTCCCTCTCAGCTTTCTTTTTCTGCTTTGACAGAGAGGCTTTCTTGCTTTCAACCCTGTTTGCTTCTGTACCACCCTTTTCATCACACTTGTCCATCTGCTGACAGAATCCCTTTTGGTTATTTGATACAGTGTTCTCACATTCAGAGCAACGCACTACTAGAGGTCCTGCGTTTCGGCAGAGAAACTGCGAGGAGCTCATGACCTTTGGAACAGTTCTTACGTTTTCCTCTGGGTTTTGATGAGTAGGCGAATCTGTCCTATTTATTCTTTGATGTGCCTGCAACTGCTGCACGGACTGGAGGAAAAAGTTTTTAGGCAGAGAGTTCTGCGTCATCGTTCTTTTGAGCCTTCCTTGAAGGCAACTGCAGTGGAGGACATGCTGGACTGGGTGCACGTAACCTTCCGCGGTTTGCTGTAAAGCATTTATAGGAGCTACAGAGCTTTGGATCTGTACAGTTCCCGGTGAAAGAGAGCACTGGTAACAGAAGGTATCGCCTAACTGTTGACATGAGTGCGGACTCCACTTCACTGCCACTTGTTTATATGCATCAGGACAGCTACACTGCCTGTTCTGAGAGAAAACTGGGCATATGGTGTGTGGGTCAATAGATGTCTGCAGCACAGCTGAACTAGCAACATTTTTAATGCTTTTACTCACTTCACTATTATAGGCAGAATGCATAGGCATACATGTGTTTTGGGGCCTGCTGCTGAAGAGGTCTGAGCAGATACGAGTTTCTTCATAAGTCACTTTCTCTGCAGGGCTACAAATACCAGCTTGTGACGCCAGAGGCTCGAGCTCATAGTGCTCATGCTCCATTTCTGGTTTTTGACTTCTGGAGTCCAGCTGGTATTTGCTAACAGGATGTGATTTATTTTGTCCTCTGCCTCCTTGGGCTCCTGAAAAGGTCTGAGAGAAGGCATTACACCGCAGTTTTTTTGGTAGTGGGATCTGGCCACAAGTGCCCTGGGGTCCAAGGCATCGGCACATGCACTGGAAGAAGAACGTTGCAAAAGCCCAACTAATGCACATGATAAGCATCATAAAAGTGCCAAGCTGCGTGTACGCCAACACTGTAGAGGGCATCATCATTGCTCCAGCTACAAATGTGGTCAATGCAGCCATTGCAATAGCAGAACCCATACGGCTTAAAGAAAAAATGACTTTTCCCTCTCGGTCAGGGTCAGGGGCTAAGCGATAAGCCACTCCATAATGGACAGCAAAGTCTACAGATAAGCCAACAGCAACCGAAATAGTGACGGATTCTAACACATTTAGCTCCCATCCAAGAAGAACCAGAGAACCTACAGTAACAAAAATAGTTCCAGCTATTGAAACTATTGCATAAAGGCTTATAATTATATTCCAAGTTGTGAGAAGCATTACGCTAAATGCAACAGCAACTGAAAGACCCATGGCAATCAGAGTACCATCAGAAAGACTGTCCTGAAGATCGTAAAATTCGAGGTTACTCACAAACCAACCATTGCTAAGACCTTCAGGAGCAGAACTAAGCTCACTTGAAATCCACGAGTCCACCTCTTTGTAGAACTGATGCATTTTCTCATAAGCTAGCGTGAAGAGGTAGGTGCTTTGGAACTCCAACACCACCGCCCTGATGGTGTCATTTAGGTCAAAGCGAGGCCCTGGGGTTTTACTATCTAAATGGTACCCTGTGCTTCTTTCTAGCTCCATTATAGCTCTCTTGATACACAATTCAAAAACTTCTTGTTTGTACGGAAAGCTCCAGTGGCTGCAGCAGGGGTAAAGAGATGGCTCATCACAGTCTTGATTTTCCATCCACTGCTTAAATGTTTCAATAAAGCAGCTTGTGAAGTCTTGTTCTTCAGTCTGGTAATAAAACGTTTGATTTCTTAACTTCTGACAGAAACGTAAAATCCAGACCTGTGAAGCTGGGCTAGCAATATTGAAACTGCTATCTAGCTGCAGCCTTCCTTTACTTTTAGGGTTTAAAGGGTCACCATTATCCTCAGGTGTGACACCCCAGATTACCGTAATTGGCATGTGGAGCTCTTCGCCATGGTGGACACGTTCAAACATAAAAAGCTTTTTGTATTCTGCATCATATCGTTCAAACGGGTGAGAAGACCTAAATACCTGAAACTCAGAGAGCTCCAACGACGGCAATTTCATCTTTGGATTTACACACACAATATATGCTCCACCAATTGTTAAGGCAAGGAACCAGAAAAGCCAAATGTATCGAAATTTGATAACAATACACGGCAAAACTTTTTCAAAAAATATTCTGGATGCTTCCGAGACTGCAAAAATAATCTTGTGGAACATTTGGCACAACACTGTCCAGCAGTTTTTGTTGTTGTATACCCTCTGCTGAGGTTTCTTAAAGCAACTGAAAATATTGAGAAGATATCGTTCATGTAATACAACTACAGCCGGTAGCCATGTAACCATCAAAACATAATTCACCAAAATGGCAGTGCCGGCATAAACACCAAAACACCTGATTGCTGTGATATTGCTGACGTAATTAGCATAGAAGGCAGCAGCGGTAGTAAAACTCGTGACAAACATGGAAAGAGCAGCGTGCTGCAACGTGATGCTCACTGTCTCAGAGGTTCCAGCATGAGGTTTATCAAATTTTGTGTAGTTCCAAACATCACATAAGACAAAAGCATCGTCTGCTCCAATCCCAACAAGAATAATCAATGCAGTGAGATTCATGAATGGAAAGAACTCAAAATTAAATACTACCCGATAGAGAAAATAAGAAATAATCAAGGAACTAATTATTGCAAACATAGTCATGAGCGTGATAAACATGGACTTCGTGTATACACACATAACTAACAAAACAATTACAATGGCTATGGCAGGATACACAGTATCCATCAACAGGTAATCTTGAAACAATCTATGTTTTATTCCAAATTCAATCCCTGTGACGGTTGTTACACCATCAGAAGCGTTCCAGTTCTCAAAGTTATCTAGGTAAATACTCATCATGCTTTCCCCTTTCTCAGTAGGAGAGAAAAGCATGCTGTATTTTAAAGCTGGTAAGACATAGTCAGCTGTCTTTGGGCTTAGAAAATCCTTGTCCACTAGATAGTGAAGGATCTGGTAAACAGCGTTGTACTTGGTACATTTGCGAGGCACGTTTGTACACTTCAGCTGGTCCTTCCTTTTGGCATTCATATCCCAGCAGTCCGGCCCCAGGGTTCCGTTGTAGTAGTATTTGGCACATGTGCGAAGCAGCTTTAGGGTGTGAGAGACATCCCGTTCTACGATTTTTTGACACGATGACCTGTTGTTTAGAATAGCAATATAGTTGCCCAGTGTCCAGCTGGGACAGCACGAAGCAGCAGTGGCTCTCTGGCAGAGATCACCAAACTGGGAATGGGATCTGATCTGTATAAAGACAGGCAGGGCAAAAAATCCAGTTTAAAGTAACAGTCTGAATTATCAGAAACGCTCAGCCACAAAAAAATCCCAGAGCGATGAAAATTCAGCTTACGGTCTTTTTGTGTTAACATTTAAAATTCTTACTTCCACACACATTGTTTTTGATCAGCATCCTCCCACATGCAGCAGACTAAACCAGCAGTAACTCAGTATACTGACTTGTCACAGAGGCAGAAAATTGGAAGAAGCATTCAGAATATTGTAATTGTATTGTTTGAAGATGCACTGAGGTTTTTTTCCGGACTGAGGATTGTTAGCTCTCTTCTATTATCTCACACTATAGTCCTGAAAATAAACAATCAGCCATACATCAACAAAGCTTCATTCTGCCTGGAATCACATACTGAAGTTCCTAGGAGAGGCAGGGACTTACCATCCAGAAAGAAAGGATGTGACAGCTTTACGACATCTTCCGTCATCTGTCCTGTCTTGTACAACCCTTGCTTTGTGAGTCTTTTTTAGCTCTTGTACAGCTGACAGACATTTCCCACAACCAGGTCAGCCTGCCACCCAGACACTGCAGGTCCCTAAGTCATGCAGAATTTCCAAGGCACAAGCACAAGATAATTCCGCTGTGGCACAAAGCACCCCAAAATAAGCCCTGCTGCACAGAGACAGCGGTCACACCACTGAATGCTGCACCCACCGTGGGACGAAGCCCCAAGAGCTGACTCAGGAGTGGAGCGGAGGAACATGCAGCAGCAGCAAGGCCAGAGAAGTCACGGGGAAAAGCAGGCACCAGCGGCAAGTGCAGAAAGAGCACAGCGCTGGGTCATGGGGGAGGACTGCTGCTGTCAGCTCAAGTGACTGCCCAAAGCCTAAGAACTCCTACCACAGCTTTACAAAAATAATAGCAATTTCAACATTTCGGTTAAGGAATTTCCTTAACTAAATGAATGTTAATCCCTTATGTGGATACTCTTCTTTCACTTCAGGAACACTCCAGATTTCGGTGAAGCCAGTAAGAGCGCGACCTCTCCAGAAACGCCATAGGCAAAATTTAAAGTATCTATAAAATATAACTGAAACTTTTAAGTAACAAGGGTAGATCAGGGAAATTTTCCCAAGTTGGGAAAATTCAATCTTAATAGGGCACAGAGAATCAAGTCTTAAAAGCCAGAACTTCTGGCTTGTTATATGTGACAAATTAGAATTAATCCTTCAAATAGTTAAATATATGTAAAATTTCAGTCTTAAGTTGCATAGAATGAACTCATATTAATACATTCACATTAATAAAGCCATGTGCTTAAGAGTTTACAGGATTTGGCCCTGAAACTATTATCCATGCAGGTTTTAAATTTACGTGATCTGAAATACACTACTTCGGGTTTTGTTTTTTGGGGTTTTTTTTTGCAAAATTGCACAGGTTTATTATTAGCAATTCTTTATAATGCAGACCAAAAAACTGCACGTGGAGATTCTCATGGCAGTTATAAAAGCTTTAATATGGACTCAATTTTGTCAACCAGTTTCTGAACAATAACAAACTGGCATTCCAAAAAACCAGGATAATTCACATTTGATTGTTTCCAGACAAAAACATTCACACATGCAAACTCAGGAAAAACTGAACAACGTACTGAACAAAAGGAAGCCCTGGAATAGCATATCTGTATTTTTCATGGCACATCTCCAGGTTAATCCTATGAGGATATAATAGCCAAATTGGGAGGAAAGGATTGTATTGTCTTCTCTGTGTATTCAAGTTCAAGATGGGACNGACTGAGGATTGTTAGCTCTCTTCTATTATCTCACACTATAGTCCTGAAAATAAACAATCAGCCATACATCAACAAAGCTTCATTCTGCCTGGAATCACATACTGAAGTTCCTAGGAGAGGCAGGGACTTACCATCCAGAAAGAAAGGATGTGACAGCTTTACGACATCTTCCGTCATCTGTCCTGTCTTGTACAACCCTTGCTTTGTGAGTCTTTTTTAGCTCTTGTACAGCTGACAGACATTTCCCACAACCAGGTCAGCCTGCCACCCAGACACTGCAGGTCCCTAAGTCATGCAGAATTTCCAAGGCACAAGCACAAGATAATTCCGCTGTGGCACAAAGCACCCCAAAATAAGCCCTGCTGCACAGAGACAGCGGTCACACCACTGAATGCTGCACCCACCATGGGACGAAGCCCCAAGAGCTGACTCAGGAGTGGAGCGGAGGAACATGCAGCAGCAGCAAGGCCAGAGAAGTCACGGGGAAAAGCAGGCACCAGCGGCAAGTGCAGAAAGAGCACAGCGCTGGGTCATGGGGGAGGACTGCTGCTGTCAGCTCAAGTGACTGCCCAAAGCCTAAGAACTCCTACCACAGCTTTACAAAAATAATAGCAATTTCAACATTTCGGTTAAGGAATTTCCTTAACTAAATGAATGTTAATCCCTTATGTGGATACTCTTCTTTCACTTCAGGAACACTCCAGATTTCGGTGAAGCCAGTAAGAGCGCGACCTCTCCAGAAACGCCATAGGCAAAATTTAAAGTATCTATAAAATATAACTGAAACTTTTAAGTAACAAGGGTAGATCAGGGAAATTTTCCCAAGTTGGGAAAATTCAATCTTAATAGGGCACAGAGAATCAAGTCTTAAAAGCCAGAACTTCTGGCTTGTTATATGTGACAAATTAGAATTAATCCTTCAAATAGTTAAATATATGTAAAATTTCAGTCTTAAGTTGCATAGAATGAACTCATATTAATACATTCACATTAATAAAGCCATGTGCTTAAGAGTTTACAGGATTTGGCCCTGAAACTATTATCCATGCAGGTTTTAAATTTACGTGATCTGAAATACACTACTTCGGGTTTTGTTTTTTGGGTTTTTTTTTTGCAAAATTGCACAGGTTTATTATTAGCAATTCTTTATAATGCAGACCAAAAAACTGCACGTGGAGATTCTCATGGCAGTTATAAAAGCTTTAATATGGACTCAATTTTGTCAACCAGTTTCTGAACAATAACAAACTGGCATTCCAAAAAACCAGGATAATTCACATTTGATTGTTTCCAGACAAAAACATTCACACATGCAAACTCAGGAAAAACTGAACAACGTACTGAACAAAAGGAAGCCCTGGAATAGCATATCTGTATTTTTCATGGCACATCTCCAGGTTAATCCTATGAGGATATAATAGCCAAATTGGGAGGAAAGGATTGTATTGTCTTCTCTGTGTATTCAAGTTCAAGATGGGACAATGAGGTTTATATGCTGTTCTTCAACACTTGCTGCAGGCCATAAACAAACACTGGTAAAGTAACTGTTGCCAAAGATAAAGTAACATAAGCTGGCAGCTGGAAATTAGAAATTAAAATACAAAATTTAGCTCCGGAGAGCTCATTAAAGTACTACGTAAAAAATTAATATATTGTACCGTTGGGCTTTGTTGGTGATCCAAAGGAACTGAAAAGGCCATTTTGCTGTTGCCAGACTTGGTCTGCCACTGGCAACATTTTCATTTATTTTGGAACCAGTAAGGAAAGTAAGCTGTGCAACCTGCGCACATGCTGTATCTGAGGGCAGATTTGCCTAAGCGGATCTACACAGTGACAGAGACGCACAAATACGTGGTTTTGGGGAACGAGTCTGAGATCATTTACAGTCTTTGAAGTTTATAAAATAACTGTTTACAGTTCATAGGGAAAACGTTCTGCAATTAACAGGTGAAAGAAAGGGCTGCTTTTATCCAAGTAGTAGAAAATTAGAACACCTCCTACAGCTATTTTGTATATAACGTTTCCACGAAGATTACAACACTACCATATGCTGAGCAGCTGCAGGATGGAGCCCCTATGTGTCAGTAAAACATATAGTTAAAGTAGTTACAAGCAGATGGGAATACAATTAACACATAGGGGTTGTATTTTTAGCTCATACTAAAGCAAATACTAGTTGGTGCTGAAATCCTGCTTATCATCAGAAAAATACATAAATTCTAAGGTTTGCATTTCCAGAAAATAACGTCTGATTCTTCCTGCCTTTGATTACAAAAAGCTTTGCCACTTATTTCAACAGAATTGTGGCCCCAAACAAGTGTGAGTTTAACAGCAAAAATAACTACAGCCAGAGGAGAGTCTGCAAGACCAGAAGGTCACTGAAGTCATCGATTTCTTCTGAAAACCGCAGTGCAAGTCAGCATCCTCTCTAGGGACCGGGTCCTAGCAGAACTCAGCATTCAGAAACGGGCATATCACAGCAACTCGTGACTTCTAAGAAGTGTTAGAAGTACTCAGAAGTAGACATAGAACACAGAAAGTGTTAGAACACACAGAAAGTGTTAGAATCGTTTAGACATGTTATTTGTGAGTAACGAGTAATTTAAAAAAAATTAATGAAAAAAGCTTCAGCCCTTTCTGACCCGAGTATCTAATTTTTATTAGATTTACATATACAGACAAGAAAGAATTGCAAAACCTAACCATATCAATTTGTTTTGTCTACTAACTAGCTGAAAATCAATGCTGCTATCATGATACACTGTTGTTCTGCTCAGCTAAGATGTTCAATTACTATATTCTTAAGTAGATACCTAAATAGCAAAAGATCCATAGAAACATTACCTGCAATGATAGTCTTTATAAATATCTACACAACTGTGAGTGTAGCTGAAGTAGTCAACATTTACTTGAAGTGTTCTTATTTCAGAGGAAGAGCTATTTTTATAGATAAAATATGCACAGTACTTGTTTTTGTAAGTGAAGTAGTTTTATCCTTCCCTTCGAAAGTAAAGCAGTATTTGAAATAATACATTATTATCAAAGTGTGCATACAGGGAGGAAAACCAGAAAAATTCCTTAGAAGTAATGCAACCATTACAAAGATTATTCTTCAAAGGTAATTAACTGTCTTTAATCCACTGTAGGAGAAGATCAGGTTCAAGATCATGTAAGGAACCTGAAGGTGCACAAGTCCATGGGACCTAATGAGATGCATCCACAGGTCCTGAGGGAACTGGAAGATGAAGTTGCTAAGCAGCTGTTCATCATTTTTCAGAAGTCGTGGCAGTCTGGTGAAGTTCCAACTGATTGGAAAAGGGGAAAGATAACCCCCCATTTTTAAAAAGGGGAAAAAAGAAGACCTGGGGAACTACAGGCCTGCCAGCCTCACATCTGTGCTTGGCAAGATTGTGGCGCAGATCCTCCTGGAAACTATGCTAAGGCACATGGCAAATAAGGAGGTGACTGGTGACAGCCTACATGGTTTCACTAAGGGCAAATAGTGCCTGACAGATTTGGTGGCCTTCTACGATGGGGTTACAGGACAAGGGAAGAGCAACTGACATCATCTGCCTAGATTGTGCAAAGCATTTGACCTGTCCCACATGACATCCTCCTTGTCTCTAAATTGGAGGTATGTGGACTTCACAGATGGACTACTCGATGGATAAGAAATTGCCTGGATGGTTGCACTCAGAGCTGTGGTCAACGGCTCGATGTCCAAGTGGACACCAGTGACAACTGGTGTTCCTCAGGAGTCAGTACTGGGCCTGGTGCTGTTTTAACATCTTTGTTGGTGACATGGACAGTGGGTTGAGTGCACCCTCAGCAAGTTTGCTGACAACACCAAGCCATGTGGTGCAGCTGACACGCTGGAGGGAAGTGAAGCCATCCAGAAGGACCTTGACAGGCTTGAGAGGAGGGCATGTGCGAACCGCATGAAGTTCAACAAGGCCAAGTGCAAGGTCCTGCACATGGGTTGGCGCAATCCCAAGCACAGATACACGCTGGGCGGAGAAGGGATTGAAAGCAGCCCTGAGGAGAAGGACTTTGGGGTGTTGGTTGATGAGAAGCTCAACAAAAGCCAGCAAGGCACGCTCACAGCCCAGGCAGCCAGCTGTATCCTGGGCTGCACCAAAAGAAACATGGCCAGCAGGTCGAGGGAGGTGATTCTCACCCTCTACTCCACTCTTGTGAGGCCCTACCTGAAGTACTGCATTCAGCTCTGGGGTCCTCAACATAAGGAGGACATGGACATGTTGGAACAAGTCCAGAGGAGAGCCGCGAAGATGGTCAGTGGGCTGGGGCACCTCTCCTATGAAGACAGGCTGAGCAAGTTTGGGGTGTTCAGCCTAGAGAAAAGAAGGCTCCAGGGAGACCTTATAGCAGCCTTCCAGTACCTTAAGAGGCCTACAAGGGAGCTGGAGAGGGGCTTTTTACAAGGGCATGGAGTGATAGCATGAGGGGTAACAGTTTTAAACTGAAAGAGGGTAGATTTAGATGAGATATTANGTGCCTGCCCGTGGCGGGGGGTGTTGGAACTAGGTGGTCTTTAAGGTCCCTTCCAACCCAAACAGTTCCACGATTCTATTATAAAGAAATTTTTTTTCCTGTTTTTATTCAGACTGCATTGCTTTGCAATGATCTACACTACCTGGGATCCACCTGCATCAGCTGTCTATGCGACAAAACTTCCACAGTTAAGTGCACAGATTAGTATCTCCTCACTAACTCTCAATTTTACCCTTGTGAAAGGTTATTCTCTACTGCATCTCCTGATCGAACTGGTGATATGATGGCTCCCTAGCTCAGTTCATTCAAAACTGAGCTGAGTTACTTTAAATACTGTACTTTGCTCACCTGGCTCCTTCTGATTGAAAGAGATAAAGGGTAATCACATGAGCCATCCTGTTGGTGCAATAATCTCTGATGGGGAAATAACGAACATTTCATGAGCATGTAAGGACAAAAACCACTTACGGCAGAGGCCAACCAGGACAAAATGCATGTCAGCACACTGCCTAGGGAGATTCATTATACAATGTTTCACTACAGCTCAACATTTTAAAGCAAACAATGTCAACTGTTAGGAAAAGCAGTTTGGGAATTTGCTAAAGTAATACAGTTGTCTAAAAGGCAATGATAAACAAATCTAGTAATGAAAATATTCCTCAAGAAATAAATGCGCTATAATATGAAGTTAATTGTTTATGATTATTTTTGTTTTGTAGGAGAAAAATTGGAAATAAATGGATCATTATTAATAGAAGACAAACATTTTGCTTTATTTCCATACAAAGTCACTAGTACACAAAAAATTATGGTTCCTCAGCCGTTCAAAAGAGTTCATTCCAGCAAGTGTGCGTTTCACAAATGTACCATCCGAATCCTTATTTTATTTTAGCCTTTGTCAGTTAACTTCCATCAGTTGAAATTGGATATCGACTTCAATCAGAGTGCTAAATTATGTTCTAACACATGTAAAAGAAGCTATGGTAGCCTCTGAAGCTGGCTATTACAATGGTTACTTTGACTACGCAAGGTACTGAGTACAAGGAAAGCCAAGAAAAATTACAGTGGGGCCAGAGAAGGCCAAAATGTCTTCTTTCTTTTCTCAGTTTTAAGAGAAAATTAGTATTACTCTGAACGTATCACTATCCATATCTAATTAATTAGCCTGTATTTCTATCTACTGTTACTATGTTTCTTTGACATCCATCTGTCAAGCTATTCTCTTTTCCCCCCAAAAAAGAAAAAGATTCTGAGTGACCCACTGGCTGTCAGAGAAAACTGCATACGCTATGAGGATACAGCCGGTTCACCTGAAGGTGAAAAGGGACGAAAAATGGAATTATTCTCTGGGAAACAAGAAAAAAATCCATGGAATAATATTCTAGGAGGAAACATACGGCGAAGGTTAAGATTTCTGCAAAGAAACATCTAAAGCAACCCTCCTCCACCCCATTCTGGATGGTATTAGTAGGAAAACCAAATAAATTCCTCTATATAATCTGACTGTACAAACTGGAAGTTGTTTTTTATCTTCATCTGCATGCTGACTGACCATTTGAAAAGGATGTGAACGATGCGGAGTACTCTGACATGCTACTGGATGACAATGGACAGCAAAACAAAGTTTCAAATACATGCTTCGTAAATACAAAGTAAACAAATTAAATGCCATTTTACTTACCCTCAAGTTATCTACATTGCACATTGACTTAATTGCATTCAAATTCCATAAATTCTCTCCTTCTGTTGATGTAAACACCACCCGTGAATAGCGATCACCTGAAATTACAGGAGGGGGGTTTTACAGATTATTTGGGTGTGTGTGGTATCAAAGACTGAGGCAAAATCCCACCATTCAAATGACGCATTGTCAGGTCATGGGAATCCACCTCCTTTTCAAGATGAGCTATATTCTGTAAGAGTCAGTCCACATGAAAGTTTCAGCTTCCTTAAAGAGCTTATAGTAAATACGACATCATCATTATTATATACCACTTAGAAGCTCTACGCTTAGAAGCTCTTACAATTCAAGCAAACTATCTTCTGAAATATGACGAATACAAATCAAAAGATCTAATCAGCAAATTACGAAATTCTTGGCACAGCATAATGGCAGTACACAGATAATAGTAATCAAAGGCTGATTTAGTAAGTCATTTGGGAATATAAATAATAATTATAAAGCTGTTTCTGTAAGAATGTTTTTGCTTTAGAAGCAAATGACTGCAGTGGAAATTGTAATATCCTTGAGGGCATTTTTGAGAATTCTACAGTTTAGACACATACAGCTTAAATTACAAATGAAATCAAATTTATTAGAAGACAGCTTTTAGGAACGGAAGTAATTACGTATTGGCAGTGATATCTTTATGCATAGCTAACAAGGGGAATGTATAAACAAACACAAATATATGGTACTGCATAACACAATATGGTACTTTGGCTTAAGAAACATTATCACATTCATTATAATATTCCAAAAATCAAAAGGCTGAATTTTTCCCACTGCTATGAATGTGCAGAATTTTTGCCTTTCATAAGACTGTAATGAAAAAAACTCAGGGGTAGTGCTTTATGATCTCTGACTGTTTTGAGATCAAGGAAACTGAAATCTGCTGATCCTGGAGCAGAAAAAGAAAGATACCAGGAATGACAAATACGGGTCAAGAGGAAATCAACTGTTTTCTTTACATAACAGACTGGTAAACTTTCCCATAGAAGCACAACTCCTTCATGACTGCCACAACTGAGACCAGGCAGAAACAGTAGTGGAAAGAATGAGACTATGCAGAAAGCAAGGGCAGGATCAGACGAGTTAATTCTGTTCCAAGTTGCAATTAATGCTCAGTAGGGTTTTGAGTACATTTTCTCTTCCCCACACAAGATCTGCTCAGTCTAATTTGGTTGTGCTCACAGGAGCAGAAATGACAACCCTGCTCACATCCTCTCACTTAGATGAAGACCACATCGTAATTGAAAAAATAAAATAAAAACATAAATGTTTTTCACCCTAGTTTTTATCTGAGAGAGCAATGAACAGTAAAGTAACACAGACAAATAATTTCACAATTATGTTTCTGTGCTTTGTTATCAGTCCTCACATATTGAAGTAGCTGCAAAAGAGCCCAGGTCGTTGTATGAATAAACACAAGATCTACATCTCCGAATGCATGCTCTCTGCCAGAACACGACTTATCAAATTTTTGCAGCATGCCTTGTGAAAAGTCAATAAAGACTGTTTTGTACTCTAGTTTAACTCAGACAGCTTAAGAAACATTCAGTACTTTAAGGCTTTTTTTTTTTTAATTTTTTGTTTCTTTGAGGAGGATGTTTTGTTTTGGGTTTTATTGTGTGTGTGTATTTTTTTCGGTAGTGGTTTTTTTTTCTCCTAAAGAAACCCCTAAATTCTGCACAAGATAGGACTTGTGGATGTCTTTCAAGACATATAAAGGAAAAGTATTTTGATTTAGGTTTTTTAGAGTTAAGTTGGTGGCACAGATAAAAGGCAACTTTGCTAGCGTGAACTAAGTGCTACCTCTGTAGTCATACACAAAACACCCCTCAGAGTGATCAGCATTGCCAATAACTAATAAAATCTTCACAGGATACTGAACCACTTAAAGAAAGCACTTTTAAGTAAACAGAGTTACTTCCTAGAAAGAATCAAACACACACAACTTTTTAGCCCAATTTCTTCAAAGGCTTCTGCACACAGAAAGAAGGTGCTTACCATGAATATACTAAGCAAAACAACCTTTCCTAACTAGGCCTATAATATAGAGGAGAGCTCAGAAGTCATTCAGCTGGCAGAAGTTTTTAGCCTTCCCTGCATCATTTCTCCACTTACTTGGAATATCGCAGAAAAAGGTATCCTTGTGGAAGTTCCAGTCTGCTTGCCTCTTCTCTCTCTCGTAGTGATCATCTGACCATCTGTCATCTTGATGACTGAAACAGAATAAATAGTTTTACCTTACCTTAGCAAAGAGATTGTTAAAAGGAGTATCCAAACAAGTCACACATCTTAATAGCTTTTCTACATAAAAAAACCATACATTTTTACCCATGTGACTTTGGTATTCAAAACCTGAAAAGTTCATTGAATTTTTTGTTATTACAGACTTCAAAGGAAACTACATCGAGGCCAGTACCGAAAATACCCACAACTCAAAGAGATAACTAAATTAACGCATTCTTTTAAAGAGCTTGTGATGGGAAATACATAGCTCTATGTGAAAGGCCTTTAGAATTGTAGAAGACATGATTCAATATTTATATGAAACCACTGGCAGTATACACACTAATTTCAGACGGTATTGGAGCAAGTGCTATGTACACACAAAAAGAGCTCAATAAAATGAAATGCATTTTTAATACATACCTTTTAGCTTGCTCATCTGCGTATTTGAAAGGATAGTTTGCAAGCGTTGCTTTGTACCCTGTGTTTTTCACCATATTGTTCCATGTGACCAATCTCTGTCCTATGGCTGTCCCTCTTGGTTCAAAACCCTAAGACAGAGCATTACAAAATTCCATTAATACTTTTCATTCTTTAGCTCCAACAGAAAAGTGGAAGCCCGATTAAAGTGATGGATAGCTTTCATTATGAAGCATAGTTTCTCCAGGCATCTGCTTTTAAAGGTAAAATGCTTTATGACAGGTCAGACAAAATAATCACCAACTGTATAGAATGACAAGGGATTAAGAATTCTTGCACTTCTCTCCCTGAGAAGTGATGATGATGTAAGTCTATCAAATGTTCAACACAGTTTTCAGAGGAAGGGTGTTTTACGAAGTCCTTTACTGTAACTCAGTTATCACTCTTTACTGATTAAATATTATTAAAACCACTCAAGTATATCCTCTCTATTTCTCCAAGGATAAGGCAAATCTTTAAATAATTTTGCAAGCAACTTTTAAACAATTCTAGTAACTTTGTTGTTTTCAAGAAATACCCATTATACATGGATATGTACAGATAAAACCAATTAAAATATAAATAACAGTAATTTACAGGAACAGTGTATTTCTATTTGAGGATAGTAATATTTAAGTAATTAAATATTTTCAATAAAAGCCCTGAAAGCTACTCATGGGTAGGACAGCTCACAAAAAGTAAGAAATCAGCGCAGTATTTAATAGAATCTGAAAAAAATTACTGTCAGTCTTTGAATACGGATATCGTTTCAGCCCCAGAAGGTACTTAGAACTCCCTTTCCTTTAATAGATCCTGGCCTTCACTCTTTGAAACCTGATTTAGAGCGTATGGTCTGTGTTGTACTATGCTGTACAGCTAAAACTGGAATGAATTTACATTATTCAATGTACAGCAGTTCTGCTGAAGGACATATGAGCTTTCAACAGCAAAATGCAGAAGGAATTTAAACTAGTGGCTAACACTCTGATGGCCACTGCATCACTGTTAGCTGCTCCAATGTCAAGATTTAATACATTTATTTTTTTTAAAATTAGAGGCATTACAAGGCTCTTTACCATTTCATTTCTTTTGTAGATTCATTAAAACAGATGTTGCTTCTGCAAGCTTACTACCAATTGAATCTCTCTAGAAACTGATTCCCAAACAGATACCTAGTACAGGGAACCTTTTCAGGCACACTAACAATCAGGTTTTTCCTCTGAGCAGACCTCAATTTAAGAGGAATATATATCAATTGCTGCACTTACATCTGCTGTTTACAGGTATCACTGAAAAAACAGCAACCCAAAAATACTTATTTGACCCTACAGTTGATTAACATTTACCTACCAGCAATGGATCAGAGAAATCTGGAAGATCTGGAACTAATATTCCAACCAGCGCACACACCACTATTAACACAGTACACATGCCCAGGACCACCACAGGCCAGTCAGCTATCAGCGCAGCATAGCTACATGGAGAGAAGCAAAGAAGAAGATGTTACAGAAATAAAAGTTACACACAAAATTAATCCATACTTCTCTGAAGAATCATGTTGAAACACTGACCTTTTTTCTTTGTTTTACTTTTGGGAAATTAATCTAGCTATCACACAGGGATGGAATTAGTTTGGAAACAGTTTAATTCTACATCTTTTGGTTGGTTGGTTGGTTGTTTTTTAAGTAAGAAAACAACACCTGCCCTGCCCCCGCTCCTTCTATCAAATCTCCCTACTGAAACTTTCTATTCTTACATCGAAAAGCTTTTCACGTCAGACTATTATGTCCACCCCCCCTCAGGATTCTGACAAAAATGCAAGCTTTATCTTAGATTTTCTTTGTGCTACTACAGAGGTGATTAACTATGGGCTACTGAAATAGACATTTCTGTTGTTTAGCACATGTTCAGTATTTAATACTGCCACAGCCATAATTTACATAAAAAATGCAAGAAAAAGTATATGAAGTGAAAACCATTGTTTAAGACTAAATGCAACTTTTTTATATAAATACTTTCTCCTTACATTTATATTTAACTTTTGGCATGGATATTATCCATGGCTGGGGACCACTAGAAAACACATGCTTTGGTAAAAATTTAATTATAGAAAACATCACAGTTTCTTCTTTGAAAGCTTAAGCTTTTTAAAGAAAAATATCAAAGAGAAGAAAAATCAATTTTTAAGTAGAACCCAAAACAAAAACATTTCCTCTATTTAAAACAGTCATTAAAAAAATACTCAAACCGTAGATACTAATGATCCGTAAAATCTGTTGTAAATTCAAAGGTGCAAGGGAGTTGTGACATCTTACGTAAACTAATCAGCATTAATCGCTTAGTCTTCTAGTATCACACACTCTTGGATTTTAAATCCTAGTTCATTCTAAGTTTTAAGAGTGCAAGAGTTTTTATATGCAAAACTGATTTTCATAATTTCATGAAGTATTTTTATTTTTGTTAAACTGACAGAAAAGTATCAAAATAAAATGAAACCCAGAAATCTTAGATTTCTGTATTTTTCTTACAGTAAAGACTTGAATTCGAGTTTATGCTTCAAGGGCAACATTGTCTAATCTTGGGAGCAAAGAGAGTACAGAAAGTCCCACAGTTTAAAATGCATTAGAAACATAATTAAAGGCAATGAATCATTCTATACTGATGGTCTCTGCACACACTAAATTGAGATCGAGAAGATCTATACTCTTACTTTCTCCTCAACTTACACGCAACGTAACACCAAAGTTTATAGCAGAGTGCCCTCCCTTACTTATTTCTGCTGTATTAAAAGATTATGGTGGTTCTTCCGTTTCAGAGCAACTCATTATTTAATCACAATTCAATTATTGGCTCTACAGAAATTTTCTGTCCCATTGCTAAGAAGGAAGGTAATGCCCAGCTCCTCACTAGAGCCCAGCTTCCTGGATTTCTCACTGGAAATCAACAGCGGCGAGCAAGCTTATTGCTGACTTCCACAGCGTCTCGAAATAGGTATGGTCTAGGGCTCTAAGCAGAGCTTTAAGGAGCAAGCAAGTCCAAAGCACTGAGTGTATCTCTTTTTCCCATTAGGTAAATGTGAAATAGTTCTTACATTCTCACACAAAAGGTTAATTAGCAAAAGCCTGAAAAGCAATCTTAAGTGTAAGTTTTTATTGAAGTGAATCACAAAGGGGCAGTTTGCCAAATGAGCAATTGTACAAAGTAGAAGTGAAGGGAAGTAAATGACCTAATAGATTTTTTCCAATTTATAGGTCTACATGTTTTCATAAACACCAAGTGCTAGTTTGACTAGCTATTACAGACATTTGCTCTGAAGTCATAAAAATTATACCCAAAAGATTAATTTTCCTATTCATCACTAGTGCCAGATTTACCCCTTTGATATGTTGTCTCTACATTTCCATTCTCAACTAAGCAGCTCTTAAATCGGTTAAATTCTTCAGTCACTAGCTACAAAAGAAACTATCCTAGGTGAAGTGTTTAACGTATTAATAAGCCACATAGAGAAGACAGTAAGTGCTTGTTTACACCTGCAAATTTGTCACATTTCTTGGATCACACACTGAAATTCAGGTAAGCAAAGCTGACCTGGGCTAGAATATGAAAAAGGACTAGCTATATTTTAATATATTTTATATTTGATTTTATATATTTATATAAAATAAATGTATTTAAACTAACTATATTTTAATTTTATTTGTCTGAGCATCATTTGGTGCTGCTGAGAGCTCTGGCTCCAACCAAGTTGCCTACAGCCAGCCTCAATCCCAACCCACCATAAGTGGCTAAGCAGATGGCAGTAATTTTATTTTTCACCCATTAAAAAGACATAAAATTAGTTCAGGTACTTGTTATTTTCTCTGTGAAAAGTAAGCCACTACCCTTAGATTCTGTGAGTCCATGAGGAAAGCACTTAAAGCAATTCCTCACTTAAGGAACCACTCACACTGAGAAAGCACATCCTTAGCACTAAGCATGTACTTTAGTACTTTTCCAAATCCTGCTTTTTGATGCCTAACTAAAACTACAACTGGTCAATGAGCTGGGCACATGGCTACGCTGATGCGTTATAGTTTCTTTTTTGTCCTTCAAAATATTCAAGCATGAAATGATGAGTTCTCAATAACTATGACACTGAGTGAAATATCTTTTTTATGCCATTTCACCCCTGCTTTCCACTAGTTGTTAGAATGGTGATGCTGCTGTAAGCTGCCTTGTACCATGAAGATGCATATAGTTTTCATTAATTTCTTTCCTTCTGCTGTGTGGTGTGGGTTTTCTTGTTTTTTGTTTTTAAACACCTGAAAAAAGGTTTGAGGTGTTTGGTGGGTTTTTTCCCCTTCATGTTTTAAACAATGAAAAATGCTTAGGAGATAATTCATTCAATCTATAGTTATCCATTTAGCACCACTAAAGACTGCTTTCAAGCAATTTGCCTCAAGGTGATCTAAGACCTCAGATGCTTTCTCAAAAAGGAAAAAAAAAAAGAGATAGCGCTCCACTTTTCCTTCTCATTTTAAGCTGTAGCACAACGCAAGGATAGTTTTAAACTTTTCAATTCAGCACCTATATGCAGACGTACTGAGGTTAAACCACTACCCAGTCTCATGTAAAGACAAAGAAACACACCATGTAGAATTTCCGTATCATAAAAAGGTTGCTATGAGCAATAGATATTTGTGTGGCTGAATTCACATCAACGAACAGATTTATGTAGCTCAAACAAGATACGTAGCAAACAGGCGTGTTCTTTACTGAAGGCAAATCGTAACAGTTTTAGGCAAGTTGCTGTTTTCTCTGACCCTGCCATCCTTCAGAGCATATGCAGTCTAAACCTAGTGTTCTTGACTGTGCAGGGTTTCCAGTTTTAGGAAGAAGAAAGATCATTACAATGAAATTTCTGAACTTTTCTGTCAGGTTGTCTTACCACTATTCATGATACAACCAAGCTGCTTCTCAGAATAACCCTTAATCAGAAAGGTATTGAGTCACAGGGTTTTTATGCTTGTGCAGAAAGTGTATATGCACCCACACAGAGAACGGCATGGACTGTAGTAAAAAATACCATAAAATATTTGCCAAAAAGGAACACTGAAATGTGCATAGATTTTAAAATTCTGGCCCAGTACACTGTCTCCAACAGCTTTTCCAAAAGAAGCTATTTATCGAAAGACTACTTAGGGGGAGCACAGGAGTTTGGCAACCATCTGTAGTCTATCCCCTTCCTGCTCCCCCAAGATTCACAGGTGTGTGATTAAGGATGTTAAAGAGCTCGTCCTGGCTCCTGCTTTCAGTGTTTTCTTAGGGACCTATTGCAGATCAGTTCTTCAAAATCTTGAACTTGCTAATGCTATCCGCATCCACAATCTCCTGTGGCAGTTTCAGAAATCCACTAACCACTGCATAAAAAAATACTTTTTTTGGGTTTTAAATATGCTTTAATTTGATTGCCTACTATTTTCCTTGAACATTCCTTACTCTTGTATTGTGTGGGGTTTGCCATCACCTTATCTACTGCCTTTACGATTCTGCAAACCTCCCATGTGACAGCATTAGACCTTACCTTTTTGGTAACTTGAATGGTCTGGCTGGCCTGGAAGGAAGGAAAAAAAAAAAAAGAGTAATTAAAAATAGATGAAATATGCATGCATGTGTCAATTTGTTTAGTTCTTCCCATACACAAATAAGCAGCTGAATTATAAAAATCAGATATTTTAGAATATGAATTATTTTAAAAGGCATACAATCATATTCAATTGAATCTTTGCAAACAAGTAATTCAGAGAATAATTACAGCTACAGACAGCTGGGTTTTCAAAAGCGGAATTCCATGCAGCTGAAATTTGGGATTACAATTTTAAGACGCTTTTCCAGTTTTCAACAAGAGACCAAATAAACTAACACGATAAAAATTCAGTACCATTGAAAACCATGACAAAGTTTGCACATTATGGGAACAGACAACCAAAACACCATGTTCTGACATTGCAATTCATGATCCTTCTTAATTATCCTTTGTAATTCCACTACAAAAACCCATTTTGGACATAAATTCTGTCTTGTCATAATGCAGGAAACAGAATGACAATAGGTACCTATGTAACACAAACTTACATAGAAAAGTTTTTTTATTTGTTAAAAATAAAATACAAACAACATTACTTTGATGAGATCACAAATCTAAATACAAATTATTCGTATCTGCCGCTGTTGCGGGAGCACTTACTTTTTTAGCTATTGGATCAGTAAGTTTCAAATAAATTTCACTTTAAGAAATTTCCCATGAAGAATCTGTAGTCCTTTCAAGAATTTCCTGTCTATGGATGTGATGTACAATCGCTCCAAAGACGTAACCATGCTATGGCTTCGGTTAAGTTATGGCATAGAAAGCAACAAATTAAGAATGCTGCTTGCATAAAATAGATCACTTCGTATTTCTACACCGCGGTCTCCAAAAGAGTGAAGGTTTGTATGCTTCCACACCACTGGATCAACAGCTCATACTTCGGACTTCTCAGAGATTTTCACAAAAGTTTAATTCAATGCCCAGGAATGAGACTCGCCGTCCTTCAACGGATAAGGTTTAACACACAGGGTTGAAATTCTAGTCCAGGGAAACTAAAACATTCTAGCATCATCATCTCAAGGCAGCTGCAACCATGCCCTTACTAGGTGTGAGTACTGCTTAGACCATATCTATTTCTAACTCCGAGCAACTCTAAAGGGGAAATAATCCACATAAAACTGAGCCTCAGAAACACCATGCTCTATTAGACCAAACAAAAAGTATAATCGAACGCAAACCAGCTCTTAACGCAGTAACAGGTCACTTCAGACATATATCCAAAGCACTGCTAACTAACATGATAGCAAAAGGGTGACGAAAATGTAATTGACGGCATAGAGCAACATAAGTGTGACCATTCGTATTATCCCCTTCCTCAGCAGGGTGGATGGAAGAACAAATTAAACTACCAAAGCTAAACACCGTTGCTACGCCTTCTTTTACTCCTCTTCTTCATTCATGATGTGTCTCAAGCAATATAGCACACATAAATGTAACTATGATGGAACATTCCATCAAGCAATACAAAGCTAATATATTTGTTTCCTCAAGAAATACAAATCCATTTTAATTTAACTGTTATAAGAAATAAGAATTGTATAAAAGGAGATTTCTACCGGCTGTAATTCACTGTTGTCTGGAAATGCTCTGACCTGACAAAGCAGCAGAACTGCTAACCAGGACATACTTGTAGGTGTTACACAGCAGTAAATATTGCTCCTTGCAGCCATGAAGAAGCTGGAGAAAAGGAGGAGAAAGGCAGAATAACCTATCTGCACTTGCAGTAACTCAAGGATTAAGGAAATGTACAGACAAGGATTTTCTGTTAAATCTAGTCACAAAAACTAGATTTATGAAATGTCATCAACCTTCAGTTTATTGTCCAAGATGCACGAATCTCAATGTCGGAGGTACTGACATACTCAATTTTCACAACTAATGCAAAAAAAGTCAGGTACCACCACACGAACAACAGACTCGTCAGCAGCCAACACATACAGAAACCGACATAAACCGAGTCCTTAAATGACTCTGCAACTGTAAGTTGCCCAAGGCTGAAAAGAAGTTGCAGCAAGCTCAGGGGACTTCTTGCCATCCTGTCTACAGCCTCAACCACAAAACCAACTTTTGTCAACTAAGGCTAGACTGGATGATAAGAAAGCAGGTACTAAAGACAGAACTCGTTGAACTTGAATCTGAAGTTAGTACTAACAGGACTCTGTACGAAGAGAAATGCTTATAAAGACAAGTCCTTTGATGGGCTAATTCAGCACCAACACAGAGTGCAAAATGAATGCGTGCTTCCATGTCTGTATGAAAAAGGGGACAAAGCTATAGTCAGCTAACGGATTTTTGTAATTGCAGCATCCACTTTTGGGTGTACGGGTTAGAGAGAAATATATCCACACATATTTAATGTTAATATGGTGATTCAAACATGTATTTCTAGCTTGTATTTGTAAAGATTTGCATTTCCACATACATTCAGTCACTTGTGAAAGCAAGTCCCATCTTTGTGCCATAATGGACCTCGCCATGAGCAACAACACCATACAACTATTTGGCACGAGTAGCCATCCAACCACAACAACTAGCAACAACAGGCTGTTGTAATTCAGGTTTATACTGGTTATATACAGGTTTATATGACAATTCAGTTTTACGTCGGCAGATAAAATTGCCTTCCGTATCCTCGGATGATCATTACTGTGATCTCCACAAGTCTAAAGGCTTAGCTGGTTCGTCCAGAGAGCCATGTCCACATCACTATACAAACACCCAAATAAAAGGGTTTGCTTGGACAGCGAGGTACAGAACTGCCATGGAATCATGTGATGTCCTCAAAATGCTGGCAAGACAAACATTTGATGGGAAGAACCAACGTGTAATTGATATTGTTCTGGGGACAATGCAGGCACCTTTCTCATGTATCTTCTTGTGTATTCACCCCTTCCACAACAATCCCAGCCCCTTCTGCATGCAAAATCTTAGTCGATGTGCACATTTTAAACCTCTCTCTTCAAACTTTACCCTGTCTTTCATTCACATCTCTGTAACCATATGTCAAAACAGATTTTCTCAACAGAACATAAGATTTGTTTAGACAGAACTTTCAAAAATTAACTGAGGCTAATTTGGTTCACACAAAAGAAGTAAAAATACCAACATGACCCTTCCTCATCCTCTCCCTTTCCCATCAAAATCAAACTACATTTCCTTCTGTTTCCTCCACCTGCAAAATATATTCAGTGCTGAACAAACGATGATGATTAAGTTCTTCAAAGTCAGGGAGGGTTAAAGGTCACACCTGCTATCAAACTGTTTTGTTTCAAAAAGCATGCATTAAAAAAACCTGTGTACACTTGGGTGAATTCCAGTAGTGTAACCAATCCCTTGCAGCTGTTGTGATGACTCTATTATATCGGTCAATAGGAAAAGTTATCCCTGAAAACTATGCCCAAAAAATTCTTTAGTTATGCTATAAAATTCAGAAATGCATGGCAAAACAAGATCTTTCCCACTTAATTAACACTGCTGTGTCTAATTTTTGAAGTATTATACTTCCACTTAGTCAGTTTAAATAACGCCACTAACCTAAAAAAAAAGTCCAGACAGAAAAAAAAAACCCTCAGCAGTTTTCATGAGAAAGAAATGGTGAATTCCATAATTGTGCTGGGATAAAACCCAAGCTGCTCTGTGTATTAAATTCCCTCTGGACTTAGTGCTCAAGTTCGATAGTGGAAAGTGACAAAAAATCACAGTTGTTTGCGACAGAACTAGCACAACCAAGTTATTACATAAATTACAGTTACTGATTAAAATCTAGTATGTGCTATGCACCAAGGGGGGAGAAGGGAAAGGGGGAAGAAAAGAACAGGCTGTATTCTACCACCATTTACTGCAAGTCTCAGCTCTTATTCAACAGACGCTTTGCTTCATCCTGTCCTTTCCTAATGGTGAGTCAAGGCCGAGCACCATACCATTAAGAACTATGTAAAGAAAGGATAATTAGATTGGTTCTCAGCACTTCTACCAATATTTTGAACGGTGAGGTAACAGAAAACATTTGTGCCTTTGTGTACAAACCAACTTCAATAGAGGCAGTTCACACGTATTAAAAAATACTATTGTTTTATGTATTTTTCAATCTGAGAAAGACAACAACTAGTGCTCCAGCTTCCTGAGCACACACCGTGCCACTCTGCCACATCCTGCCTTCAGGTTCTCAATGAAGCTGAAGTTTCCTTTCAGTTACAGCAATGAATGAGTTTTCTCATGAAAGTTTATAGATTGGCATGGGTATAACGGAGAGGGGAGTTTGGTTCTAATTTCAAGAACCACAATGAAGAGCAAGCTTTTGGAAATCATAAATATTATTAAACTTAGTTCTATATGCTTCATGTTACTGGATGTCACATAGCACAAAGCAACATTTCATGAGTACGTTCCTCAGCATGGGACCACTCCAAATGGATTTAACGCATAATAATAAAATTACGGACCGTTTACTGTTTTTGCAGTGCATGTGTTTCATTAATCTAACGTATTTCAGAGGAATAGAAACCTGAACGTGTCAGAGGACAATAAAAGTACCTAGATATTCCAAGATACTCTTTTGCAGTCTTTCTTCACAAATCTCAGCTGTGACAAAGGTATCAATGTAAGTAACCACCTTTGCCTCACACCACAAAGAATCAATGCTAACTGCCTCCTGAGTGGGTGCAAGAAATCCTGCAGAAGGTAGCCACGAAACAGAAAATTAGAAGAGTGGACTGTGCGTTGAAGCATATTTTGAAGAGTTTTCTACCTGTCATGGAGCAATCTGCATTTTAAAAAAGTGTTAGCAGCTATCAATAACCTAAAAGGTTGAAAAAGATATTAATACGATTTTGAACATCAACATTCCTGCTATATTGACAGCTACTTAAAAAAATCAGTTAAAAAGTGTCAATACATCCCCAAACATACATCCAAACAACGTCTTCCTAAAACTTTTTGAATTCCTGTTATGACTTTGCATATTTTCCCAGCTGAACACTCACGTCTCAGTTATTTTATCACAGATGCAATCAGTTTGTTTCACAGTGCACAGATACAGAGACTGGAGCTCAGATGTAGAAGGGCTTTTCCCCTTTCCCTGTTGGGCTACTACGCCCAACACATGGCAGCACAGAAGCACTGCCTGTGATTGTTGCACCCTATTCTAAGGCATAAAGCAACAACTAACAGCATCACAGATAAATCTGAAACTGTCAATACAGGTGCTTCTCCACTGCTTTGCTCCTGGGAGACAACAGCTAAGGGAAACAGAAAGTTGCGCTCCCAGCAGCAATATCCAGCTGATTCTAGCGATTTGCTGTAGCTGAGCCGGCTTCTAGCCTCGGCTGAAAAGTCCCAGCTGAAACCAGCACTAATGTGAGGCAGCACTGCTCTTCTTCAGACCATCGCCTGTCATCAAGCAGTTTATTATGAACCCCCAGGTGAAGGCACTAGAAGTATTGCAAAAAGATACACACCAGTCTTTGTAATCACTTTTCCTCTGTCATTGCAGAAACTGGTCTCAGATGAAAAAGTATTCACTGTTGATGCATGCCATCCCCAAGCAAACCCAGCTGAGATCCATGCTTGGTGATGTCTGAATACGAACAGTGACAGCCAACCACAATTTCAGGGCTCAAACAGAAATGGTCATTGACAGAAACTTGACAGATTAGGAAAAGGCCAATTTTCTAAACAACCATTCAGAGAAAACTAACTGGTCAGGTGGCTGGTCTCGATTTTGGCGCTGAGCTGCACAAAATTTTGAAAATAAATGTTAAATAACTTACAGCAATTTATCATAAAGTAGCTGTTACAGGGCTGTAAATGATCACTAGTAGCACTCCAAGTAACACAGCAGAGGCAATCATGACAACTGCTCCAGCGGAACAGGATCCAGCGTAAATCAAAGTTGTAGACATTGCCGTAGATCTGTAATACCTTCAGTTTCTGGCAGTATGGACAAACACTGACTGTTCCATATAATCTTAATTCTACTTTCCTCATGCAGGTATATTCATAAAAGGCATGTATTATTTCTCTTGATACAAATAACATCACATCCATAAAAACACACAGCGTATTTGTGATATAGTGCACTCTTTAGGACACAAACTGTATCTTCTTTCTGAAGCACCTTGTATACCACAGGTGTCTAAACACAGTGACGCCAAAAAACTAATCATTACAAAGCCAAGACCAGCAAAACTAATTTTGCACTCCTGCCTTTCACCTAAAGAGTCACTTGAGTCAAAAATGTTAACTTAAAATAAATAGCTGTACATACGGAGTGGTGGTGGGGATGGGGAAATCAATATAAAGACTCCCCTGTCCAAGGATTATGAGGTGTTTAACCTCAATGCTTTACTTTGCCAGAGGGAAGCTATTCCCTTTGTTGGTAGATCTGGTTACAAGAAGCGATAAAACATAGCTTTTTGTCATTACTACACTCAAGGATAAGCTAAATCCCTGCAGGACAGAATGAGATACGCATAATATTGTACACCTTCCATTAGAACATACAATACAAACTAAATCCCGGAAAGGGAAGAAAATCCTTGTGTTTTCAGAATGTCATCGACCCATGAGAACAATCTGAGTCACTGTTAAATATCAAGCTAGCTTTTGCTGCTATATCAAGTATAACACCTACGTGCTTTATCATTTTAACAATCGCTACAATCTTGCAGACAACAAATTCAACAGATTAAGTTGCCAAAAAACTTTCTATAAGCCTCCCAATATAATTCTTTGCTATGATGTGTAGAGTTTTCCCTGATTCTAATAATGAACTCCCTCAAGACATTTTTTTTAAACATTTACTGTTTATTGTATTTGTCTGGCCTTAGCTTTACTTATTTACATCTAGAAAGGAAGAATACGAGAAACCCCGCAGAAGGATGTTGTAAAGATGACAGAGAATTCAGTTTTCTGATAAGTTGCTTTTTTAAAGGTACAATTGCATTTTTCTTGCTTTTAAAGAAGTTTCTTGTTCTCTCCCACATAAAACATCACGGAACAATCCAAAAGGATTTTATTTTTTCATCTCTAGATTATAAGGGTGAGATGGCCTGAAACTAACTGCTATTTCATCCCATTAAAAAGTGTGAAATCTCAATGTTGCAGCTTTGCTTAACCTTATATTTATGAATTATTTCTGCTAAGACTATTGTTATGGATGAAATTAAGCAAGACGATAGTCTTCGTAGTAGAGAGACCAAAAATCAATATACTATTCCACAACTGTATCACAGATACCAATTCACATTTTCATAGTTGATACCAAGCTTTATAAAGGTTCTTGTCTGCTCTTCTTGTATTCTTACCTACCTCCTCTCCAGTTCCAACTGAGGATCTGCTCTATGTTCACAGCAAGTATGAGCAAATAACACTGCCTTTCTGCAAGGAAAGCAATTGTAAGGGAGGTGTTAACAGTAGTAAAATCATCGTCTGAGTAATTCTTGCTCTATCTGACTTAAGTTTAGCATAAAAGTGTATGCTTTACTGGCCTACAGCATTCACACTGGATAAAAATGGATCCCTTGAAGGTCAGTGGCAAACCCTACAAACTTAACTAAGCCAAGGTTTTGCTCACCTTTCTTTCTGCTATGAAATCAATATTAAAGTTTATTAACCTACTTTGAAAAAGTAACAGGCAGTCTTGACATCTTCCAATCACAAACTTCCAGCTCATGTCAACACACAACAAGAAAATAAATTTCCATCAAGTCTGGGAAGAGGTCAATGCAATCATATTAACATCCTATACAGACATATTTTCATTTGGAATTTATTTTATTAACTTTAGTATCCCAATATGGTTCATTATATGCTAAAATTAAAACATCTATAAATTTATCGTATACAGATGAATTGAAATTGAAATGCTCCTATAAACACCTCCAAGGTTTGGGATTTGTTTTTTTTCCCCCTCCCCTCCTTTTCCTCGCTGCTCCATATGGAAAGCATACATGCGGGAGTCCAGGATTTACTTACAAAGTTTTCAGTTTAAGGTTCCTTAGAACCTCATTTTTGCAATACTGACTTCTAATGCCTTCCGTCTTTCATCTTCAGCAACTGACTAAATATTATCAACTGCTAGGAAAGCTGGCTCTTTTCCTTGCTAGTGTCCACCTGGTTCACTTGTCGTGAACAGGAAGTAAATCTTCTCTGTTGGAAAATCTGACAGTGTATGAAGGAGCCAAGCACACCCTACAAATACTTTGCTGGTATCCTTCTTCGCCTAAACTCTTCTCCAATGAGTGCGGCCACTTTTAAACACAGTTCTCAAACTGTCAATAAGAAAATAGCCATCGAACATACATAAACTGGATTTTCCCAGCTTTAAATGGCAAAGTTTATACATAATTTAAAGTATATTCTTCTTCAAAAGGTTTAATTGAAGCTATATATATCCCTTAACTGCTGAAGCATTAAGGGCAGGACCACATACAGTATTGCTCAGCAAGTTAAACAAAAGTTCTGAACTATTCAAGAATATAAAAAAGGCTTAGTAAAATACTACCATGAATCATTATTTGAAAACAAGCCAACAGCTAATTTGGAGCAGACTAATATTATTTCAAGATCCTTCACAAGTCTAAAACCATTAGTCTTTTTTCTTTTCTTAGTAATTACAGTGAAATTAATCGATATGTTCTGGGATTTAAATGATGACTAGAGTAGTTTTCAGCATTTTTACTGGCAAAAAGTTCCTTGCTTGGAAATATTTTATTTCAAAGCTGTTTTTATTACACTTCCCAGTTGAATGGAGCAATGCAAGGTCACGGTCACATCTTGTGTTTCTCTGACAGACAGGAAATTAACATGACCCAAGAAATCACAACATACACACAAGAAAAACTCCATCCCATGATACCAAAGAGAATGAAAGACATGTACAAGAGCACCTATTTTTATCAAGGTATTTCTCCACAAAGGCTGAAATCCATGTTCTTACAGGCATTAATGACTGACATTAAGCATGTGTAAGTTTGACCCTGGAGTAGGGAAACTTCAGACTGTCATATATCACGCTTCAACTGGTACATGCTTCAGTCTTCCTTCCTGTGCAGATGTAAGAATTTGTAAGTGTAAGTCACCAGGGGGTTCAGTTTTGCTCTCAGAAAGCCCCCTTGGACCAGTCAGCTTTCTGAAGATAGCCTACAAGCCCTTACAATCTCTCCAAATTATCAGGCTGACTATGGAGACAAATGCTAGTTTTTATGTTTCTACATATTTAATCTCTTGCAGCAAATGAAAATACCGTTACTTAAGCAATTTTGTTCTATATTTAGCGAAGTATTTAACTTCAAACACACGTCGGTGTTCAGCTGCTGTTCCAACGTTGTGAATTTAGTCACTTAAAAGTCATAATTTTTAAATGACATAAAATAAGCATACATTCCACACAATTAAAAGATTTAAAAGGATTTACAAAGTAATTACACAAAGAAGGCTCTTTAGCTTATGCTGACATAGATGAAAAACCATACATATATAATGCAAATCACCTTCTGCACCTCCTGAGATTATATTTGTTTCGGCTCCTCAATTAGAAGCAAGCAAAAAAGAGAATATTTACTGAACACTTTAAGGTTTTCAGTACTGTAGCTAAGACCCCCAAAAAGCACTGCAACATTTAACAGGCTATAAAAGAGATCTAATATAATCAAAACCGTTCAGCAAAAAGTTAGCAAAAGTTCACCCAGTTGACTGAATGAACTAAACATCCGACAAACTGGAAAAGTCAGTCAAGAATTCTGCGGAAAGGTATCCCATTAATATCACAGAAAACACTGGAGAAGTGGGAGAAGTGATGCAATTAAGCTTTTCTAGTCCAGCACGTTCATTAAAAAAGCCCTAATTTCCAAATAGAGAGACCAGGCTTTCTGAAATATGATCCATACTGATACCTTTGGATTTCTACCTGTAAGTTCCCTTACCTGTACTGATCTGTTAGCAGTACCATGTCATTTTTATTTTGCATTGACAGTCAAGGCTTTAAGAGATTTCTTTATTTAGTAGACATGCTAAGCAGAAATCTCATAGCAATCTTAGCGCAGTAAACAATGCCAAATTGCTCAGGCACCCTGAGTATTTCCCTCTTGCATTGTGTTTGGGTTTTTTTGCTTTACTGTTCAAGCACCGCTGACTATTTAAAAGCATGCACATCAATTATTACTTAAAGAGATGAAGACAACCTTGAGATATCATCAGAGAGGAAGGACAAGTGATTTTGGAAGGAACTTGAGACAGAGACAATTACGGTAATGTACAAAGAGCTTTCCAAAGTCAATGTTCCTCATCCTGCACTTCCCCCCTGCCATCATGAGGAAGACTAAAAACTTTTAGGAAGTAGGAATACCCAAGTCTTTCAAATCCCATCTCTTAAAGAGTGAAAATCAGGTCACTGACCACATTTAGTTCAGACTTCTGCTCTCTGTTGTCTCGTGCTGTCTTGTTTCACATTTGAACCTTATCACAGCCTACTATTA
Source organism: Steatornis caripensis (assembly GCA_013398225.1). NCBI lineage: Eukaryota > Metazoa > Chordata > Aves > Caprimulgiformes > Steatornithidae > Steatornis > Steatornis caripensis. The sequence goes on along the minus strand of VZSC01011571.1, from coordinate 168,573 downwards.
AATTAAAAGTGCACGAGAACAACTATACACGGTCAAGGCACTGCAACAAACTGCCGTTGTTTTGGCTGTTCTGCCATGTCTTTTTCTCCTAAATACGTGTATGTTAATGCTCAGTTTTAAAAGTCACCTCAAAAACCACATCAATTAGTCCTTTTCAAGAATGAACACAGCTGATGCTGGTTTTCCAGTCAATTTAGTATAAAAGAAAGGACTCATGTTTTTTACCATTTCCCTGACATTATCAGCGTTATGTCCTCTGAAGACTGCAGTTCAAAGGCCCAGCAGATTGCTAGTTAAGTACTAGCTCTTCTGTTTTTCAAGGAAAGGTGAGAGATACAGGGCACAGGAAATTCATCTCCAAGCGCACACAGAACCTGCAGTTTGTAAGTGGCAGATACAAAAGGTCAGACTAGGGGCAGGCTGCTACTCGGCTACACTCAGACCAGCACAGGAATCATCTTCCAAATCTCTTTTTCCTATTGCAAAAATGCTTGCTTCAAAGCAATCTGAAGTCTAGACAAATACTAATGCTTAATCTCTACAATTGAAAGCCTGCAAAAATCCTCGGACTACCTAATGAACGAGATTTTCTTTTTTTTTTTTTAAAAGTGCACTTTGTATTTTTCTAGGGATGTTGTTTTTAGTTTGGTCAGCCACTGCATTATAAATAGCATTTTTTATTTGTATTCTGGTCTCTGCATGTCAGCCCTTTGCTTTCAGCTCTGTGCAAGACTAATAGAAAGTGCAGGATGTTGTCTGCATAGCCAACAAAACACAGTAATTATCACAGGAAGAGTAAATGAATTAATAAAATCAGAATAAACCTCTTAAAGTATCACACTCAGGGATAATGTAAGACTAAAAATAAAAACAAGAGCACAGCTCAAATTATCGACTGCCACGAAAAAATATTTCGGAGAAAGAAAAAGAACCAGTTTGCTTGTTTGGTTGCAGGAAGAGCTCTTCTTCCACACGTGCACAACAGAGAATCCCACATTTGGACTCAGATTCATAAGGATGCATGAGGCTGCTACACATTCCCTTTCCTTTCCTCAACTACATTAAATCCCCAAGTATGCCACTGGGCTGTTAATGCTGTGACATGAAAGGGAGCATCTAGTTTGTGGTTCCCACGTGACTCCAGCCTCTTCATTGTAAGAAAGCACTGGATAAATAATTCTGATTTTAGCATGGACTAAACAGCTTAAATGAGAATAGAGCCAAAGTTTGGATTCTTTCCACACAAATTACCAACATGCAGGAATTCCTGATCTACAGCACAAATCAAGATACTTGCAACATCCTGAAAGCTGAATGAAATGAGAGTAGCAGCTTTTGCCTTTTAGTTGCTCAAGGTTGATGAAAAGTTTCAGAAACAACATGCAAAAATCTGACCTAGAGGATTTTACGTAAAGATACTTATCTATTTTTAATCTTCCTAGGGCAAGGGAGCAAGCCTCTTTTATTAATATGTAACACAGTATATGCATATGTATTTTGTATAAAAGACATTAGTACACATTTCAGATAAAAAGCAAACCCAAAAGTATCTTTTAATGCATCAAATATAGCAGAAGCTAACAATTTTCAAAATGGGAAATATTTAGATAGGTGGAAAATACTTTGCTTAAAAAACTCCACGTAGGAGTTCTTGTGAACAGTTAATGTTGCTGAAATGAGAATATCTGAAAATATTGTATACACATGTATATGTATAATCAGCTCTGCAAGCCATGCAGAATGTACTAGATAACGATTATCCTTTTCCTGGAATCAAGCAGGGAGCTGTTTCATAACAAAGTCATGTTATTAAGATTGGTATTTGGCAAACATTCGCTTGCTTTCTGAAAAAACAAGAGCTTTTTATTTCTTTCTGACTCTACTCTTCAAGCCAACTAACTAGAAGGGAAACATAAAATGGGTAAGAGGCAGCTATAATATTCTATCCTCACTTCACAGCTTTTTCATTTTTATAGATCTCCTTTGTAAAGTATTAATTAAAGTGTAAATTTTCAAGTATGTCTGCAACACTGTTTAAACAGTGTGGCACAGAACTCTCACTTGAGACACAGCAGAACTCAGAATCCCAGAACCAGGACATAAATCTGCAATGCCAAAACAGTTCAAAAGAACGCTTAAATCTAACTGAAAGGAAGGTGTACAGTAAGTCTGAAGACACTGACGCTTTACCAGTTTCCTGACTCTGAAGCGCTATGGTTTTCACCTTGCTTAGAATGTAAGTTGGCCTAGCAAGCAAAAACCTTGAATCCAGCAATTCAAACCAACAAAGCTTTGGGAGCTAAAACCTCCAAACTAGGCTGGTGAGGGATGAGCAGTGATTTACATACATCCCAAAGTCTTAAATCTTAGCCAAACTAATGATTCTGTAAGGCTTTAAACTAATTTTATTTTCGTGTTCTAGCTTGAGATGACTGCATGATCATGGAGATATCATCCCACGTGTCCTTTTATCCTGTCTTTTTTTACCAGAGGGAATTCAAACGCTTTTCCCAACAGTTCTTTTTACCTATCTGCTTTAGCCAAAAGCATTAACAGTACAGTCTTGAAATGTAAACAGTGGTAGGTGATATAAAGCAGGTCTACGCCGAGCAAAGAGTACTTGTATGAATTTATTGGTTCAATAGTGCAGAAGTGCAAGCACTACATGCACTGGCTGTTTGGAGCAGTTTCCTTATCAGTACTACCATCGGTTCTTCCGCAGCTCCCTGACCTCTTTCTCCCCTACCTTTTGTCTCCGAGTCCAGAGATCTAAGTTCTCTAAAGGGTATCACCAGAGAGAGATTCCAAAAGAGTTGGCATCAAGATTAGCCAGGATACAGGTAGCATTTAACCAGTGTTTTCCCATTAAAAAGTTCACGTACAAGTCCGAGAGAAGCAATTCAAACTGGTACCAGAGACAACAGCCATGCACAGCAGTTACCCCACACTGTCCACAACCCCAAGACGACTTACTGAATGATCTCTGCACATCCTTCCTCTTCTGCTCCTTTTTACATGCATACATTCCTATATAAATAATACATTTTGAAAAACACTAGGAACAATTTTGAGAGTTTCCTGGTTTTACATTTCCTTACTGTAGTGTTTAATTCTGCTAGAATAAGCAACCCTTCATGATTTATTTTATCCTCCTTTCATCCCACTAAACATGCTGCTGGGCTGCATAGTTTTACTCTTCCCTAGTGACTCCTAACTCTGTGCTTCCAGTTGTCAAGCATCAGTCTTCATACTTCAGATTAACGGCCTTTCTTGGTTCTTCTTCCTCGTTTCTACTGTCTACTCACTGAAGGTTGCCAATGATTACAGAAGCAGATGGTAGCAAACGAGAGGCAATAACTACCCACCTTCACAGCGGCTCTAAGCCCCATAGATTTCTTCAGATATGGAAGTGCATTCAGTCTAAAAGGGTTACTTCAATATGAGCCCTCCAAAGGGGCAGGGTGGAAAAAAATAATCTTTCAAAAGTACCTGAAAAGAAGAACTAATTATACCATGCTCCAAACAAGTAAGTTTAGAAATCGTTTATCAGAAAGCAAATCAAGTCCCCAGACAATTGCATTCTGATAGAGAGATGTCTGGAATTTCCCAGGGAGTGTTTGCATGGTTAAGATGTCATGCCTACTAAAATAAAACAGTATGTTCCAATGAATTGCATCTTAAATACGTGCACAACATAACACGAGAAACTGCTCAAGATCTTCCAACCTCAAAAATATCTAAAAGATCATCAGAATCCTTACAACCAACAGCTGACCTATTTTACCTACTTTTACAACAGAATTTTTGGCCACGATCACGTTGTAAACCACCAACCACTAGCAATATTTTCTTTTATGCTACAAGCCTTTTTCACCAACCTAAAAAAAGCTACCAGTTGCCCAGACATTCAAGTTACAGCGTATAGATAACATTTCCATGTAATTTAGTTTAAACTTCAAAGCTGAATACACTACAAAATTCCAGATCCAGCCAGCTTTAAGACGACAGGACAATTGTGGCATTATTTCAATCTGTCTTTTTTATATACTTTAATCCGCAATGATATACCAGAGCCACATTCCTTAAATATTAGGTCACTAACAAATGCTAAGCCTTGGGCTTCGAACCTGACAAAACCTGTCGTGCTGAAACAATTGGTTACCTGCCCAGAGCTGTAAGCATTAGCGATACAGTTCGCAAAGAGTGTTTGCCCTGTGTCTAGTAACGTCCCCCACAACGCTTAAACTCAAAACCGTAACAAGATTTGAATGCCGTTTTAAAAATACAAAGAGCCAAAATGAAAGCTAATTTGACTACATACTGAATTTAGTTAATGTATCATGCGAGAACCTGCATTTTAAATAACTCTTGTTAGAACACGCGCATCTTACAAAGCTGGATGATTTCCAGTTAGCCTTGTAAGAAAAATACCTGGAGAAGAAGCTGCTGTGCAGATCATGGGCTCAAAATGTAGCAAAATNGACTACATACTGAATTTAGTTAATGTATGATGCGAGAACCTGCATTTTAAATAACTCTTGTTAGAACACGCGCATCTTACAAAGCTGGATGATTTCCAGTTAGCCTTGTAAGAAAAATACCTGGAGAAGAAGCTGCTGTGCAGATCGTGGGCTCAAAATGTAGCAAAATTAGAGTGTGGAACAGAGATCACATAAAAAAAAAAAATCACACCCCTAACTGTTATTCTTCTAGGTACAGAAATTTATCTGAGCACATCAAAATCGAATACACACTTATCTATTCTCTTTAGCACTGCAAAGTAACTGCCAATGAGACAGTCCGCTTCTTCCTGAGCAAGTATCCAGCCAGCTGCAAGGCTGCATCCAGCTGCTCCCTGTTTTTACCGTCTATAGACTGCAATATTTAGGCACATCTTGTAGAACATTCAGAGAGAAAAGAAGTCTTTGGTTCCATGCTAATAACACAAGTGATACAGTCAGACATATGCATTGTCCATTAACACAGCCACGTTAAAGCCAGTTTAAGGAGTTCAAACACGTACAAGAAGTCCAGCTTCCCCAACGTGGCATGGGACCTGAGTCCTATTTACCACATGTTTAGAGCTGAAAGAACAGGTAACAGCAAGCAGAGGCTAGGTGGCTATTAGAACATCGACTCATTTAATTTGCTGACCTATGGGGCACATTACAAGTACCTTTTCGCTGAGAAAATTCAGTGGCCTTAGCAAGAAGTAAGTTCAGAAATGAAACAGAAGCCACTACTACATAGGCATACGTAGAGTATCGTAACACGTATAGTTGAGTTAACAAATATGAGTGCTTTAAAGGTCAGGTTGTATCCTCTTACTGCTAACAGTAAGACAAATATTTACCATAAATCATTATTTATAATTTACGTACACTTATGTACAAATGTACGCTATGGTGAGGAAGCGCAAGATGAAAAAAGCGTCTTGGCTCAAGATCGCAACCAGAGCACTTCAAAAGTCTTTGTATTTGCAAAGCACTATGGAAAACATTATTTTGCCGTATCTGGAAGATCTTTTCACTATTCTTTTTTCTAAACTAAGAACAGAAACACAGGTTACGTAGCACATTTTTTCCCCTTCCTCAAGGGTATGGAATACAGATGAAGTTTCACAGTCCTGCTGCGCAGAGAGAAAAACAGTGAAATTAGTGCACCCATTTTGACAGTTTGAAAAGTATGACTGACTGATTCTGTAATGGCTCGACCTCCAGCATACCTTTATGTAAAAGATTACATAAAAGTTTTCATCTTTACTTAACATTTAAACAACTATGGGGTGGAAAAAACATGTCTGATTGTAAGCAGTTCCAACAACCAAGATTTTTTCCATTTGTAAGAGGAGTAACTGGCAGGGGAAAGCTGATTTGCACTTTGTATTATTATCATCCTTATTTTAATCTGTTTTCACCTTAATGAAAAAAGCTTTACTCACTTTGACTTTTTCCATATTACATATTTGTTCCAGCCTGATATTCTCGGATGTTTAAAATTAGTTCATGCATTTCATTGAGACAAAAATCACTATAACTGACTGAGAAATACCTGTAGCTCTAAGTTTTCAAGCAAGGATGCAGATGTTGGATGTCAGGGAAGGGTAGCTTTAACTACCCCAGTGAAAATCCATCCAGTTTGGCTTAATTGCAACTCAGGAAAAAAAGAAAACAAACCCAAACCACAACCTTGCACAAAAGCTTAGAAGTGTCTTAATGCAAAAGGGAATTTGATTTTCAAAATTGCCTCCTGGACTGACTGATTTTGCTTAGGACTAGCAGGCTGTAGGTTTTCCTTGTGATTGTTGTTCCTTGTAGCTGGGACTACTATCACTAGGAACTCCAAGGCTAACACATACAAAGAGGCAAGTTCACACGAACTGGAGAACAGAAAGGATTAAAACCTGGAATAATCCAAAATTTCTCAATTTGAGCCCAACTTTGAAGTTTAGCAGATACATACACTGACAAGACATGAGCACAACTCACTGAACCAGCTGACCCGACAAAGAAAAACCACTTCTGAATAGAATTGCTGAAAGCATTTTTCAATGCACTTTTTTGAGGAAACACAGGTTTTGGTTAGACTATGCAGACATACCGTTTCTTTCAGTGTTTTCTTAGCTATCTCTGTATTGGTTTGTTTCACACAATAAAGGTGTACGCTGTTTTTTGTAAAAGAGTTAATGAGCTTCCAAACAAACCTCAAAAAAACCCAGCCTTTTTTCCCCCCCAGAAAGAAATAATTCACTTCAGAAATATTCACGTAGCACAGCAAAACTAGTTTCCTGACTTCTACTGGAAAAAAAGGGAAAAGTTGGTAATGTATCAAAGACGAACTTGTAAAAACACTGGGGAAGAAATTTGTTTCGTCTTTGTTTTTGATCTTCTGCTTTTGTAAGAAAATCAAATAGTTATGGAAAAGCTTACCCATACTGAGAACTAACAAGTAATAAGCAAACTGCTCACCTTATCCTGGCTATATGTTGCTGCACAGGCTGATGCTGAAAATGGTCAGGCCACTGATGGTGAAGGCAGAAGGACGGGGAGGGCTGAAGACAGCAGGCAGGCTGATATATGGGGGTGTGTTTTTGGCAAATAGATGCTGAATACTCAGTATGTGGCTGCATGCAGCACGAAGTCATAGGAGATGGTGCTGAGCTGCCAACCACCGAATGACATTCTTGCTTGTTATTATGGCTACTTAAAGAATGATGGTATGGACAAGGGTGGCAGCATTGCGACAACATCTGCTGAGTTCTTTGGTTGTCTAAAGGCAGAAAGGATGGTTTGATTGTACCATTAAGTTGCAGGCAGCCATTTGGACTCGCTTTTGTTCTTGACGTTTCCTTGGACGCAAGCTGTTGGACCGCAACATCTCCGTCATTAGCTGCAACAATACCCGGGCCTGTAGCATTTGACAAGATGCTGCCATTGCTCAGAACCACAGAGTCACTGACATTGCTCATAGCCATGCTCCAAGTTCTTGATGGATACACGATGTTCCTAAGAAAGAAAGAAAGCAAAGTTCAGAGTTCTGGTGTTTTCAGATGCTCAGAACCAACTTTAGACTATAATCAGTTAAGCTCCTCCACCATCTTCATCTTTCAGAACACAGGAGAATGGAAAGGAGTCACACACTCGCTCTCAGGAATATTTTGAAGGACTTTCACTTGTTCAACAAAAAGTTAAGAGTGAATTTACATTAAGTGCTCAGTGATTAAACCAAAACATAAGTCAAATGAATAGACGTTTGACAGTCTCTGGGTCACACCTAACAAGTCATGGGTAAGATGCACGGGAACAAGATCATTTTGCACAAGACTAAGTAGTAGCCACTATTTATGAAAACAGATTTTGGTATAACCTGTGTAACCATCCACACCTTGCACTGCAATTTGCTTAAAAAAAAGATAAACCTAGGATTCAATTACTGCTGAATGAGAAGCTCATGCTTCTCAGTGACATGTATTCCAAATGCAGTTAAGAAATGCATTGTGCTGTAAATAAAGCATATTCAATATTTTCTTCTAAAGTGTTGTCTTTTTCAAGCAAAATGTAAACAAGTGAACACTATTAACACTGCAAAGGTAACTGAGTAGCTTGGCTCAAAAATCAAAACTTGTCTTAGGTGCTCACAGCAGCCAATTTCCCCCATGTTAACTATAATCATGTTTTACTAAGCTCTGAAAATAAGTTGGAGGTTATTATTTTGATAAATAACACAAAAAGTCAAACATCACACTTAGGTAAGAATTTGTTTCCCAAGTTACATGGGAAGGAGGGAGGAGGAGAAAGGAGAAAGGAACAAGAAAGAACACTAACTACATACTACTTAGAAGACTAAATCAACACTTGCTTAAAAAATAGAATCAGTTAATTGCAACTGCTTTGGCTAACTTAAGGTTACCTTTTTCATGCAGAGTTTAATCAACAACATTCCAAGTCCGAACTGCAAGGTCTGCATTACAGACACTGAACTTTACAGGAAGACACAACATACAGATTAAGACAGATAAGCCAGGAAGTTTCTAACTTGTTTTCTTCCCGGACACCTTTGCCGAGTGCTCAGAGAGCTAAGCCTGCCCAGCCAGCTGAGCTATTTAATTGCCTGAGTGCTAATTCTGAGCAGAAAGTGCTTTGCAGAGTGGAATGCTAGCCCCAGCAGCCCCCCCGTGCAGCACCTCCCCTAGACGTAGCTAAATCCCTCACTTCTGAAACGAAAATTAATCCTCTGCTATTTGTTCTAGATCATGTGCAGAGCCAGATGCCCTGGGAAATCACTTTCATTGAGATAACCGCTCAGAACAAGAGAATATGCTGCTCAACAAGCATATTTTCTCCAGCCTCCAATTCCACACATTCCTGCTGGGTACCCCCTCCCCTGGCCCAGGCAAGTCAAGCCCATGGAGGACTTTCCACTGGGCACAGGGTAAATTCAAGTGCCTGGCTAAACTTCGTTTCAGTCTGAAGAGACATGTTAGTAATGTGAAATATGGCTGTGTTTGAACACTCTGGTTTTCTCTCGCACTGTAGGCGGTCTCAAAGCCGGCTGAATCGGACAGAGCGAGAGCTGGACATCAAGGCAGAGAAGGCTCCTCTCGAGTCATCTGGCAGCATTTCAGGAATTTCTGGCTGCTTATTTTCACATTCACTCCTATGAAAGACAGGCTGCGTGGTGATGTTACAGTTCTAAGTTAGTTTGACACATCTGTATCATTCCTTGAAACCACTGTACACTGATCAAAGTTACTGTTCCACAGACTACTAATATAACTGAAAATAAAATGTGGAGATACTGCAAATATCTAGCCTTTCAAGAAGACACGCACCATCCTTTTCGCTTTAAACCCAGGACATCTGCAGCGCACAGCAACTGAGATAAGACATAATTTTTAGCAGCTGTTTCAAACCACTTTATAAAGGAAACCATGCACTTACGCGCAAGGCACACGTGCCAGACAGAGACGCGAGCTAACTCGCACCCATGGAAGGTGGGCAACCCCAGCACAGACACACAGGCTAGGGACCTTCAGTGCGTCTGTGCCCCACGTCAACTTCGACACAGGAATCGTAAATCTTGTTCCAGACAGTCCAGCAGCCTCCACTTAATACAATCAAAGATAAAACGCTTTCTTTTCAACAGAGGTAATATTTACCTGCATGCCTTCCAGTTTAAACACTGAGTTCAGAAAGACTCTTTAGAAACTAGCAAATTCAAAGAAAAGCCTGATGTGGTACTGATGATCATCATTAGTATCACAACATACAATTCTGCCTTTGTTCTCCTTTTGAACAGGCTACTCACGAACTATCTCAAGCTATAAAAATTTTAACAGATCAAGCTGATTCTTTCTTTCTTCCTAAGCCTTGAGAAGCTATTGAGTTCTGTCCATTTTCACAGAGTCTTTGAGCAAGGCAATGGAAACACCTGCTTACCTTAAAGGTCTCTCAATGCCGTATTAAAATAAGCAAGACTACTTCGAATGCTTAAGGCAGCCACCTGATTTAAATATTTTATTCAATCACAGTTAAGAAGAACTGAGACTCAAACCAAGTCTCTAGAATAGGAGTTGGGCTGTATTTTTTCATTTGGTTTGGTAGCTTTTCTTTTTCTAAACAAATTTAACATGGTTGATGTCACTTGACAAGTCTAATGTTATCCAAGTTTTGTTTCACTCATGTTTCAGGGTATGAAAAATTATGTACTACATTACGCCATTTGTATCACGTGCTATACAAGCACCTGCAACTCCACTGACAGCTATCGCACCAAAACATATTCCCGGAATACATTCTTACCTCTCTGTATTTTGTCTCCCCTACCACAACTGCAGTGACTGGGAGCTTACTGTGAGATGTAGTGGCCCAAGGAAACAGTTAACTGAGAATCTCTCCTTTAGAGGATGCACAAACAGGCAAGTTGAAGGCAACAAGTAAAAGCACAGTAAGATTTTAGTAACACAGGGACCTGGGAAAACAAAGAACTTGTTCACCATGAAAAAAAAAATCTAAACCCAAGAAGTTTTCAAAATGCAGTCTTTGAGATTTCTGAATTCTTTCAATGCTGAAAGTTTATTTTTGCTGCGTTCTGAGGAATGCTTTAGGATTTAGCAATCTCCAACAGAGTGGGGTTTTTCAGACTTATTCCAATTTACATTTGAAGGTTTTGAAGCACCGGACAGGTATCCTGAATAATGAGGTTGTAAATAATACAGGTTTTAATACAGACGGCCCTCCTTAACAGAAAATTAAACACAATCAGAAAAAGTGTTGACCTACACGTTTTAATACATCACACACAGGTATCCACCTCTCTAGCTGCACGCATGGTATTTTAAACATTAACATCTATTTAGAAATTATGCCAGCTGGACTGCTAAGGAAAGAAAACTAAAGTTATCTCTAATTACTGCATGCTTGATAACAGTTAACTGCTAAGAAAGCACTTTAGCCATGCAGTTCAAAACAACAGCTTGGAAGAGTGTCATATCTGGAAAGTAGCACAGTGTGTAGAGGCAATGTTACTTAGTGACAGTTTTATGAAGTAATCCCTCCACTATTTGTGGAGCTAACAATGAACACAGCTTACCCAGCAGACATCTGCCATCCGCATTGCAAACCCTTCAGGAAATAAAGTAATGCTGTACCACACCGAAACTATGTAGGATTTGGTGTTCCCTAACTAGCGTGTTCTTTTTAGACTTGGATTAAGTTCACCTGTTCCTTTGGCTGCAACTGAAAGAATTCTTCTTTGCTTTAAAGTTTTTTTTCTTAAAAAAAACCAGACAGACTTAAAAAAACATTGGTTCAACAAATCCCATCTGGACTCATAATGCCTGCAATTGAGAATGACAGAAGTGCAAATTCAAGAGGGGATGATGTAGTGGAAATTTAGTATAACCTAGTATATTAGTATAGATAATTTACAGATCTTCAGAAGACGACAGAAAACAGCTAAGTGTTGAGGGTTGTTTCAACTATATAAGCAAATTAAAAAAAAAAAATCCCCCGAACCCATGCCTTGCACTAAAATAAGCAGGTTTTAAGACTTTACATTTTTCATTTAAGGTAGGACAAAAATCAAATTTCCTTTAAAAGTTATCTAAAGCCTTTCAGCTGTAGTCAGCATCGTGCCACTCACCCAGCTGAGCCAGTCCAGGTTTTCTGGACCTTGCAGAGCTGTCAGCTACAAATCACCACTGTTATGAGATGAATGCGATGTCTGAAGTAACAAAAATGTCTTTTCACATCAAAAATTCATCTAAAACAGTTGGATTCCAAAAGCAGTGCATTCTTGAAACAAGCAACATTTAACAACCCCAGTGTTACCTATTAAGTCTCCTTCCAGATGAAATATTATAATGGACTCGCAGTCCCTTAAGACGCTGAAGTATTTTAATGCGGCAAATGGGTTACACGGTCTCAATCTGTAAACTCAGTTAAATCCTCTCCAGACTTCATTTGCTGTGCCAGCCAGTGCACAGCCATTCTTAAGGAGAGTTTTGTCCTCCTTCACATCACCAAAATTCTTTTCATCTTTGCTTTTTCTCAGTGCTCACAGGAATAGCAGGTGGTACCTGGTGTTTGATACCGAGTTTTACGGGAGATGTCTAGTGATCTATCATTGCACTGGTCTTTAGCAAGTCAAGCGGCTTTTTAATGTTTTGTGGTTGTTGATCTTCATTTTGGCTCACAGCTTGACATTTTTCAAATTCTCTAGCTCTTACCCCTATGTGTTCATACGCGGTGCTTGGTTTCTCTCAATACCCTGATTCTTGCTTTTCTATTTCAGCTGTTAACCACTAGGTCTTACCTGAAAAGCTTTTGCTATAGAAAATATAGACGCTTATTAGAACAAGCCTTCCCTGTCCATTCCACTTTTTCAAGTATTTTAAGTGTATTTTAAAAGCATATATTTCATCTTCAAGAAGATTCTCTAATTCTTATTTCACCAGCACACCAGTTTATGCGATAAACTTATTAACACAACTGCTTCACTTTGAGGATTGATATAACGTAGCCTCCTATTTTTGAGAAATGCCATTACGGCCAGTTTATTTTCCGCACAGTCTATAAACACTCATTTTCTCAACTAACGTCTCCCTGCAAATGAGCAGATTTTCAGCAATCTAAGTATTTTTACCATGCAGTTGTAGTCAAAACACAATTATGAAGCAGAGGAGATTTTTCAGAAGGGAAATTTCCCTTCCTCCATTTTGCAGCAAATGTTTCAAAAGCCACCTAGCCCTTCCACCCCTCTCCGCAGCCACAGCGGCTGAGAAGCTGTCCCGTCCTGAATCTCAGACACCATGAGCTCATTTCCTGCGTCGCAGGCTAGCTGGGGAATTGCAATGCCTGCGACAGGGAGTTTCCAGATGTCACCGTGCCAGGACCACGGCTCATGCTACAGATGGGCACTAGCAAACCAGTACTGCCAAGCTGGCACGCAAACTGACCCACCAGTGACAGCTGTGGGGTGATGGAGCTGGGAAAGACTGCAAAGGGTGGGAAAAAGAGAGTATACTTCAGAAATAGATTCTTCCTTGCTTTTAAGCTAAACTTACTTCTCCTGGCACAAACAGTAAAACGACAGCAGACCATTTACAGAAACCATTTGCAGGGCTTCGACTAAAGAAATCAATTGCAGTGCTTTAACTACAAAGTCTTTTTAAAGCCAGGATTC
>VZSC01011571.1:131551-155219 GCA_013398225.1 Steatornis caripensis | reverse complement strand
GGATTCACAATAAATATAATTAAATTATAGACAGAAACAACAAGAAGGCGACCTGTAAATTCTCTTCCATAAACTTTGCATAATCCTAAAATTTCATTTAAATCTAAATTAAGCATATACACATAGTGGAAATTGGAAAAAAGTTATTAAGAAAATCTGAGACAGCTTCAAATACTCCCGAGTTTTGGAAAGAGATACAGCTACAAGCAGAGACGATTGGAACAAAACATACTACTTCAAAAAAAGTGTATAGTTCTGGAAAGCAGGTATACCTCAGCACAGCTTAAGAGCGTGGAAAGCTGTTAAAACCCCCCCCCCGCCCCAACATTGCTTACAACTGCGACGCTGTCATCACACTAAATCTTATTTACACAATTTACTGACTTTCCATTACCATATGAAAGACATTTAAGTTTCATAATTGCAAATATTCTAAACCAAAATAGCTCTAATCCTGCTTACACGGGGGGCAGGAACAAAAAGCATGTCTCTCTGGATGTAAAAGGAGTTACTGGCATTAAAAGTTCCACAGGTTTTTACTTCATCATGCTGTGGGATTAACATTTAAATTATTACAGCTGTAAAGGGACACAAAAGCAATACTCTTTAGGATGGAGCTCCAGCTATGCTTACCGTCACCCAGACTATATTAGTGTTACGTAAGAGATTAAGAAACTACCTCTCAACGATCTGTTTAGAAGCAGAATTTTTGTTTTCTGTCCATATTTAAATGCTCTGTTTGAACATCTTTAAAGAACCTGTTACTAATAACAGCATTTTTTCTTCATATTTTAATGGAAGCACTAACGTACTTCTACAACTACTGTATATTAAACAAGTAAAACACTCCATGAGAATGCCAGGGCACATCAGGCAGACAGGTATAGATCCCACCGATCTGATAAACACCGAGCACTCTTCGCATTTAGCTACAGAGAAAACAGCAAAGCAGTTTTACGCTAGCAGTCCAACAACCATTTTCTTCGAAAGCTAAACACGTGCGAAGTGAATTCCCCCCCCCCGCCGCCCGCTTCATTTCCCAAGCGTACGCTGGTTTTAACTCTCCCGTTCGCTGAGCCGCCCTACGAAGGTCAAACGATAAGGCACGTAGAGCACTTTTGTAATAGCGCATCTGTTGGAACAGCTGGATCTCAAGCCGGAGGGGTTGTTTTTTCTTTCTCACCGGGCTCTTCAGCGCCAGCAGGATGCCGTTTCTACGCTCTCCAGCGTTTCTACCCAGCTGTAGTTTTACAAGCCCTGGAGCCCAGCTGCATTAGAGAACAGCATTTCAGTGCAAATAACCCGAAGGTACGCAATAGTCTCAGCGAAACCTACATCCCAGCGCTTTCTGAAAGCGTGAGTTGCTTCAACCGTAACCGAAGATAACGCTACGGGATAACGCAGCGCTACACGCACGGCCACACTCGGCGCGATCCACCGTACGCCACTCCTCAACACTTACCGGACCGGCAGCACGGGAAGGCAGCGCCGCCCAGCCCACACTCCCCCCTCCCCCGGCCCCGCCGCCTCCACCGGGCGCAGCCGCCCCCGCGCGTCCCACTGCACCGGGGAGCCGGGCCCGCTTCGCCGCTCGCCCCAGCAATGGCCCCGAGCGGGGAGCGCCGCGCCGCGGGCAGCCGGGGCAGCCCCTCCCCGCCGCAGGTCGGGGAGCTGGCAGCGACCCGCCGGCTCCTCCCTGCTGCTGCCGGAGCCCCGGGGCCGCTCCCCGCCCTTGGTTCCAGCTCCTCCCGCGCTGACGGGGTTTGGTTAAGGCCGACGGGGAGATGGGGGCTCTTGGGTCGACCTTGGGCACACCTGCTGGGGGGGAACGCGGGGCATCGCCTCGCCACC
The DNA here is from genome assembly GCA_013398225.1 of Steatornis caripensis. Taxonomy (NCBI): domain Eukaryota; kingdom Metazoa; phylum Chordata; class Aves; order Caprimulgiformes; family Steatornithidae; genus Steatornis; species Steatornis caripensis. The sequence goes on along the minus strand of VZSC01011571.1, from coordinate 153,368 downwards.
GGCGTCTGTGAAACGGGAAGAGCTGAGGAAGGCGGGACACCGAGAACAGCACCGAGTGTCATTTCGGAGTGTTTTGTCAAACTCCCTTCAGCCCTCATGAGCAACTGGTGGTGTGCCTCGTCCCCCAGCCCCAAGCTCTTGCTTCATGCTTCGGGTTGTCAGGCATTCCTTACAAAACACCTCGGCGTGGCGACAAAAAAAGACTTGGAAAAACAGGGCTTTTCCTGTCAACCAGTTTTCCAGATAGTTGTACCTAAACTGCCTTTATCTTGAGCTTCCTTTGCACCTGAGCACCTGGTAGTCCAAAAGCAAACACCTCCACATACTCCTCAGATGCGTTTTTTTTTTAAAGGACTTTGTAAACCCAGACTGAATTATTACAGGCTATTAATACAAAACGCTGAAAACTCCACAAGCGGAAAAGATAGCCTGGTCACAAGTCAAAATGAAAAAAATGGAGATTGCCAAATGCCAGGGATATTTAAACCTTCAGTTCTAGGACCTCAAGAATAAAGCAGCGTGTTTAGCAAGCGCTCAGTATTAAGGTGGGGAACACTGTACTCAATCGGCAGAGCTCTATTACAAGGAACTTTTACAAATGCTACTATGGGAAATGCCACAAGCTGGTCTCAACCTGCTCTACCAGGGTACGCTCGAACTCCCTACTGCGCCTCACATGCTCACAAGCCTCACCGTTTTCAGGAGGTGGCTCCTGGTTTTTCCTCAGCTTTTGGTATCTCAGATGCAAACCTCAGAACTGGCATCCCCCTGGGGCAGATCTTACAGACTGGTGCCCTGCCACTCCCAAGGGGGTCACAAGCCACCTGGGGCTGGCTTTTTAGAGGAGCTTGCTCTCTCCCCTCTGCTGAAATACAGAAGCTCCAATTTCAGGGTCAAGCTGAGCTGGTTGTAGCAAAAGGAATTTCTCATCCACAAGCATCTTCACTCTCTGTAAAGCAAAAAAAAAAAATCTTACCAAAGGAAACACTGGGGCTCAATTTCCTTCAGTGTGACCATAGAATTATGCACCCTAGCTCTGGTCCAAGTGTTTCTGCAAAGCAACTCTTCCTGCTCATTGGATCTGGTCTTTAACAGGTGGTGACAGACTGTGCTGCTTCCCCACTTCTAAGAGGAAACTTTTCTTTTCAAACCAGTGTTCCTCGCCTTTCTCACTTAGCTTCAACTGGAAAATTTCACTGGCATCAGCTGTCCTGTCTCCACCTCCCACACACCATCAGCATCCCATTTAGAACATCGTTTTTCTAACATCAATGGATTCTCTTAAAAAAAACCTTGCTTTCCATCCAATGTAGAGCCAATTCAGTGCTAATGATCCAGGACAGTTCTTATTCAAGAAACTCAGATACACTTATTAAACAAAATAGCAATACTACAAACCAGGTAACTTTAAACCATAATTCAAAATGGAAGTAGGACTTCAATACAGTATTCACTTTCTGAATATCTGAAACACATAATATATACCCAGAAGCATCACAAGGATAATCTCAAAGCTACTTTTCCCAATTCACAGAACTCTACGTATTTTTGAAAAACCTATCTACTAATGAAAGTATTCAGTTCACTGCAGATACTCTATCACTTGTATTTGCTGACCACCCCAAAGAAGTGACAAAAGGCACATATTTGCTCACTGCTTTGACACCTAGGAGGAAAAGGGCTATAAAAATCTAAAGGATTACAGTCTATTAAAGCGCTTCGATTATATGCGCTGCACAAAATAGCATTACTATATCTTAGCACATCAACTTACTGAAGACACTTTGCTCCCAATGATGATAGTAAAATGAACGTATAATGTGTGTTCATACGTTATGCTTAATAAAATGATTCCTGTGCAAATTGGATTTAAATACTGTATCATATATTTGAATTACAGACTTGTAGTCAATTATTGCCTTTCCAGTATCTGGAAAGCAAGCTCAGCACGGTGAGTGCTGAGAAACCTTCCCCCAGGCTATGTTCTATTCCCGCAGGGCTTTCAAGGCAGCTCAGGGATGTCAAACTCGATCTGTGGAAGCCCCAAGAAGATAAATGAGTAACGTTCTGCTCTATCCACCACCTGGAAGTACAGATATGCAGAGAATCTGCAGGACATCTGCACTACTCATTCAGCCTCAGTTTAAGTCAGAATGATCCTCGATCCACCCAAAGTTCCACCTGCCTCAGGATCTAACAATACAAGTGACAGAACTTCTATCATAAATAAAATGAACTCTCAAAGCTTCACTACGCAATAAAGTGAGAAGAAGAAAATTTTAGCAGTGTGCCATCCTGAAGATTAATTATTATTTTTAGATTTCACAGATTACTCAGAATTGTGATTTGAACTTCAAGCCCTTGAAGACAGACATGCTGCTCCGGCAAACTGAAGTACCCTGCCTGTTCTGATCAAAGAAAAATCCTTTAAACTCAGAAAAATGGGCAAGTCATCTCTTATCATAACTTATAATGACAAAGGGCTTTAACTGAGATTTTAAATGACATTTTTCATAGTATCCTTAACTAATAAAATCAAGTAGTAATAAAAATACCAATACAANTCAAAGAAAAATCCTTTAAACTCAGAAAAATGGGCAAGTCATCTCTTATCATAACTTATAATGACAAAGGGCTTTAACTGAGATTTTAAATGACATTTTTCATAGTATCCTTAACTAATAAAATCAAGTAGTAGTAAAAATACCAATACAATTCCCAGAATTCTATATACAATCCTTTGGAAAAAATAAATAGTTATGATGATGACCATATTAGAGGCTCAAATGAACTGTAGTCTGTATAATACATAATATAAGCCTGAAAACGCAGAAGCTTATATTTGTATTTACAAAGTACAGCTGACATACTGTGTTGTAACGTCTGAAGCTCGACCATTCTCTCCATTCAAACAAGATACAGAGAGTTGCAATTCTTGGCCACCATCCTTCCGTAGCCTTTCCTAAACTGATGACACCAGGGCAATGCCATCAAGCACCAGCCACTTCTGCTAGCTTTGGCTGCACATGATCAAGAGCTGCTACCAAGCTACCACCCACCCAACACCATAGCTGCTGCAATTCTCTGTACCTTTTCTTGGCTGGATGCCTTCACATGCCTCTGAGCTCAATACGACATTAATCACAGATTCCTCTTGTCACAGTGGTATCCTTTAAAGAGAGAGAGATTCAGAAGAAGCTGAAGGACTTCGACAGCATGGGATGTTAATAGGAAAGCTGGTGGCAGTTTTGGGTGCTCCCAGGACAAAGTGATGCTGAAGGACTAAGCAAGTGCTCAGGGGAAAAGCACAGAGGCTTCTGAAATCCTTGAAGGCCAGACAGAGGGCACCAGAGGTGCTGTAGAAATTCTGCTGAATTGCTAGTGAGCTGGGTGGGGAATAAGGGAATAAGGAATAGAAGTAAAGAGCTAATTAGAGGTTAAAATGACAGAATGAGTTCTGTACATGGCACATGTACTCTGCAAGTATTTTATTATAGCTACAGTGAATTTTTATTACAATTCCTATCCACCTACAAAATTTCCTGACTGGTGTTTTTTTTTCTTGGACACAATATTCTCTATTGCACCTTACATGCTATAGCATAGTACTTGCAGGAGGCAATTTACCAAAAGCCACTTAAAACAAACAATGCAGTGGGAGAAATACAGTAGGGACCAACCATTTATTTACTACTTTTCAAACTAAAGTATATTTTTGTGCAACGCTTGAGGTAATACCGAGACAGCAGCAGCTACTTTAATTATTCAGAGGTGCATAGAATACATACTGGCATCTTTCAGATTCTAGCAGTATATGGGACATGCCAGGAGCACGGTACTGAGAAAGTCGATTGGAGTGAGTCAGCTTGACGCATCTGAGATTACTAGGTCTACACCGCCACTCACTGTCACACCTGACAATTTTGCAGAGCTATCCAAGTGCCTACATGGTGCTCCCAACCGCTCTTGGGTCCAGAAATACAAGGCAAAGACACAAACTGACTTATCTGAGACTGCAGTCACACAAATGTGAGTCATCTGCTCCTAGACCTAATCTGAGCCTGAAAACGGAATGGCTGCATTCATCAGGCATCGTCCCTGAGATGGAAACTCTCAAAATCGGTATTTGGGAGCCTCTGAACAGACAGTGGGGTTAATTTACAACCTGTGTTACCCATCCAGAGAGAAAAGAGAATATACTGTAAGAGATAAAAAACAACAGCACCCAGCAATAAACAAAACACCGTACTTAGATCTGTGGGTTTATTTCTTTGAGGTACAAGGTGAAGAAAAGGAAGCGAATGAAATACAAGGTATTAAATGTAAAAACTCATCTCTTCTTTCCTCAGCGTTCTTCTATACACTCTCTTGGGGGTTTTTTGCCCCCTGTGGTGGAAGAGACAAACCTTCATATAAATATAGGTCATTATATAAGCAAAACTGATTCAGTATCATTATATACCTATGGCTTAAGCCTTAAGTATTGAGCCTTCCATTTTCAGACTGCTAGCTCCACGAGGATGAAACATTATCTGATCAATAGATGACATGAAGTAAATTGGCTGTCCTCCTCCAGTTTCCTCTCATCCAGACTTCATCACAAAATCTTTCATAATTGCTATCCTCAAGAAAGGCTGAGAATTAAGTGAGTACAGAGTCTGAAAAATCTTTAAGCCTTGCAAAGCAGTCGTCTTCAGCACTGGTGACAGGGAAAATATTAGACATGATTGCTGATTGTGCTCTATTTGTTTTTTGTAGATAAACAAAGGAGTTCTGGCTTCCAACTGGGAAACTTAAAACTCCAGACACTACATTCAATAAAGCAGATACCAACACATTCTTTTAGTATTCTAGAAACTAGGTATTTAAGGTCACATCATCTTAAATAACACTGGAAGTCAAAGCACAGAAATAAATTTCCGGGGGCAAAGAGGGTCTTTCAATGTCCATGACGTATCTACAACAATGTGCTCTCAGTCCCTAGTGTAATTAAAAAGCCAGTTCACTATGCTATTGCAAATAAATACAGCAGAATTCTAAACTATTTCCTTTACTGATGTTTTTAAAGCTCTCAAAGTATGATAGTGACATTTTCCAGTCTTCTTTCCCGCTACAACTGAAACAAGACACACTAGCAGTATTTCTCTGTTTCGTTGAGATCCTGAGGTTTTAAAGCAGGTCATGTGAAGGTTGAGTTTTGAGAAATACAACACTGTCTTGTTTTATCCACCCTACAGAACAGAAATACTAACATCAATTTAATGATTTTTTCAGTAAAGATCTAATAGAGATAAATCTTTTATTTTGTGTGTTTCCAAATCACACATACTCTGAATTGAAATGCGTATCTGAGACTCCGCAGTAAGTCCCACATCACAAGCCTTGAAAAGCTATTAATTTTTAAAAATTCCCCACATTGGAAGCAATTATTTACATTACTAAAAAAAGTTGTGTATTAATCATGAAAACAGAAAAAATCAGATTTAATACTCTGCAAAAAAGCTTTAGTACGGAAAGTTCGTAACAGTTTTATTACCATCTCAAATAGTTTTCAGATACTAAGGTGAAGAAAACTTGCTAAACGTACAAATAAATCTGGAAGCAGAAATGAAGAGCTATTCTTTTGATTTATCTACAGCTCATGATGTTTTGAGGGAATTTTTAATAGCATGTCTTCAGTTGTAATGGTTTTAGTCTCCAAACAGAACGCTCCAATAATAAGTTACATTAAAATGCAGCTGCATAAACATGTTTACGCACAGTTACATTTTCTCATTCACATTCCTTTCTCACAGGTGTACCTTTTCCACTATGAACTAACTACACTTAAGTGTATCTGATGTAAGTGCACACGTGTACAATGTCACTTGTAAAATAGTCCACACTGACAAGAGGGAAAAACTAACAGAATGCTTTATCTGAATGTAAAATAAACGAGTGACATAAAAAGCAGTAATTCCATCCCTTACAGGACACCAGTATTTAAATTACAACCATCATCCTGATGTTATAGTAAAAGCTGCTATTGCAGTATAATTCTTCTTGCAAATGACAGGAGAAATGTACTTTACCAATATTGTTACAGTAATTACCACACTAACTTGTCTATAACCAAAGAATCTCCCATCATTTGGAGGAATTCATACAGCAACAGTCCAGAAAACACAGCTATCACTAGTTCTGTTTCACCTAGGGAAGCAAAGGAAAAGTCACTTTTTCAGATTCATATTCTTACTTCAGGAAACAGCAAAGTCTTGAAACGTAAAGTATTTGCTTAACACACTAAGGTATCAATTACTTTTAAAAAAGACACCATTGTTTTGCACTTAATTTCAAGGAAAATATCAATGTTACATTTTTAGTTATTACAACTGTGTAAGTATTACCATATAATGTGTGCAATGTAGACTTCCGTGCAAAATAAACTTTTACATTGCAGATATCAGAAAACTATTTTGGTTTTCATCTCATCCACTTTCACACCTAAAGTAGAAGGTTCTTACCATTTAAGAGCAAGTTAGGTGACAAGTGCAGTTCTGAAACGTGTCTTCTACCTATTCCAAGTTCCCACTGCATGCTGTTCTCTTGACTTAGTAAAAGCAACAGGAGAAAAAACACCTACCAGCTTCTTAATTATTCATTTTTCTTAAGGATTTTCAAAATTAACTGCCTAAACATTCAAATAATGCATGAAAGAGCCCCCCCTTTTGTGCACAAACCACATCACACCTTTGCTTTTCTTTATTAGGAAAGTGAAATAAGCACTAAAGTAGATTTTTTTTCTTCAGAAAAAAAAAAAAGAGATCTAAGTGTTTGGAGTAAACAAGCATCACTAGAGCCCACAGAGGAGCTTTTATTTCATGTGAGCTTTACTGACACACTAACGAAGGCCTGACAGACAAAGCAAGAGAAAATGCTATTTGAGCACAAACTCAATGTTTGCTCACTAGGCTGCTTGCCTGCATAGCTCCTGCAATGGGAAGTCAATCTTTTCTAGCTGTCTCTTAGCAAACAGATGTGAGCCTGGGAATTTCTCATACATTCAGATAAATCAAGAACAAGACCTTTCAGAGCACCAACCTGCATAGCTTTAGAAGGAGACACCAGACTCTGGGACCCTCTGATTTCACACTGTTCAGACCAAACTACAGTTACTGCCTATCACACAGAAGTCACATCATTTCCAAAGCTGTTCACTGAAGTAAATTTGAGATGTATCTTTCTTACCTGCTACTCGATCGAAATCATTGAGACAAGTCTGAACTATGAAACATCTACGTAACATTCTTCTACATGTTTTTTTTTAATACTATCTCTATTCCTTTTATATTATGCCCAGGGATGCTGAGCTGTATCTTCTCAGAAGGCTGATTTTGGCATTTTTTGCAGTGCACACAGGTTCCCTGGAGCCCCACAGTTCTGAGCTATATTCTTGTCAATACAAAACTGCAGCTGTATACCTTCCTGATCAAATAAAAAAAACTTTTGGAAAAGCACAGAGTATACTGAAATTGCACTACAGTTGTATTACCACCACAGATAAATTATTTCTCTGCACGAGGTCCATTTAACAAATCAAATTTTTATATTGAAGATGTCCAGTATTGACCAAATGTCTAACATGATGTATGTACTCGAAGGCTTTTCAAACCTGATGGTGCCTCTTGAGATTTACATTCAGGAAGTACAGTTGGATAGCTATTTGAAGATCGAATTCAAGATCAGAAGAATTAGATTACTTCTGCTACAGTCTCTGTGATATATGCAGCCAATTCAGTTAGATGATACTGCTTTTTCCAATTGCTACACGCTACTCATTCTGTATGTACTATACACCCTCTGTTTCTAGGAGACTCATTGGAGTAAGATCTGGTTCTCGACTGGTTACAGGAATTGTAGTATCAGATTAACTCTCTTCGCATAAGAATTAAGGAATCTGAAGAGGATCAGATGCTGAAACGTATTTAGGAGTACGGTTTCTTTCCATACCCAGGATCTGAGGATCACAAAGCACTCCAGGACTCTAAAGCAGCAGGACTGATACCGGTCTTCCACACAGGAAACCTGGGTATGGGAATTGAGAGAACACTAGTCACTTTTGGTCATTACAGAGTACAACTGTGGAGATTTTTTTTGTATTCTGGCAGAGAAGAGTGACTGGGTATATGCCAGCAGTACCACAGCTGTACAAAGTCAGCACCAGTAAGCCACCTCCGTATCAGACATGGAGACAGGCATACAGCAGCTGTGGAAGACTTCTGGCAGCCCTGCGGCAGCAGCAGCTGCACGGCTGTTCCGTGGCCAGGAGAAAGGTTTGGTCCCTTCACAACTCCCTCCCTTTCAGCTCACTTAATTGGGCCATGTACCTGTTCCAGGGCACGAGCACTGCTAATTTGAATAAAGCCAAGAAATTGGTTTACTACCAAGCCATTGAACCTTTATAGCAGTGTTCAGATATTAAATATATTTTTTTTTTTACAATTTTAGATCTTATTTAACAGAACAGCCTTGTTTAGTCTACAGCATTTAACAGCCACCAGCCAAATACTATTTTAATACGAGCAATGCATGCATGAGATACTGACCTTCCCAGCAAGAACTCATCGCCCAATCAGCTACTGAAAGCAAAAGAGCAGCCGCAGAAAAGATTACTCCATTTGCCAGAAGATACTCATCTTTGCATATACTCTTTCCAAAACAACTTATGTATAAATCTACCAGGAAAAAAAAAATTCTTTCCCACAGAGTTTACTTTGGAGACAATGATAAGAAAAAAAAAAATAATCTAACCTCGAGGAAAGCATCCCAATCGATTTTGGATGACTTGCTCTTCATGCTTGTCTGACATATTCACTACATTTTTTTTCTCGCAGTGAACAAAAAGGAATCACATAGATCTGGTCATAATACTCAAAGCCAAATGCATACAGAGTTTTCGCTAGGCATTAGAAAAGACTGTAATATCCACCAGTGTTCTTCCTGCCTTTCCAGTACAACTGAGTGCGAGATGTCAGGCAGGACCAGCAGTATTTGTACATCGCGCGTGGAAACAGGTGACCCCGAGCTCCTTGGTTACTGGCATACTATAAGCCAGGGGTGAGAGCACGCTGCGCATTTCAAGGGGGAGGAGGCAGGGAAGAAGGGAGAGAAAGGAACTTGGAATGATAGGCCCAAGGTCAGAGGACAAGGAATTTCAAAGCTAGGCGATAATTTTAAGAGGCAACTGCGTATCTCGCAAATACGTGCTAAGATACTCACCCACGCACTTTCTCTTCATCAGTTAGTTTTCATCCCAACAAATTTTTTTACGTTCAACTCACCACATATGCGCACAAGCTTGTTTACCAGTGTAAGGTTGGCAACCATAACAAGCAAGAATAACCAGCAAGAGTGGGGAGACGTGCTTCTTTCAGTGGCACTGATGATTTAGGTCCACTTAGGAGAACACATGCATATAATGTATACGTTATAGTATGTTCTGTAAAAGCAATAGCTTTAGAGTTGTTACTTGACACTAAAGAGAAACTTTAAAAAATTCTTGCTTAAGAAAAAGCATGCAGTACACACAATATAAAAAGTGGAACTGTAAATCGAAAAGATAAGCATGATATGTAATTTCTGGTCATTAAGTTTCCTATGAAACAAGTTATGGCTGAACTAGTTTTGAATTTTCACAAGATAACAAAGCAGAAACAAAGGGCTGTGTTTGAAATGCTTACAAACTGAAAATTCCAGCCCCCTACATACAGGAATTTCTTTCATTATGACAAGATGGAAAACTACTCAGTGATTAGCATTCTAATTCAATACTAAAAATAGTTGGGTACAATTGGTAAAGCCATTGACGGGATTTTCCCAGGTTTCCTGCTTTCTTGTTGAATGACTGCACTTTTTCTTTCACAGCTAAACAAGTCAACAGTTCAACAACGTCATTACCTTCTATGACTTTCTTCTTAAGTGCTGCATTACTATCCTGCTTGCACGGCTACTGTAAACCCTGAGCAGAAGCATCCATACCCTTCGTGTTATCAACCAGAGTGTGACTGAAATGGTCAGGCTTCTTGTGTGCAGAACAAGTCTAAAAGATACCAGCCATCATAAGCCAGATTGCAAGGCCACAGGTAAACACGTGAGTGACAGCAAACAAAGCTGTGTTCCGTTAAAATGGCATGGGTGAAACACACGTGTGCCTTCAGACAGGTAATTCAAGAAAAATTATGCTGTGTATTACTGAATTCTGCATAGCACTTAGCAAAAGCCTCACAGACTTCATACGCTTGCCTCCCCTTACATTTAAAGATGGAAAGAAATACTTCCCTCAGGGAAGAGAGGCCCAGCTCATAATTTCTGGATTAAACCCACTACTATTAGCTGCAGAATGAAATTATTAGTGACAAGTTCACTGAATTACCTCTTTACAGAGGTCACTAGAGCTTCCTAGAAACCTAAAACTGCCACTGTAAATTTAGCTAATAACAAGTGAGTTTTTTAAAACCATCAAAATTAGAGGTAAACATAATAAAGAACCTGTTTTAATATCCTAATTTAGTCATTCACTGAAGAACAATACATTTGCATTTTCTTCACTTCAAAGTTATAAACTGAGAAACACACAAATGCTGGCATGCACCACTATTACATCAACATTTTATATCCATAGATGTTGACACAGAATTTCTATTGATTTTCAATATGCTCAGGTGTCTTAAAACTATAACACAAATCAAGAATAATTTCTCTAGCAAGTACACAAACCATAGCTTGATTAGCACATTTAAAATACGATTAAACAGAGGCTTAAAATAGGATTAAACAGAAGCTTTCACCATGCAAAATTCTGTTATGAAATGAATCAATTTTGCAAATATCAAAAATCTGGAAGAAAACAAGAAACCACATGCACAAAAATCTTACTTTCATTCTGCATTTATTACTGCCTTTTTAAAGCTTCGCTGAATTAATTACAAAGGACCTTTAGACAGAAATTGTTCAATCCACCACTTTATAGGCTATGCTTAGTTCTGTTTAAGCTTCTAAGACTCCTAATAAACCCTGTGTACCATTTCATGTAAAATACATACACAGTCCTCAAAGTACAGCCTGTTTCCCCCCTCCCAGGTAAGTGACCTCATCATTGCATTACAAAGTTCCATTTCACTTGCTTGTGCTCTCCCTCACTCTGGTCCTGTAAATTTTGTGTTCCTAGTTGTACAAAGGATGTCCTTGATCCCAGTCTAGTAAATAGTTTAGTTAAGTAGTTAAGCCTCCCCTACTTGGTGAGAAACCTGAGCTTGAAATACATCAGATGGAGTTTGGCATTAAATCCACATCTTTTTCTTGCAGTTGTCATACAGTTGCCCAGCAGTTATATCAAGGCATCGCAAGGCAGAGACACCTCTTTATTGCTGTCGAAGTGAAACTTATGACACTGGTAGAAAGAGCACCAGACACAGCCTCTGCTCTACACCACATCAGTACGCCTTGATGCTTGGACTTCAAGGGGTCTGGAGTGCTGCATTTGTTAATACCACGCTCTCCACTCCTCCCTCATGCAACGAGGGTCTTCATCCCTGTTGTCCCTCCTAAATTCTGATCTACTTTGTCAGAAGAACAACTAGAAGTAATGACACTACTCTGGCTAAAAGCATTTTGGAACCCCACCTTTAAACAGGGCGAAATAAACATTTCTAATTCTGCTGGTTCATAAGGAACCGATGGGTAAAATGGTGTTACAGCTGAACTACTGGGGAAGAAATGCAACACCCCACAACATGGTTATGGTAAATCTCACATTAAAATGAGTGTCACCTCACTGTCACAACTGAGTCATATCCATTAGCATTGAACAGGAGCTTAAAGTTCTCATAGTTCCACAAGATTTAAAACATACTCTGTTATGATTTATTTTACAAGCAGAGATTATGCATTATTATGCAAAGATACCTGAATCCCACTGACCCTTGTCATCAGTTCCGTGGAACTATGACCAAAATCCAACAGTTGTCATATAGACTCTGAATTTGAAGTAGACTGATACTAACTTGCCATGAAGAGACTGAACTACCACAGACTGCAGATTTCATCATCTAAATGCAGTTGACTGTAACTACAGTTCATTTCGTAATTAATTTTTTCTGCTTAGTATTTTCAGGGGTTTTTTTTAAAGAACTAACACAAGTCATGCAATAACTAGAGATACCCAGCAACAAACAATGATGCAAAAGGCTGGAAAAGTACTTGATTAATCAACTGTGAGATTCAGTATCGCCTTTTGCACAGGGCACATCTGCTTCTGAACAAAGCAGGCAAACAGCCTCTTCTCTGCTGTGCCAGTTTCTCTATCACTGTAGTACAGAGGAAGATCACATTGGTCAACTATGGCGCTGGGTTTAGCTCTTCAGATGTCTAGATTGAACAAATGACCTTAGTGAAATAAGAATTTATTTGAGTTGCTCCACTTGGCAGAATTTGCAGCGCATTTTTGGTAATATTTCAGCCAACAGCAGACAGGCACTTAAATACTTAAGTATTTTGTCATCCTGCAAATGAAACTTCAAGATAACAAATATCCAGGTAAGTAGATAACCAAAACACTGAGAAATCTGTAAGAAAACTCATGCACTGAAGTCCTGGATTGGTCTAAATTACTCTCTCTCCAAATACTATTACACTGTATTTCACCAATACTAATAAATTTCACTATAGTTCCAAAGTTCTGTGGGTCTAGCTCCCCCTGCAGCAACTGGCATCTAAATCTGAAAGGCAACTTCTGCTAGCCTTCAAGACACTAGGTGATCTGAAATTCAGCAAACTCTGCCAGGGGCTGCACTGAGTTATCTACCACCTGGAAACCATAAAAATCAAAATTATATGAAAGGTAATGAAAAAATACTATTAAAACATGATGGTGATGGTAAAGTTTGCCAACCTTCCAACAGAACCAACTGGAAACCTGCCTTTTCTGATGACCCATACAACTTAGAGTAAGCTGAAGAGAGCTAAGAGCTCTGAGGCATCAGATGAGGCTACCCAGCACAGTCTTCTACCTGTGGAGATAAACACCCTGGAGATAAACTCTATTTCCTTCTACAAAGAACCTCAGAAGTTTTTGTTTTAACTTTTAAACTGGATTAAACAAAAAAAAATCAATTTTTAAAGCACTAAAATTCTTCGCAAGAGTACAGTTCCCTTTCTCCAGCCAACTCTATAGGGTCTCTTCCTGAAAAACATAGTACTGTTCAAAATTAAGTTAAAGGATTATTTGGAGTTGTCTTGCATAAACACAAGCCAAGTATCTGCTTAAGTTACTGTAACGGTCTTTATATAGGCTCATAAGTCACATGGCAAATTTTGGCAGAAATCAACTTCAGGCTTTAGAACATACATGTTTAGGTATTTGAACACAGTGCCAAAAATCTCCCAAAAATAAGTGAAATACACTAGGAAAACTGCTTTTAATATCCAAAGAGTTACTCAACCTGAACTGAATATATCAAGATAGAGAATACATTTTTTTGTTATTCTGAAGACAGATGAATCTTTCTGCTCAATATCTAACAGCTGTTGCAAACAACAGATGCCAGAAATTCTCTGAGAGATTCTACAGAAAATCCTTTATAGAGCAAAATACTTTGCAACCTAAACACCAAGGTTTCTATAATGAAGTCAATTTCTATGCCATGGTCTTAATTTCGGTCTATTTCATACATTCATTCAACCTACAGCCTCTGTGCTTTACATTCAAGAAGTTCTCATACTAGCAGTAGTCTTCCATAAAATGACTTGTTCACTTAACAGCGCTAGTCTTTGCTCAGTGAAACATTAGTTCCTGTAACCTGTCAGTAACTGAACAGCAGCATACTCCAGTCTGACAGAAAAAGCAAAAACCTTAACGAGAACTAAAACCTTTTCAAAACTGACACTTCTTGTCTGTGAAACTGGGTAGTTTATTCCACACAGAACAGTTCTGCTTATTCCTTACTCCAAAAATGAAAATTGTAACCTTTCACCAATTTACTAAAAAGCTTTTCTTTTCCCACCCACAGTTTAAACCAAATGTGTCTCAGCACTGGATCCCAAACTTTAATTTCCTTCTACTTCTGCTATTGTTATGCCAGCACTTCTAAATATTTACCCTTCCCAGATTCCTAAAATGGAAGGAGCTGGGGGTTCTTTTGTAGTGCAGATGATTTGCACAGACCCCAAGTAGTGAAGAAATTCTCACGCTTTCACGGGAGGGAACTGGATTTAGGGGACACTTTGTTCATGACAGGGTAAAGTAATCTTTAATAAATTTAAATTGAAGGGTCTTTCTAACACAGATGGATTATGTATACTTTCCTCATGTACCAATGATAAACATTAAAGGTATTAATAAACATTCCTTAGACAACTGCAGATTTACATTTTTCACAAAGTGTAAATGTGATTAAATTGCATCTATATCTGGAAACGTTTAGCACTAAGCTGTTGAAAAGTTATTTTACTGTATACACCACCTCCATTTATCTTTCAAAAAATTAAAACTGTCATTATAGACAATGGTTCAGGAAAAGCTTAATTTAAAAAACCCAAGGAAAGACAAACAAAATGCAAGCATGAAACAACATGAGAAAGAAAAAGAAGTGCCAGTTCTATGGCTAGTGAATGTTTTGGAGTCTCTGCATGGACAGCTTAGCCACTGCTACCAAAGTAGGAAGCCAGCTTGGTCTCTGCTGGCATCGCACCCATTCAGCAAAGTGATCTACAAGAGAAATGTTCCGTAACCTATTTATTTATTGAATAGTCGAACAAGTTACACTACAATAACTCTAAAGGAGATGTAAACATAGAAGATACTGTGGAGTAATCCGAGACAAAAGTAGTTTTCTTCTTTTTGTAAGCACACACTGAGTTAAACTCTCCTACTTAACAGAAATCTGTTGCAAAGGCATTTATTCCTCTTGTTGAAGCAGAACAGACAGAACACTGATTAAAACCTCCTAAATCATGCCGTCTTAGCTGAAGCTGTGAATAAAAGTGTCAATATATTACAGCATTCTTTCTTTTAAAATTGTCGAATTATGCAGTGAGACTAGAAGGAAATTCTTCTGGAAAATCTTTGAGCACTGAGGCTTTTTTTTATGAAAGCAAACATTTCTTTGTGTGTATATTTCATCTGATAAAGTTGGACACACACACACCCCCTCCCCCATGGTTGCTGAAAACTTGGGGGTTAAGAATCTAAATGAGATCATCATCCCCGTATATTCCAGAATTCCTTAAGAATCTGTCCAAGTGTATTAGTAACTGACAGGAATATAATGAAACTTAAAATCAATTTTCTGCACAGTGGGGAGCTACAGTTCTTCAACATTCAACTTGGAACACTACATGGGCAAATCAGGAAAGCAGAAAAAAGCAGAAGCTGCCAAAATCTGCTTTTCATTCTAAGGCAGTAAAATAATTATGAACAAGTCATAATTTCTATAAAACAAACAAAAAAATACCCTAAAGGTATGGTTGTTACTCCCAAACCCATTTTGCACAGCTCTGCCAGTCTATCAATAACCATCTCTCCCTATGCTCCAGGTATGGCACCATTTCCTTTCTTTTACATGGACCTTTGCTTCTTGCTCATCCCCTGCTTCTATTTTGATATGTCTCTTCTGTTCCTGAATTTTCCTAATTATGAAGTCTTCTGAATCAGTAGAACCAGAAACTCTGAAGATTAATTTCTAGAAGCAGCAGTCTAGATAGGAAAGGAAAAATCTCTGCATCTGTCCTGTAAGCAACTTTACTGTGCAGAATACCTAGCTGTATAAACACTATTTATCATCGCAAGAAGTTTAGATGTGCAGGACAGTTTTAACATATAACCAAGAAATTTCTGTGGGCATACAGGCTCTACAGACTCCATTAACCAGTTTCACCTTTTAATCATTGCAGTGACCCACACTGCATTTGCACTTTCCACAACACTGAAGCGTCAGGCACCGTAAAGCTCATCGATGAGGCACGTCTCGAGTTTTCCAGTTTAGGCTGATATTATTTCAAAGCTAGTTATCCTCCTAAGGGAAACAGCTGGAAGATGAAGTCAAAAATTTTGTTCATAAGATTAGTGAGAAACTGTGATATTCAAAGTTGTCATTAAAATGGAGACTGACTGCAAGAAAGTATTTCAGAAAACAGTTTCTAAATGATTCTTACTCAACTGCTGAGGTACAATACAGTTACATTTCAGCAATCTCAGATCAAGTCAGTCAACTACTTTGAACTGTCAAAAGAGCACTGAACACACACTAGCTATTTATCACCAAAGACCCTATATTTCTAAAAGAAAACACTGAAAACCAGTGCTAGAACTTTAAATCCTTGAAAACAGAACTTTACAAATAACAGTGGATTCCCGCAAATTATAAGCGGTTATTTTTCTTAAGCTTTCTAAAATACCTATAAAAGCTGCTTTAGAAGTCGTAAGAATAAAAAACAAAAGATACCTCTACCACTTAAAACTCATAGCCAGTTAGAAGTCTGCCCTGCACACTTACTGCAGGGATGAAGGCACATTACCCAACCCCATCTGCAACAATCAGCGTACCAGAATTCAAAATGACTGGTAACTGTGAAACACTTCAAATGCGGTATCTCTTCCAACTTTCTTAAACCTTGCAAGTATCACGAATCCGATTTACAAAGCAGGTAAGGCAAGGTGCGCTGCACGTCACTAATTTGGAAATATTTCTCACATACTTCAATGTATTTCTATCAGTATTTAAGAAACTATTTTAGAAGATTGACCTTATATTCTTTTAAGCAGAAAAAGAGAGAAGCAGAAAGGAGAAGGCCTAATTGCCATCAATAGCCATACTATATATAATACAGTGAGCGATAAAAAAAATCTGAACATTTCACAGTCTCCTAACTGCAGTAACCAAAGGTCAAATACTACTGAAGCCTGGATCAAATTTTTTAAAACTCTGTTGTATCAAGTTATGTGCTTTCCTGGTTTAAAAGTGTATACTTTAACCACATCTGACTTAAAAGCAGAGAGCCAAGGGAACCAGCTAAACTAGAATAGGCTCAAAGTTATGTGAATACGCATCAAAGAAATATGTTGCTAAAACTGAATACTAAGGTAAGCATGCCTACCTTAAGCCAAAAAGCAGTTTTAAAAGAGCGGCAGTTTTAAAGAACAGCCAAGGTTCATTTTCATAGTAAGGAACAGCCTTAAAACGGGAAGTGTTACGTGTGTGTGTGTATATATATATATATATATAAATATATATATAAAAACAGTTTTGCATATACTATAAGTAACATCCAGACACCAGGCCACAGATACAAGCCTTTCAAAACAATTAATGTCTGCTATTCTCAGGAATCTTGCCCTCTGCAATGCAGACTGTATGATGTCAACTTTAGAGAGCAGAGGCAAAATGGAACAGGAGAAGAAAAGGCACCTGGAAAGAGGTAGCCTAGTTCTAGGCAGGATGATGCTACTCAAAGGTATCTGCATAAGGAGAAAAGCAATTTAAAATAGCTCTTTGTGTTAGTCTTCAAGATAAGATTTTAACGATACTGAAAGCAATTCTCAAACTGAAAAAAATAAACTTCAAACTAGATAAAAATGAGAACAATTTCACAGCAAAAGTTTCAAATACTTATTGAACTTTTCTTCTATCCATCACCACAAAACATGACACTTTCTGTGTCCAGATTTCCCACAGTCTAAATTTTAATTGATGATTTAATTGTCACTAACAGCTAGAAAATATGCCACTTTCTAGTCCTGCATTAGTTACCTTGAACATGAAAGGAGCTTATAACTCTAACAGAAGCCTTCCAAACATAGAAGAATTAAAATCATGAGCTTCCCAGAGACTGCACAAAGCAACCCTTTCCTTCCTTACCCAGTCAACGGTGCGACTCATGAGAAACAGCTGACTGCATGCAGAATGAAATCTCCACTGGAAGCCAGGCTCATGTGTTACATTTGATGTACTTCAGGCAAGTGAAAAACTTCATTATAACATTCCAAACAGGTTTCCAGGAGCAGCAGCACAGTGAATTTAGGGTCTAAAGGAAGAGGAGTCATCAGCTGTAACTGCATCAGAAAGAAAAACAGGAACACATTTCCTGGGGTTTTTTTAAATTACACTTCAAGAGCTATTGTTACTAATAGCTGCTCCAAGCTGTAAAAACTGCAACCTCAGAGGGCAAAAGTCAAAGAAACCCTACTGATTTTCCCCGGATTGCTCACAGAATTAATAAGATCATTTGGGAGCCAGCCTTGAGGTTATCAGAAGTCTCTCGTCACATGCCCACAGTACACTTTTTCAGCATTTCTGTTTACAACTGTTTAATGAACTGCAGCATTGAAGCGGAAATCCTCTTGCCTGCTAGTAGGCCATGCTGGAATGCAATTTGGGTATCTACATATTCTGTGTTTCCAATAGCAAAATAAAGAAAAAATGAAGCAGGTAAGTCTTCAGCAGTTTTTCAGTACATGGTTCTAAAGTATCTTTATAAAAGTGTATTCACCACTGAAGAAATATGTATCAAAACTTATATACCAATATTATTATTATTTATAATATAAGCAATTTACCTTAATTATTAATGAGATAATCGAACAGAACATTGCCTTACAGTGCCATAGAAAGTGTTCCTTTCTAAAATATTTTTAAAAGCAATAGTGTCAAGCAAAAAAAAAAATCAAACAATGAGTGTTCCATAGCGGAACTGAACACTGCTGTTTTGACACATATAAAATCCTAAATATCAATGAAACTTAATGGAGGCTATGCCACAAACAGATTCTTGTCAAGGAAGGAATCATAGGGTTTTAGCTACAGGCATGTCTTTACTACACTATGTTTAGGCACTTAGAGGGTTTTAGGCCAATCACCGCTTCATTTGTGTGGAAGTATCTCATGTTCTGAGCACCTGGTTCAATGAAGTTCCCCACATTACTACCTACGCAGAAGAAAACAGACACCAAGTTGGATATCACCTTTCAGCATCCAAAACGTGGCTTGCCAGCCAGAAGCTCAGACATCCTCTGTAATTTCGTGATGGAAGGTCAGCAGGAGACAAACCAGAACTGGTATGCCAACTACAGGACAGCCTCTCAATAAAGCCACAAGAGTAAGTTGGAACCACATAGAGATCAGACAAATCAAAACAAAGCAGGAGCTCAACTTGCCCTGAATGTGAAGGGCTCAATCAGACATGAACCATTGCTGGTAGTGTTGTGCATTTGAAAGTGTTGTGCATTTGAAAGTAAATCCTTTCCTTTAGCCTTTGGACAAGCTTTCTGAGACGAAAATAAAAGTACCTGAAGACTGTGAACTGGCCTAGGAACCAGAGTGATGCTACAGGAGAGTGGAAAGACTGAACATCGTCATCATCATGTTGGAACCCAAGGTTCTGGCCAAGATATGGGCTGAGAATAAGGACGATAAAAAATCCAAAACTTACATCCCTCCTTAAAAGGAAAAAGCCAAAAAGACACAAAAATCTCCAAAGCAGCCTGTCATAGGTTAGAAGGTGACTTGACTTTGTTATCGGTTTGAGAGAAATAATATTTGTGGAAGGACTTCGCTGGTTCAATCGGTACAACAACTGGAGACTTAAAGGTTATCAGGCATTCAGTGTCACAGCTTGGAAGAATGCTTTGCAACACTTGATTTCCTTTTGTACATCCCAGGCAATCCAAAACAGATTCCAAGCAAGCAGAAAAGTTAAGGGTCTTTAGCCAGTCATGTCTGTTTTACTTGAAAAGTTATAAACAGAAAAAATCCAGCACATGACAAGACAGAAGTAGCACAGAGATACATGCAAATACACACTTAGTTTCCAAAGGGGAAAGTTATGCCTGAATACGGAGCAAGGTTGTGTGTCTCAACTGCTGTACATTAGAGTTCACTGTCCTGAGAAGAGTTAACACAGCAAACTTACTGACCATTTCACCACACAGACCTGTGACATGTTTTTTGCACATTAGAAATAGCTTTTAAGCACTGAGACCTTCTAAGTCATAAATCTATTGTATGACATGCAGTTTTAAGAAATCCCATGACACTGCTGTTGTCTGCTATCTCGGCACTGCTGATTCACTGTTTGCATGCATGTGTTGAAAAGACTGCTATCGCATGCAACATTCTGCATCCAAGTTCAGCATCTTGTTTGTGTTAGCACGAACTTTTGCCCACTCCTGACTGATTAAGCTTATTGCACAGGAAAGCTTAAGATGAGTTTCAGAAATTCCTTTGTCAGGGCAGGTTCTCCCTCCCCTTCCTAGAGCCCATTGTACTTGGGAGGTGGAAACAGAAGAGAAACAAAGCTTTTAATAAACTCTCAGAACAGAGAAAGACAGGCACATATAATTTTGGTAAGTCAAATTATCAGTTATCTACACAGTTTGTTGCAAAAAATTTAAGAACAAAGGCTATCCATTGCTTCCCCTGCTACACCATCCAGCTAGGACAGCTGCATGCCCTGCCTTGGGATCAACTCATTGATGTCAGTCCACTCTTAGTGGCAGCTCTTGGCTCTATTCTTCTATTTGTAACATGTTCTCTCTATTATTGGTAACATGAACTGAATTTGCCATCCAAACAGGCTGGCAACAGCAGTTTGCCTGTCTGCAGAACACTGCTGCCTTCAGCTACCTTCAACTTTTGACACCTGTTCAGTACAGACATTCTCATACCTGGATATCGCTTTCTGAGTTTGGGCAGCAAAATGTCAGCTGGATCACCTAACAGGACAGATGTACACCGGCTGGTGATATCAATGTCTGGGATGTGATGTCTGCTTCATTCCTACTGCCACAGCAGCTGGTTGTATGTCATGTAGGTTACGGAAGATAACCACTGTCTTAGAGAAGTCACCTAAAGTTACAAGGATAATTTCAATCACCTGGAAGCGACAGTCACATCAATTTCCTCATCTGTCAATCCTGACAAGCAGACAAAAAAGTTCTTTGACTATGAACAGCAGATGTCTGTACTGGGACCAACATCACAGGAACATAAGGTAGAAATGGACATAGTCCTTTCCTGAAAGCCTTATGGCTGGTAGCGTCTGGAGGCACCCGTTAGCTTTCTTCGAGAGTTTTTGTAGACTTGAATTGGTTTTGAGCAGTGACTGCCTGGGGGCCTAGGAATCATATAGCTTTTCTGCAAACTGCGGAGATGTTAGGCTTGTAGTTATTCTTTTCACGTAGTTCATTGATCATTCACCTCAACCAGTCACGTTGATGGTGTTTCAACAGAAAAGCCCCATATTCTTTTGCTATTTTTGAGCCAGCCATAGAGCTACAAGTAACTTCACTCCACTGTTATTCAGACTCCAACTACTACTAGCCCAACATCTTTATGAGTTCTTAAAATTTTCCTGCAAACCTCTCTATCAAACAGGTAACACTGATTTTGTTTTTTCCTTTTGTGCTGCTTCACCAGTTACTCTCTATTTTAGTTTGTCTAATACCATTAAAAATCTAACTTCTACTTTTCCTAGATGATGACTTCTTCTCAGAGCTATGTTTAACTTCAGACTTTTAGACCAAGATGCAATTTTTACTAACAAGATTAATAGGCATATCATCATATCCCCCTTCTCCCTAAAAGCTAACTGGCATGGATTTGTTATCTACAGCACCTTTCAGCAAAAAATTTTCAAGTCTCATAAAAAAAGTGAAAGAAAACAGCATCTACCCTCTGTCTTTAAATTTAGACACTACCAACAAACCAGAGCTATTAACAAATAGCTGTTTAAATATTTATAATTTTGAGTATCAAAACTAAGAAAAATTTTAAATGTCTTTTTAACC